>VZTN01008443.1:12669-108013 GCA_013400515.1 Erpornis zantholeuca
CGGGCGGCGGTGCGGGGCAGGCCCCGGCGGAGCTCCTTGGCCGCACCATGTTCCTCGGGCTGGCGGTCGCGCTGCAGGTGCTGGCGCTGCTGGCGAGCCGGGGGCACGGCTTCCCCAAACCCGCGGGCACAGGTAAGCGCCCGCCCCGGAGCCCGCTCGCCCTTTGCTGCGGATGGGCCAAGTTCTGCGGGGTAGAGGGAGAGGATGGTGAAAACTTTCCTTCCACTTGGCTAAAAGCAAGGAGATCCTAAAGCAACAATAGTCGTGGTGCAAGACACCGATCGCCGAAGTTGCAATCTAATGTTAAAGTGAAGGGATAGGTGCTGGTAGAGGGAAAAGCTCTGAATTTTGTGAATCTTTTCCGAGCAGTGTTTTCATCCATTCTACAGCGGTGTCTGCACAAGTCCTTCTTGCTCCCTGTCTCCCGCGGTATTCTGGATGGAAGAGATTTTTAATCTCTTGGTTGTGCCAATCCGATTATTGCTATTTTAGTCCATCTCTTCCAGCACTTTTTTCACCAATTCGTGAGTTTTCTGATCAGAAAGAGATTGCTGAGTCTACATCTGTATTTATGTTTTCTGCAGGATCTCTCCTGCCCCAGTCATGCTTTGTTTAAAGGTTTGATTTTTTTTTTTTAATTGTTTTCTCATTCTTCTAGGAACACTGAAAAAATTTTTGCAAGAACTAGCAGTTGGCATCCTATTTAAGACACCATGTTTTATGGGAGAAAACTATAAATTAAAAAAAAAAAAGTGCTGTCTCTTTGTAGAAGCATATATCGTATAACTGAGCATATATATTTGTGTGTGTGTGTTTATTCTAGATAAAGCTATACACAACAGACAATTAAGTGTAGAAAGACCTTTGGAGGAACAGGTGAGTGAAACTAAAAATATTTACAATGGGTTTTTTTTTTTTATGGAGTTCCTATAAATATTTTTAGCCTTTCAGGTACTGGATCTGTGAATATTATGAATAGGTAAAAAATAGATTTGTCAGTAAAGTGATTATTGATGGGGTTAGATACAAAATAGGGTTTCAATAATTTTTCAGAACTGGCATATAGAGTTTCACTGTCCAGCATTCTAAAAGCAGGTTGTTAACTCCAGCAGCTCACAGATATGCCACCCCTTTCAGCTGACATCCTATGGGAATATAGCATAAGCTTGGAATGAAGAAGAACAATGTAACTGGCATTTATCTTAAAATGGAAAGTCTATTGCAGCTTCTCATAATGTCTGATCAGAGGATGGGTGGTACTGACAGAAGTGTCAAGCACTTATTCCTGTTCTACTTATTCAGGCAAACTTCTTAATAAGAGTGAAAATCAGGCATTAAGCCTTCTGCTGATACTGATAAATTAAGAGATCACATTTTATTCACATTTTATTCCTTCTGTATCATTGCTGTTCTGTTTGCTTTATTTTTGTACATTAGATTGCTGAAGCTGAGGCAGACAAGAATAGGAAAATAGCTCCCACAGGTAAAATATCTTTCTGGTTTTATAGCAATATTCATTATGGTATTCAAAGAGGTATAAGATTTTTTGTTATGTGTGCATTGATATGTTTTCCAGAAAATAAGCCAGAGTTCAGGAATTATTCCTTCGTTGATGACCTGAACCTGCTAAAATCAGTAGCAGAAAGAGAGAGAAATGAAAAGGAGAGGGAGTCAATTAGAAGCTCTTTGTATGAACAGCAACTGGCCATTGATGATGCAGACTCCACCAAGAACCGCAGGCTGGTGGATGAGTATGACTCCACTAAAAGCGGGCTGGATTATAAATTCCAAGGTATTCCACAATCATCTTGCAGTGACTTCTAGGTTAGATTTCTCTTGCAAACTGATTGCCTTCATGAATATTGTATTCACCACTGAACATGAGCTCTGTTTGTTACTGGAGTGCAGCTTCAGTTATTTCCAGTTGTGGAAGCTTGTTGTATTCAGTTAGGCTTTGAAACACAGTACAAAAGAATTGCTCTTGATTTTAACAGACTTCCCTGAAGGAAAAACTAATCGTGTAACTTGTGATGTTTTTTAGCATTTTAGATTTGATGGAAGGAAAATGGGACATATTTTTAAATGAAAATATATTTATTCTGGTTTGTGAGAAAGAAGCACTTGTATATGTAGCTAAATCACATATGTTGATTCCAAATGTTATGTGCAGTTTTAGATAATTCTCATCATCACAAAGCTAAAAGAAATTACCAAAGGCCAAAGAATATTTGCCTTTGCTACAGTTAATTGACTTGTAGTTTAAGTGAGTCCTCTGAGAATTGTAAGCAGCATTTAGCTCAGGATATTTTTAATTATATCAAAGCATGCTGATCACAGACCAAAGCTCACTCATCATATTCCCTTTCCCATTGTCATGATGATGTTATTTGCCATAGGTAACAATTACATAATTAAAAGTTAATTTGCTGAAATTCAAACAAGATCATGTACCATTTGTCATGAACTGTTTTGATCTAAGTGTCCATACAATGAAAGTAGATACCAGGAAGACACAAGTAAGTGGGTATGGGAGCAGTGCTCTCTCATTCTACCAATTTTTTCTATAAACAGGAGAGTAAGGTCCTAATGTTCATCTCTGCTCTTTCAGAAGAGCAAGTCAGAAAGACATTTTTCAGATGTAGAAAATGGACACAAAGAACTTTTCCTTGTGACTGATTTAATGGTTTGCAAAGGGTGTATCAAAGTATATTCCTGAGGTGTCTAAAAATGCAGTTTTGTTCTGAAGAGAAAAAGATGTGTGCAGATATTTTTTACGAGATGTTTAATCCAAATGAGTTAGGACAGTCAGCACACAGTTAAACTGTAATCCTTTCAGACGATCCAGATGGCCTCCATCAATTAGATGGCACTCCTTTGACTGCTGAAGACATTGTTCAGAAAATCGCTGCAAGAATTTATGAGGAAAATGACAGAGGAGTGTTTGACAAGATTGTTTCAAAACTTCTAAATCTGGGGCTAGTAAGTACCTTGGTAATTGTCATTTAACTGTTCGGTGGATTGCTTTAATGCTCTTTCAGAAAACAATTCAGATGCACACTTTGTCTGAAGGGACTCAGGCTCTCAGCAAATTTCTAGAGCTGTTTGGGCAGGCTGGTTAAGCTCTGCAGTAACGTTGTTGTTCCTCTGATGTCTTTGCAACAAAATAGGCTGAACTGCAGAATGTTTCTGATGTTGAAAAAACATTCCCTGATTGTACTCCTCCCATGTCTGCCCTCATTTTTCCTTTAATTTCTCTTCTGATTTTCACTGAGTGCCTTTTCTATTATTAATTTCTTTTCTATACTTAAGGGGGGAAAAGTCTGAGCTCATTCCTATCCACGTAATGCTAATTAGTGTCATCAGCAAACACACAATGTTGCTGGCTAGTTGAGGATATGTTGCTGGTTTTTAGTCAGACTGGATTTGTCTCTGACCTCTGGATGTCTCAACGGCTTTAGCCAGTGCCGTTTGGGATCCTTATATTCTGAAATACTGACCTTATCTTTAGAGCACTGGATTTTGCAGTTGGGTATTGCACCCTGCTGATTACAGAGGGAGCTGTGGGACAGCTCCATGGGAGAGTTCTTGTTCAAGTGACAGCTGTTATGAGGCAAAGAGAAAACGTTTTGACAATACCATAGAAAGCTATTTGCTCTTTCCCTTTCTGTATTACTGTATTCTGTTGTAATTATTCAGCTGTCCATAGATGTGTTGCAGAGCATATGTATTTCCATACACACACACGTGGACACACATGCAGGGAGGTGCCACCCTTGCAGCTCCATCTTTCGAGCTGCACTCTGCTGTGTTGAGCCCTAAAGAGATGTGGTTTGGAGGCTGTATGTGTGAATGGGTGGGCTTCATGTATACACACACACCTGATGTGTATTTCTGTGTGTACTTATATGTGTTATAAATGTAGACATGTTTACATGTCTGTATGTATTCATGTTTGCACACACAGGTATTCCACCTAACTTTGCTGTGCTCAGCTGTGAAGCAAACATACTTACAGCAACCTATTTTCATATTGATATCAGGTTTCATATTGATGTTTGATCTAGAAACAGCACATCTATATCCTTGTACTCTGCACAAATGTTTTAACAGATCACAGAGAGCCAGGCCTATACCCTGGAGGATGAAGTGGCAGAGGTTTTACAACAGCTAATTGCGAATGAGGCAAAGGATCGTGAGAAGGAGTCTGAAGGTTTTGATTACCCTGCAAGCAGAGCAGACAGTGATACAAAAGAAAAGCAACAGGAAAGAATGGTAATTTCTTAAATAATATTTTTGTCTTGCTTGCCAAATGGTACCAGTACTGCTTTCTTTAGGGAATAGTTAGTTCAATCGAGAAACAAGAGGTGTTCTTAAATAAATCCTGTCTGATAGAAAAAAGAATCATGAGTTACTTTAAAGCTTAAGCCAGATGTCAATTGAAATAACATTGAGAAAATAATATAGTCTTCACCTTGCAATTAGGACAATGTTGCCATGAGGTTGTGATAGAATTTTTGCTCTATTAGCTCTCTCACCAAAAACAATGTGCTTATAGATACCTTTTTTCTTATGTCTTATGTGGAGACACCAAGCAAATCTGATCAGGATAGTTTCATTAATGGAGAAGTTGATGATACACTGGATAACACATGGTCATCATCTAACGTGTTGGAAAGAAGAAATGAGCTGCCTTCTGAAGATAATTTTGAAGACCTGCAATATTTTCCAAATTTTTATGCATTATTAAAAAGTCTTAACTCAGGTGAGCTTGTCATGTGTTTACAGAAATATATAGGAAAAACTTTAAAAATGAAGATTCTCTGTTTGCTCCTGCTCTTTTCTCTTCCCCACAACTTGCCTAGTTGCAAGAGACCATGTGCTTTGAAAATATTCTATAAGATGTATGGCAGAAACTAATTTGATTAGTGATTTTGATGGCAAAACACTGGGAGGAACAGCACTCAGAACTGCAAAGAGTGTGACCTAGACAGCACTTCCCACCCTGTGCTGTCTGATTCAGGAGTCCTGAATTATTTTCATTCCCGTAAGGACATGATGAAAAACTGGCAAATGTTTTTCTGCAGAGATCTTTCCAGTAACATCTGTGTCTCCTAAGCCAACAGAGAGACAAGTAAGCCACAGCAGAATCCTCACATTGATGGTACCAGTAAATGAGTGTGAGCCTCCCAGCCTTTCCACAAACCACAGGTTTGCTGTTGATTGCAGTGAAAGCCCTGCACGTCTCTTCCTATTCCGGTGCTGGACATCACTGCCTTCCAGTTACTGCATGCAAGATTGTGGCTCCTTGCCAGAGCCCTGTGTCAGCACCCTGTGCACACACCCACTCACTGCAGCCACACACACACTCTAACTTAGGGGGGATTATTATGTAGAATCCTTGTTCTACAAGAGCCTTAATATTGCTTCCAATTTTCCCCATAAACTCCTGAGTGGAGAGCTAAAATGAAACACCTGAGGGCATCTTTTTCTCAAGTCCAATCTACAAAATTTATATTCTTCTTCCTGTTCTTTTTAATTTTCCCATGGCAATTTTGCAGTGCTAGATCTTTTTCTACTCACAACACAGGAAGGTATGTTGGGTTTAACAGGGCATCAGGCAAATAGAACCAGGTCCACTGTCTGCACATCTCCTGCTTTATGTGTTCACCTGTCAGGTTGTATCAAGCTGGAGGAGAGGGATTCAGTTGCATCCTCCAGCTGTGTGTTAAACTGCAGGCAGCAATAAAAAGCCTGTTCAGCAGCTCTCCAGAGCAGCTGGCCCTCTGCCAAGGTTGAGAGTGTGTTTCTGAAAGTCCCTGACTGACAGTGCCCCTGGCTCTGCTGGGCCCCTCACTGGCAGCCTGGGCAGTGGGGAGCACCTCTGTGCCTGTGTGATGGGGGAGTTTCACACTGCTAATGCAGAAATAGCACTAATATTGTTCAGCACGTAAACACAGTGGGAAAAGAAAACCTAAGAAGCACATAAGTGTGGGCAAAAATTGATTGTTTTTATTAAAAATAGGGGGTTTTTGTATCCTATTCTGAAGTCATGATCCTCCCAGCCATGTAATGTTGTCCCAGTATGTGAGTCATGGACTTGTGCACAGTAACAATCTCGTTTGGGACACTTTATATTTTTGTCATTGAACCCATGGATCTTGTAGGAGAAAGGATCTCTTTTTTCATACACAGCCAGACTGATCTACTAAATAGTTCACAAACACGTGAAAGAAAAATGACAGAGACTGCAGAAAACTCTACCTATGTCTGCCCTCCAGCCATCAGTTTGAACTCATGAACACTCCATCTTCATGTGCTTAGTGTTCTTAGCTGTAAAATGGAATTAATGCCATTGGCCTTCCATAACACAGCCCTTCAAGACAAAAAGCTATGAAGAAGAGCCAACCCCTGGTAATTTAAAGTGTATTCAGTGTACTTTGCAGGAACAGTTTAAAAAGAAACATATATATATATATACATATATATATATCCAAGTTCTCTTTGCTAATCCAGCACAGCATTTTCTCTTTCAAGGTGTAGGTCATTATTTATGCAGGAGGTTTGTGCAGTGTGCAGAAGAGTTTTTCCAAGCTGAAGTCTGACTCGTTTTGCTTCATCTCCTCACGCAGAGACAGAGACAAAAGAGAAAGAGACCTTGATAACTATCATGAAAACCCTGATTGATTTTGTGAAGATGATGGTTAAATATGGAACAATCACACCAGAAGAAGGAGTTTCCTATCTGGGTGAGAGTACATACTTTATACAAGTGTTATTAATGCTGTGTTCTTCTACCAAGAGTGATAATTATCTTCTCATCTTCCTTGCTCTTATGAAACCTGTTTCAGATTTGTTCATTGAAAATGCTAAAGCTGCACTTCTAAATGATTGATCATTCCCTACAGCAATGTTCAATTCCATACTGCTTTAATATTTCCATCTAATGAAGGAAAGGTAATTTATCAGATATGCATTTAGAGTATTATTACACTTTTGCATCTGTGAAGCACAACTGATTTCAATGACTTTATGTCAGAGGGAGATTTCTCTGTTCTGTTAAAATGGATTAGGTACCTGCATTTCCCAAAAATAATCCAGCACTTCAGCTCCTTTAATCTGTCACTGTAGGTAGCTGGAGTAGATGGCACCTAATGCTAAGGTTGTCTACCCAGTAAAATTCCTTCCATCTGTGAAGAGTGTTATATCTTGGCACTGGAGCACATTTTGAAGCACTCTTTCCTGGATCCATTTTAGAGTCTGTAGGTTTTGTAAAATCGTTACCATTTCCTGAAGAGGGAGTTTGGAATGGCCTGGTTTGTGTCTCACACACCTTTCCTGGCTTTGACAAACTCTGTTTCATTCACTGTTGGCAGCCTGTCTTGTTAGACAAGCTGACCTACAGAAGAAGGGCTCATCTGTACAAACTCTGCACAACCCTTTCATTTTTCTGAAGAATTCCTGGTCTAAATTAGTCTGAAAAGTTTTTGTTTGCATCAGGGCGATTTCTCAGCTCCATAAGTCATCCTGTCACAGAGAGAGGACTGGCAATGATCTTTCTACGTTGCAGATACATGATGGATTGATGCAACTGTAACTGTATGGATTGATTATCAATTACTTGGCTACAGTACATCCAGTGAATCATGACTCACATTCAGTGCATGATTGCACCTCCTCTCTAAAGAATTCATAATTTATCTGACCAAGGCTATCCCCTTATTAGAAGTCTCCTTGAATTTTGGAATATTTGGACAACTTATGGCCCAGTTCAGCTCTTTATTTCTGTGTCTTCCAGTACATTTAAAGAAAGATGCACATAAAGAAATGGTTGATTTTAAGCACAGTGGTTTCAGTGTCATTCTACAAATGAAAATAGTATGGCTTGATCAGATATTGCCAGAACTCAATAGGCTAAATTCATCCCTGATGCAAGACCATGCAGATAATGGAATTACACTAGGAATGCATTTTTCCTGCTGAAATTCAGGGCAGTTGTTCATATTGGCCTTCCTTTGAGCAAATCGACACTGTAACCCTGGAAACAAATTGCCATGATGACATAGTACAGAAGGCATGGATTAGGTTAAGAGTTTCAGAGGTCTGATTTAGTCTGGATTTAAAGTAAGACTATCAACTGATGTATCCTGACTCTGCCTTGCAAATGAGTGATTTATGCAGAGATGGATTTTGTGCTCCATCAAAGCAACTTCCTGTAGTGGCAAAAGCTTTCTCATAGATTCTCAAGTTGCTTCTGTGGTATTCTTTTTTTAGACTTGCTGTTGAGAAATTGCTTTAAACCTGACCTTCATTTATTGAGCCAATACTCTCAAATACTGAGGAAGAGCATCCACGGGAGCATGTCAGCTTCTTGCACTATCTAGCATGGCAGCAGTTTTATTGCCACTCTTACTCACCTGAAAGTTACATAGTCAGTACTAACTGGATAGGTACTGTGTATCTTGGTGCAGTTTGGATTAGGGGAGTGATACCCAGATGTGCTTATTTATAGCAGATAAAGGAATTAGTATGAATAGCTAGAGAGAAGAACCAGTGTAAAAAATGTCAGCTTTCTGTTGTTTCCTCAGTCCAAAATCGGTGAGCAGATTCTGTGCTAGTTGGTGGAAAATACCTACTGGGTCTGTGCAGATGGATTACATCCTCTCTGCATTTTATTGCAGTAGGAAACTGTCTAAATTAATTTTACCCACCCTGTGACTGCAGCCATGCATAAGCTCTGCCTCTGAATTATATATTCAAAATAATAAATCATTTACTGAATCGAGTCACAAGCTTTTTTTGCCCATCACAAGGGTGCAGAGACAGTGAATTTGAATGCATATACCAGTAACAGCTGGCTTGGGATTTAGAAACCACAGCATTATGTCATCATCATTGTATCTTACTCTAGGGAAAAGTATTTTGCTGCAGCAGTGACTGATGTTATTAGGTTTAGCTTTAAGTTACAAAGGGTCTAGCTGCAGTGTGGTGCAAGAAAAACACAGATGCACAAACATGAAAACACAAGGAATAAGTTTATTTTTTAATACATATATTCAATATTATGTAATACATATTTAAAAGCTTTCCATACACTAAATGTAATTTGTAACAGAATACAGAAAGCCCAAACCAACATATTCATATATATGAAAAAGGAGAAAAAGTAATGCCTGCCTTTTACAGTATGTGTTCAGAAAGTAAAGCTCTGGAAGCATTAAAGAGAGCCTGTAGCAAGCTCATAGAAAATGTGTGTTCAGCTGAGGTGCATCTTATTTGATAATTATCCTGCTGTGGCAAAATGCCACCATCTTCTATCACTCTTTACTTTCTTAGCTATGGATGCTGTTACAGGTAGCAAATTCTTCTGTGAAGTGAAAGCTTCATTATATGTTTCTAGCCTGTTCAAAGGCTTTCAGAAATCTTTATAGAAGACCATCTGCCCTCTCAAGATTGAAAGCTGCTTAAAAATCATTTTTGCAATTAAAAGAATGGACAAACATTGTTGGTACAGAAAACATAAGGTAATAAATTATGACACAGGATCTCAGGAACACAGTTGCTTGTGAATCAGATCCAACTGTGGTATCACCTAACTCACCTTTGGGTTTGCTGGCAGCATCCAGCAAATGCTGCCCAAGGAGCTGAATCCCCTTTGCTTGCCCCAGCCTGCCAGAGCTCAGGGCTGCTGTCCCTGAGCAGGCTGGGTTTTGGGAAGGACTGGGGACAGTTACTGAAATGATGTTACTGTTGGCAAGGGTGCAGTGACAGAGGGGAATGGAAGTGTTGGAACCCTTCCACATAGTGACCAGCAGAAAGCAGCAAGAGGCTTTCAGATAAGTTATGACTGATTCAGCATAAAATATTTCATTATTCATGGCATTCGTAACATATATATTGCATAAATAAATAGCTGATACTCCATGCACAGCTGAAAGGACAATATCCTTCACAGTGCTGAGTGCTTCAAGAGAAAAAGAACAGTTTGAGCCAATAGCAACACTGACTGATTTCAGCAGAGCAGAACAAGGCATGCATTGCACAGATACTTGCACTGTTTAAATATTAAATATTAAATATTAGTTTGTGAGTAATATCACACTTTCCTTCATTCTCCTTCTGTCTGTTGAGTAATGTGATGGTCGAGATTCACTCTGATAGCTTTTCCACCAAGCCACTATCACAGATAAATATTAAGGAAAACTTCATCTACACCACACAAAGGATTGTTTGTATGACAAGTGACTTTTCCTGCATATGCCAGGTTATCCAGCTAGTTTTAAAATGAGAACATGTCAGTCCACTACCATCTTGGTAAAAGCTCTATTTATAGTAATTATTTAAAGTAAACTTTAGTTTTGTAATAGATTTATTTTAGTAGTATTGTTGCCAGCTTAGAAACAGGAACAAATGGTTTCTGCCAGTTTGTTCAGATACATTTGTAAATCATCTCCCACTAATAAGACCAAAATAATGAGTGATTTTTAGAACCATTCTAGGAAATATTTGCAATTAGAGGCTTGGGGCCATTAAAAATAGAGCTTTCAGAGATGATAGACAAATTTGTAACAGGCACCAGTGTGTATATATGAATTCTTTTTGCACAGTAGATTAATTATATCCTCCTGCTGTGTGCTGCTTACAAGAGTAGATTTGTAGCAAATTTATCCATTGCCATCCCAGCCAAGTGAAAGATATGTTACCCAATAAACTATTACCCTAAAAATGCAAATTAGTTATGTGCACATTGTAGTCTTGTGTGGAATTCTCATTTATAGACTAGCACATGGAGCACAGACTTTTGCCAACAGTACTTATTTATCCCACAGAAACGTAGAAGCTCCACCATGATGCTGCATATAATGCATATTTTATTGCATCTCATAATTGAGGATGGTCATTTTGTTTTCAGTTTCTAAGGAGTTTTTGTATCTTCCACAACTGGAGAAGAGAAAGTGGCAAAGGACTGGAAAGAAAATTAGGAACTCTGTAGCTTCGCTCTCTCTAAAGCAGATCCTGCTTTTTACCTCCTTGTAGTAAAGCACTTAGACTGCTGGAGCCACTAGAACACACAGCCCACAGCGGGCTGGCTGGGGAGCTAAACCCCTTTGTTTAGGAGGGAAATAGGGAAATCATTCCAGCTGATCAGTGTGCAGTGTTTGAGTCACAGCTGCCTTCCTCCACAGACCAAACCAAAGCCACCTTTCACACCTCCTCCCTTTGGCTCTGACTCACTGTCAGAATCCACACTGGCCCCCGTGACTGAGTAGGAGATGGTGTTAGTTAGAAATGGGCATGAGCAGATGTCTCTGTTTACCTTTTCCACCCCCATAGAGTTTGTTCTTCATGGACAACAGGAAAGAAGAGCAAGCTGCAGGATGCAGGAGCAGTAGGAGATGGATTGTTCATGGGGACCTACTGCTGAGGAATATGAGCCCTCATTAGCTTGGTCCTTTCCTAAAGAGCTGTTGGGACATAGTTTTACTAT
Organism: Erpornis zantholeuca; assembly: GCA_013400515.1. Lineage (NCBI taxonomy): Eukaryota > Metazoa > Chordata > Aves > Passeriformes > Timaliidae > Erpornis > Erpornis zantholeuca. Next base: position 24,155 of record VZTN01008443.1, read on the forward strand.
AATACTGTCTTGTAGGCAGACTGAGGCTGCATGAAAAAAGTCAGGGGAAGAAGAGGCAGAAAGTTTCCTGTGCTGATTTTTACTGCCTCTCCACGCTTAGGAATACGAAATAGCTGTTGTGCCTCTCATTTATTCTTGGTATCTCCACAGCTCCACTTCTGATGAAGGCAGAGCTCTGCCATTTCCCCATTGTAGGCCAGTGCACAGCAGACACAATCTGGCCTTTTTTTGGGAGAGGAGAACTTGTTTGAGTAATGTGACTAATGCCTGAAGTTCTCATCAGCACAGATGCTGCAGGTCAAAGATCTGATCCTGGTATTTGTTTAGTTAGCCAAGAGCAGGCAGAGAGCTGAGTGTGAGGCAAAGTGCAGATCACAGCTCACACTGGCATCACCTCTCCTCTCCTCTCCTCACTGTGACCATAAGCTGATGCTCTCTGATGCAGGCTGTGATTTCAGAGGGGTGAGGGAAGGTGTGGCTAAAGCAGAGCAGAGGCTCCAAGTGGAATATGGGCAGTGTCATGTGGACCTTTTGTTCATTTTGACCTGGGTGATGAAGGGCACTGACAGTATTTCATACAGGGAACCATTGATGTGTAATACCATCTTTTATATTTTTTTAAATCCTCTTTTCTAAAGGTCTTTGTTGCTACTGGAGATCTTCTTCATAAACATTAAATTATTTAACAAATTTTTCTGTATCTTAATTTTCCTTTTGGTGATTTTCCTTACCCAGTATTTATCATGTGAATGATGCCTACAGCTGCCAGTGGGAGTTATTTAATTTCAGACAGCTCTTTTCTCTGGTATTTATTTTGTATCTGATGAACTAAGGTCACACAGATGCCAGTATACTGTACTATATCTGAAAAGGAAAAAGCAGGGACACCTCAGATGGTGACAGTGGGGTGCATACTGAGGAGCAGCAGTGATTATGTAAAGTATATGCAAATAGTTAAACCAAAGATGAATTTGCATGGAGGTAAGATAAGAGGAGGTGAGGACAGAGAGTGTGCAAAGATCCCAGGCAAGACTGGAATCTTTGAAGGAAGAATATTGATTGCAGACTCCACTGCACCTTTATGGCTTTTCTTTCTGTAGCCTCCTCCATGTGTCCCCTGCTACTTTGCATTTGCCCAAACACACGAATGCATTTTTTTCCCCACTACTTAGATCTTATCTCCTATTTTCCCCCATTCAGACTCTCACTGCATAATAAAACAAATGAGTGGCTATGGTGTGAAAAGTCTATGAGAGCTGACCCCCCAGTTCTGGAGAACCAGGACCACTACACACTACAGGGAACTGGGCATCACCTGAGGGTGACAGTACATGTGAAGGTGTAGTATTTTCAGTAGCCACAGCATCCAAATCTTCTCAGATATGTTTTAGGAGAGATCCAGTAATTTTAGTATCACTAATTGCTTTTCCCATCACATAACATGACTATCTAACCATGTGTTCAAGAACCCAGACAAATACTTTACAGTTCATTCCCTTGCTTATCACTCTCTACTGTTTAAATTTGCAGTTATTTCTTGCAAATAGATTGCCTCTTCTTCCATTTCCCTTCACTGCCTCTTCTATGCTTTCCCAACTGGATGGAAATCATCATCTTCTTATAGTGCATAATTTGACAAATGTATTTCTTGGTCCCTGAAAAATCTGGGTTTTGCATCCTATCAAGTGGTTTGCATTTCTAGAGGAGGGAAATGCATTTATTTTTTTCTCACTGTATTCAATAGCTCCATAACCCCCCTACTTTCTGAATTCAGTGTCTCTCTGTTGACAGTTGAGTGCTGAGACTGTAAATTGTGATTTGAGATGATTATGTGGGTGTGGGGTAAAGAAGGTGTCACTGAACATTCAAAATTGAGCTCCATCCCACTCCTGCAGGAGAGGCAGCTCTGTGCTGCTCCAGTCCCAAACCATCACACTTGGAAAGGACGTGCTGTGAAAACACATAAAATGTGTGCACAGGCCATAAAGCAGCTCCAGGATGGGAAAGGATTAGAAAAGGACTGCACCACAGAGCTCTAAGAGACCTGGGGTAATGCAAAAGAAGTGCCTGTAGAATTTTAAAAGGATAAATCTGAGAAATAGCCTGTAAGATAGGGAATTTAATAAGGGTAATAAAGGAGACTTGGTCAGAGCTATGCTTACCTCAAAGCACATCTATTTAATTGTGTTTTACTTTTGGAGTTGCTTTTAACCTGATTGCAAGGTGATACTCCTGCTGTATGAATTTCAAATCTCTCTGACCATCTCGCCTGTAATCCCTTCATGAGTGATGCCATGACCTGGGATTTGTCACCTGACATGTCACTCCTCACAGCAGCATTGGGCTTCAGACACAGCATCACAACAAATCAGTCAAACAGGAAGATTCAGAAAGAAAATGCCATACCTTGATGTGTAAGGCAAGGAGTTAGAGAGGAGCAGGAGATTGGCAAGGCTCAGACCCATCTGTAATTCCACAGTGGAGGGATTTCTCTTGTTCGTCCCAGTTTTAGCAGTTCATGTGACAAATGCTTGATACATCTATAGCTGACCAAAGGTCAAACTCTGCTTTGGGCTGCACTGGGGAAAATCCAGTGGATATTGGCAGTTCTTGGACATGCACTTGTCCAAAGAATTAATCAGATACGCTCTTCCCACAGAATAGTCCCAAGCAAATGCTGAGATGTCCAGAGATTTTTCACACATGGCAAACACCCTTGCAAACTCTTGAGGATCATCTAGTGCAGGAGAAAAGCCTGGGGAGGACTGTGGTTGTTTCATGCCTGAAATACATCTCACCCAAGCAGTCATCAGCACAAAGCTTTCCAGCTGAAGCAGTTGGGGTGTATGAACTCATTAAGTAAACTAATTTTTTAGCTAGCTATCTCAGGTACCTTGATGATCCTTTTCTCCTTTAATAAACACAGTCTTTTTATGCTGTATGAAAACAGAACAGCAAAGCAGGTCTTTCTGTGAAAGTTTAATGACATAGAATCTCAGCTTCAGTTAATCTGATGAGGACAGAGTGTAAAACTGCCTCCCAGCTACAGGACAATTACGCAGAAGAAAAAACCCTTTGCAGGAAAATTTGCACGAGTCTGGAAAACACTGTGAATCTGTCTATTGAGAAAGGTCCACTTCAGGCTTCCATTACAAATTCTGTTAAATACTCTGACGGATACATTAGTTTCTGCCTCTCTAATAAGAACAAAGTAATTTAATTTGTGATAGTTATTCATGTAGTATCTTTTCCCATGGATTTAGAGGGTGTTACCACAGTGCATTCTCGTAGACTAAAGATAAACATTCTGGGTTTATGCAGTTCAGATTTTTGGATGCCCAACTTGAAGGACTTTAGAGTTTCAAAAGTGCTGGGAATTTGCATTTTCAGGTGGAATTAAGAGGATCTATCAGTGTGTAGGAACTGGGTCTAGGATGTCTCAGAATGCCTACTCAAAACAGAAGCCCTCCTGCAGCCTGAATGCTTCAGTGAGTCATCCCGGATCAAAGAGCAGGTTAGAAAGTGAGGCAAGGCAGAAAGCAGATCTTGTGACTCCGGGTGTCTGCTTGGATGATGAGATTATCCTGCTCCTCGGAAAGCTGCCGCCAGGGCACTGACCTATTTACCAGCGTGGGTCACTGCCATTAGCTCAGTGCTTATTGTTCTGTTGTTTTAATTAGTGCCATTTCAAATAAGTGGCCAGCTCTGTGGAAAGGTCAGTACCTTTCTAAACTCTTCCTCGGTGCAAATTAGGTTGCTAAGGAAACGCCACCGGAAAGGTAATCAATCCTCGTTAGAGCTGCGCTAGCACACGCGGTTGCTGAGCTGCTGGGCAGGCACAGCTCGCTCGAGATGACTCAGTCCATCCATGGAGCTCAGAGCAAACACTGCTCAGCCCTGGCCTAGCCACTCAGGGCAAGTACAAACATGTTTTGGAACAATACCAGCTGTTAAAGCATCGATTTTGAAGCGGAGCAAGGGCAATAAATCCTGTTCAGGAAGAACTGGGATTATCTGGTAATACTCTCTCTAGGGCATGTAGGCGCATCAGACAAACCCCACAAACATGGACTCTGTCACTCAGGAAATAAGGCTGATTATAAATGGTCAGATCCATGCTGATCCAGCCAGGTAACTACACCACTTCTGTCACTGCAGTGCTCCTTAGAAGGCCTGTCCTGTAAGTTTGTCTGTATCCTTCCTGACTAAACAAAGCTTTGGGAGTGGAACACAGTGCTTATGGTGTTCAGTCTGGCGTTAGTGGCAAAGCTCAGGGCATTCGTGGTCAGCATTGCCTTACTGCACTTCGTGGGGCTGGAAAGCAATTCTGTGCTCACAAAGGAGTGGCAGTGAACTCACAGGAAATTGTTACCTAAATCAAAGGACTCTGAGAAACTGTGAAATTCCTGATGCTATTTATAGACGTGAATAAATAATGGGGGAATATAAATCCTGCTGCCTTCAGTAGCACATGCTGTATGTGCATATGTGTACAACTTTTAAACACCACAATCTATCAACAGAACAAAACCTTTTGGAAATATCAGTATGCAGATATTTAAATGTAAAGATGTCCTGGCAGGTTCTAAATCTATCTTGTAGTGGAATCTTTTTGTTGCCTCCTAATAGAACCTTATTGCCTAAATGCAGACATTTCTAAGGAAGAACATGAAAGGCACTTATGAATCAATGCACTTACATATGTGTGATGTTTTAAATTTTCAAATACTTATTAAAATACTATGTATAGACTTAAAATTAAGCCTAAACTTAAAATTAATAGAATATGCTGGATTAAGCTCCAAAATCAGCGACATTTTTGCATTTGCACGAATGAGTGAAAGAGAATAATCTATTCACTTGAGTTTACAAAGGGTTTTTAAGCTCTTGATTGTGTAATCTTATCCTGAAAACTGTGCCTCCTGCAACAGAGAAATCCTTATATTCCTGTTGAAATACTAGTATGGTACTGATTCAGGATAAAAAATAGAATCTTAAGATCAACTGAAAGGAATGTTTACAGTCCTTTCAGTAAGGTTTGGCTCAAACCTTAGGATTAGTGAGCCATCAATACCAGCACTCTAATTCTAGCTTGTTTTTTCTTTCACCAGCATGTCTGATCCACTTGTTACACAGCCCAGACCTGTTTTGTTTAGGGCATATGGGGCAAGGTCAGAAATCACATTAAAGGGATATGTACCAAATGAAAATATTCACAAAAAACCCATGATGTGATGTAGAATTGAGAGGGTGCAGTCAGGCAGGGTGCCAACAAATACTGCTTACATTTTAATTTTATGTAAATAATGAAATATAGAGGATGCAGGCAGACAGGATTATGTGATTTCTCATCAGATGAGAGGCACTATTGCTTATGGTGATCTGCCACAAAGAGAAATATGCTTGCTAAAAAACTACTCCATAGGTTTCAGTGCTGAGTATCTTCCTGTTGGAAAAAAATTCTTCCAGCTGATGGATAAAATACTGGCCTTATGTAGGAAATATGATTTAAAATATCATTAGGCTTATTATATCTATTCTGCCACAGTTCCCAGATTGCATACTGAATATTTCAGCTTAATATAAAAGGAACTTTGACAAATTTCAAAACTAAGTCTCTCAAAAATACCCACCAACAAGATAATATGTATGAAATTTTGAATCCATATTGAACTGAACCTTTAAAAATCTGATAAAGGGAAGGAAAATTCTACACCATATCCATAATATGACTGAAGAAATATGGCAGATTGTGTGGTGATCTGTATTTTGAATATCTACCAAGTGTGGTATCAAAAGGACATTTTCCCACATAAGCATACGATATTTATGTCTAGAACATCCATCTTTATGAAGAGGTGCTTTTACTTTCAAATTAGATGAATTCAGCCCTGAAATTTGCATAGAAATACATTTGCTAGTCTCCTAGAGCTGTGTACATGGCCACAGCTCTCTAGTTGGTTTTCAGCTAAATGCTCGACTTCGGCAACTTTAGAAAGTATTTGTTTTCATCTCTTCAATTTACATGTTTATTTCATCTAAATATAATTTAAAACCTTTTACTAGACTTCTCTTCTAATGAAACCATATAAAATCCAGACACATAGGCAGTTTGGGGTAGTGTTTTCCCACCAGGATGAAGCACATATTTCATAGTCTTGTATTCTTTGCAAAGTTAATTAAAGCCTTTCATTGCTTTCATCAGAATAAATTGCTACAGATAGTTATCTGTATTTTGTGACTTACATGACTGAAATGTGGAGTACAGATGCACACTTTTAGTGTCTTTGTGTGTGTTGGCTCTGTTTGGTACTCTTGCTGTCATGATTCAGTTGTTAATTTTTTAAAATAAGATTGATCAATATTCCATATAGCTATTTGTTTGTTCTTTTATCATTGGCTCTGCATTAATTGTTCAGAGATAAGGATGATGTTCTTTTAGATTTCTACTTACCATTCAGACTGGTGTTGGGGACAATATAGTATAGATTCTGCATCTTACCCATTGAAGAATAACTGGGGTTTGGTTTTGTTTTGCCTTGATTTCCAGAAAACTTAGATACAATGATAGCTGAGCAGACAAAGAAGAAGCTTGAGAACTCTTCTACTAAAACCAGGACAAAACTAACAGCAGGTACTTATTCTACAATTTTCTCTCCTGAAATAACACTTTTTTTTAACCTATTCAGTTAAAAGTATGCTAATTACTTTAGCAGCCAGACTGCTTGTTAAAGCCACAGTCCCTCGAGGACCTGTAGCCACAGCTTGGTTATCTAAACACACAACAAGGGAGAAATTTTCACTTAATTGTCCAGTCTTTGAGAAGTACACTCAGTCCTTTTCTTCACTGGAGTCCAGACATTACACATACACAAAAGCAAGCTGTATCAGTGCTTTTTAATACTTCAATAATAATGAAAACCAGTTATTTGTCAACTTTGGATCTTGCAAATGCAAATTTCTTATAATTATTCTCTGTACAAAGAAATGTGCCTTTGCATTGCAGTCACCTGTATTCAGCTATTGTCTATAAGAGCAGAAACAGGAATTCCTCTTTCCAGAGGTCTGGAGTAGACATGACCTTTAGAAACCACTTTGAGACAGGCTCCAATGAGGCTCTTCCTCACCCATCATCAAAATGCTTTACTTGCCAAAGATTGTATTGATGTGATTGAGTAATGCTCTTGGTACATTGGATACAAAATTGTTTGCTCTTGTTATTTCTTTAGACAAGAGTAGTGAAGAAGCAGACAGTACAAAGGAAGAAGCAGCTAAAATGGAAAAGGAATATGAAGTTTCGAAGGATTCTACAAAAAATGAAGGACAAAATGCAGCAGGAAGCAGTGAAGAATCTGGAGGTACAGAATAGCCATTTCTTTTCCTGCTATGCATGCTCCAAGAGATTGGAGCCTTTCCCTCTCTTTGCTATTGGTTTTCCATTGTGTTAGCATAAATATCTTCAGTCTATAGTCACTGGGAGTCAGCACCCAACAGCTTCATTCAGAAGTGTACTTTTCTGCCAGGTTTTAAACATATGACACTATATCCCTTGCTGAGCAGACATTGACAGAATTCACAGTTTGAAATGCAGTTTGACACAGTAGTGCAGAGAGATTTTGCTTCTTTGCATCTGTGGCTTTTCAGTGAAATCAGATGGCCAGAATATTCAATAATGTGAGTGGGCCCATTGAAAAGGCAGTGAAGAGTTCTGCAGTGACACAATTTACATTTCCCACTGCCAGAGGTTAAAGGTTATCAGTAATGAATCAGTTTTCCATAACTTTGAAAACATTACAGTCAGTTAGTGTCTCCCTAAGCAAAGGTAGCACAGTAGTACAGTTAGGTTAGATTATGCCACGTGCTAAATGAGACTGTGCTGGCTGAAGTCACCTGGGTGCAAAGGAGCTGCTCTATCTCAAAACAGATCTGCAGGGGACATTGTGCCTCTGTGCTGAACTCTTGAAGGATAATGTTGGTTGGTGCAGAAGCCTCCCAGTGAGTTCTCACTGCTCAGGGTCCAGCATAAGTTTTGTGTTTTGTAACCAGCTGGTTAAACAAAATTGCTTCTTCTGCACCAGTGCTGTCTGATGCTCCTACTTTTTGGAATGCAGTGTTTTCACTCAGCCTGCTCAGTAGTGAATTGCAGAAATCAGGACTGCAGTAGATTGTAGTCCATCACTCACCTGGTTCAGCCCTGTGGCAGTGAAGCCACATCTCACTCACAGATGGAAGGTGGCATTTTTTCCAGCAGCTTATTTATTTGAACATGGAAGAGGAAGATAGCTCAAGATGGCTCTCTGATTTCACAGTAAAGAATAATTATCTCAATACCTGTGGGAAGTGATAAATACAGATTTCGCTGATCTCTTTAAGATTTGTCTTTCCAGTTTGCTTCAGGTTATTTTCTTTTATCTTCAGCCCATAGCTTTATAGAAATTTAAATTGGATCAGTATTTAGTCCTTTGTCTCATCATACAATCCTCTTGCTCTTCCACAGAGTAAGTTGCTATAAAGTAACTGTGCTCCCAGCTCAAAAATGAGGTTATATCTAATACTTACTAACAGCAGCAGACATGCATAGTTGGCAGTAGTAAGACTCCACACACTAATCACACTAGGTTTTTATTCCTGACAAATGTAAGAATGTTACATCAATAAAGCTCCAGCCAAGTTAAGAATTCAAAATCCATTAACTGGAATATTTCCTTAGGGGCCTTATTAGGTAATCCTTGAACTATTTCTGTCCTGCGTGCTTTCTGGTCCAAAAATAGCCATCACTTTAAAATTTCAGCTCTAACAAGGATTTACCATGGTAATTTTAATACATCCTTTCTCTCAGTAAATATAGCAACTATATTTCAAGTTGCCTTTCCAAAATATCACAATTTTAGGTTTGCCGTATGCTGCTAGCACTACTATATGGAGGAGTTTTGATACTGAAAGCTCTCAGTCCTAATTAAGTCATTCCTTGCTATCTCAGCAGCTTCTTCTTTGCTGAACAATTATGGTGATCAAAAAGCTGCAGGTTGTTTTTAATCCACACACGCAGTTTCTGTGGATACCACCAAAGATCAAAAAAAGCCATGGTCCTAGGTTTGTGTATGACTAATCTTGCACAGGCAACACCTGCTAGCCATCTGTAGGAATTTTGCCTGACTAAGTTTGACAGGACTGAGGTTTTAAACAGAAACTAAGAATAGTTTTAATCTGCCTTCGTTATGACCAACTTCACCCAGTTAGGCAAGCTGCATCAATCACTGATGTATGTGCCTGATTTCTCTCTCTTCTTTTCCTCCAGGGAAATCTGAGGCATATTTGGAGGCAATCAGGAAGAACATAGAATGGCTGAAAAAACACAATAAACAAGGTAACAAAGAAGGTATGAAGTAAAAGGCCTTGACATTAGGGTGGGCACCATATGCATTAAAAAGCAAGTAATTTATATTGTGTTGTATAACTTAACATTGTGTTATAACTTAAATAATAGTTAATGTGAGACTGACTGCGCTTGTCTAGATTATAGTGAACATTAGTGATTTTAGAGTTAAATAATTCAGGTCATGTAAAAGTTAAGCCAATGAACAGAAATAGTGAACTAAGGCAGATTAATGTAAACTGAGTCTAATGGGTACTGGCCACAAAAGCCACAGAGACTGAGCAGCAGGGAGTTAGTCATGAGCTGTCCACACAGCCACGGTGGTCTGCCTGTCACCAGGTAGCTGTGTCAGCTTTGTCTAGTGCTTCATTTCTCAGCCCATCATGTTGTTTAATTGTGACTTTGTAGGTGAGATAGATGCATTTGAAATGTCTGGATGTGTCTAGAGAAGCTCGGTGCATCTGGCTGGCACACCTGCACCAATAGCAATGAGTCTTGTCTCATAACCAGGAATAGCTGAGATACAAGCTCGTGTCAGTAGCACTGTAATACGTTGGATTACAGCCCAAATCAACTGGGATGACTTGGAGCTCTCACATGCAAAGCTGTGTAGAAGGGAGCAGTGACAAGCAGCTGCACAGGGTTTGCTCACCAGCTGTCCCACCATTTGCCTCTTCCTCGGAGGCAGGGCTGCAGGAGAGCTGGCGGCAGGGACACAACAGCAGCAGGACTTCTCGTTTATTTTTCACAGATCTTTATTTATCTACACCATTTTTTCCCTCAAGTTCTTACATAAAACCATCCCTAATCTCTGCCATGGCTGTGTGTTGTGCCATCACCCTCTCTGGAAGTGAAGGTTCCTAGCCAGGGAATACATGACTGGTGCCTGGCGAGGAGGGTCCTTCTTGCACCAGCCAAGCAGAGAGTGATCTGAGATGAGATTAGCCCTGGGTAATCTATCTGTCTATCCTGTCTGTGAGCTGAAGTGTGTATGAATTACATTTCAGAGCAGAGCACATGCCTACAGCCCAACACATTCATTTTCCTGTACAGAAACTGTAATAGGGAAGACAATAAAAAAAAATTCCCATCTCTCAAATCGTTTCCACACAACAGCAGTGATGGCAGTTAGCAGCAGGCCTACATATCTGCTCGAGAGTTTTCCTGCCAATTCTAATTAATGGTTCTGTTTAGCAATGTACTCGTTATAGTAATTAGATCTCCATCATGTGTGATTATATCTCCGTATCACACAAACTGCCTGGGCACCTCCTCGCTCCTCTTTGTAGTAATCTTTCTTGTGCACTGCTGCAGTCTGAAAATGGCTGTGACTGCAGATCAATAGCATTTTATCTGCCTGTGAATGCATTAAAACATAGATTTCTGTGTAGGTGGATTTTCATTTGCACTAAAATATCTTTATTGTCCTCCGGCAATGGAAATAGGCCTTACAAGTGAGTGTAAATTATGACAAAATTAGAATAGTATTCTTACTCTTCTGATACATCATCTTTACTGTGCCTTTTCATACTCTTTATTTTTGTAAAATGCTAATTCAGGTCCCCTGGGCTGATGTTAAAAGAAGTACAGTCAGGGTGAGCTTATCTAACCGTGAATGCATTGCAGTGTTTCTTCAGTGCAAGATTAGGTGGTGCTGGTGTGCTCATCAATCATTTCTCCACTTCCAGCTGGCACCTGGGAGCTGACAGAAAAGCGATTCTCAAAGTAATTCATGTATTGAAATGGCCAGACTTTCCCAGCCCTACTCATGGATTGGTTTACTCACCAAATATCCTTGGAGAGGTTTACGTTTTCTTCAGGCAAATGTTTGTGGGTCCTTAACTTTGTATGAATTTCAGTAGATATTATTATCCATTCAATGACTAATAATTGGAAATGTTGATTTGCATTCCTGCAGCTTACAAGTATCAGTTGCCTATTACAGAGGCTGGTAAGCTTGAGTGGCTGGGATGATTTAAAGATAAACACATCAAAAGCCTGGATTTGGGCTGCTTGCCTTTTGTGTGCTAAGTTTGTTTTGCCTGTTTGCAACCTCCATGCTCTGTGGCCCTGTCCCTCCTATCTCCCAGACCTGGATTGATGTTTGAAACCATTGCAGAGCTGAGCATTTAACTGAGGCATGCAGAGAGCATATGTGGATTGTTCTACGAATACTTAGGTAGCTCAGAGCTTCATAACACTAACAGCAGCCATTTAGAAATGAAAGTAAATTCTGTCATTAATTTCCGTGGCAAATGGCTTGATCTGAATATGCAAATAAGAGCTCACTTCATTTACTGGAGCTGTTTCACAGCTCTGCAATGCTGCAGCTGTTGCAGTGAATATAAACCCAAAGTTGATTTTTCTAATTACAATAGATTCTAAGTAAGTATTAGAAATCGGCAGTTATCAATTTCTAGAAGAAAAATCAATTTAAATTGCTATGAGATATACAAATTAGCCCAAAGTGGATAATATCATAATGGTTGTAATCCCATACAAAATGTTTAGTAATTAAACCTTCACATCTCCTCATAATAATCTTAGAGTTAGAAACAGTATTCTAGAATTAAAATAAGAACAGAGATTTCATGTGAAAAATGTGTCTATGAAATTAATTTAGTATTTGTTCTTCATTCATTTCCATTCCTTGGTATTTTTCCCTGAAGACTCTCATTCTGCCAACATGAATGAAATCTCACATCCCAATTATGAAATTGCTCAGTACTGTTTGTCCCTATTACTCACCCAGGATGGAGAGACAAGCAGGTTACATTCTATTAAGTAATGACAGTAACAGACCAGACAAGAAATCCTGGCCTCAGTACAGCAAATGGCAAAATTCCTGTTAACTCAGAAATGGAGAGGACACCTCTGCAGCAGTGGAGAATGTTGAATCTCAGTTTTCTGTATTACAATTTGAAATTGCCTTAAGCTGTTATAAAAATGATTGCAAGCATCAATTTGCTTCTTAATATCTTTCTATTTCTATCCCATTTTGGTCAATTTTTGAACCCTAAAAAACCACAAAGTCACTGTTGTCTATTTTGTTAAGAATGCACAGGTTGAAAGAAGATTCTTCCATGTACTGCTGTGTGATGTTACACATTGGACATTGCAAAATCAGGTTTAATGTGTTCTGAAGGCTCTGTCTGTGGAATAAGTAATTCATACTGAAAAATTCAGAATGTATTCATTCTTGTGAAAGATACTAATCATTTAACTTAGTATGAACCTTTAGAACATTGATGCTCTTCTTCTGATTCTAACAAATTAAGCTTTACATTTATGCAGCAAATTATGTAACTGAAGCTTTATTGTGTTATGTGTGAATATACTGAATCTGTTGCCAGAGTTACACAATAGGTATTACCTTTTTATGTTATTTGAAAAATTGCTTTGCAGTAGAGTTCTTTTCATGGAAAATAGTGATGTCTTCCAGCATAGGAAAAGTTTAATTAATATAGTGTGAATCAGGCTGCACAGAGGCACTCATCTACTGGAAAAGGAGGAAGGATCTTTCAGCACTCTGTTGCAGGTTGACAGGGGAAGATTGTCAAAAACTGACACTACCACTGTCACAGAGACTGCTCACTGCAGTATTTTTCAAATCAGAATATTATGTTCTGTGTCAAGGTAAATAATTGTATTATTTTGATCTATTTTCAGGGAGTTGCTTTCATGAATTTTCACTACAGTGTTTGTGGGAGTAAGTAGGTGTAAGTGGGAGTTTTACTGGAATTTCAATAGGAAATAGTACATTTAATACTTTCTTTTGATTCCATGACAGTTGTGAAAATAATAAGGCTCAACAGCATTTGCTGTGCAGACTAGAACATGAAATCTCTGGACCAGAAAATAATCTTGCTTTAGCATTTGACAGCAATCAATCAAGAGCAAGACATGATTCCTCCTCTTGGACAATAAAAGCACCATGATGTGTTAAAAGACTTTGTGCAGCTGTTTTGGGATTTTTAATGTTTTCACAAGTTGCACTTAGAGAGAATTCTCTTCGTGTTTGATAAAGTGCATTGGTTGGATAAACTCTACAGTGACTTTGTTTCTTAGGTGAAGCAGTGTAATGGCAGTGACTCATTGTGCTAATGAATTCTTATTTTTCAGACTATGATCTTTCAAAGCTGAGGGACTTCATTGATCAGCAAGCTGATGCTTATGTGGACAAGGGCATCCTGGACAAGGAAGAGGCTGATGTGATTAAACGCATCTATGGCAGCCTGTAAAAAGTTAGTGACTGCCAAACCTGTAGAAACCCAGTCTAGTTTCCCCCACTCCTGGCTCAGTGACTTATGATCTGTTCATTTGAGGATATTAGAAATGCTCTGTTTACATTGTACTGACAACTCTAGACAGAAATGAAGAGCTGTAGTGCTTCATTCACTTTCTGCATACTGAATTTTCCTACATTCACAAATCAACCCTGAACACCAAATTCTGACACTGAATTTCTATTTGATAAGGTAAATAATTCTGTAATGCTCTTTTTGATTTATTGTTTGTGTTTGGTTTACTTTTGTAGCTAAACCAATTATTTCTGATGGAAATTGCTTTTAATGCTCCATTTTTTGCTCTCACTCAACAAGCTTTCTATAGATGCAACTATGTAAAGGGCATTATTAGAAAATAGTTCATAGTTCTCTAAATAAAATATTTGAAAATAATTTACCTATTAAAGTTTTCATTAATCTTGATATTATTTTATATTCATTAATTTTGGTTTTAAATACTAATACTTTTTTTTTATCCTTTTTTTATTTCTTTATGACATATTCTGTAACTTGGGCTGTAGTGTCCTTAGCTAACTGATAAATCTTTGACATTACAATTGCCTTTCATTTTACAGAGCTATATTCTCTTCTTCAGCATGTGTGAACATTCTCTTTGGTGCACCATTTGATGATTGTGCATGCATAATTAGTTGAATTCCTGATGTGAATATCCTGATAGCAAGTGTAAATAGCCATTGCTTTCTCTAAAGAAAAAAAAAAAGAAAGCAATTCAAGTGGTTTTGTATGGAAAGGGAAGTTTGCAACTAGAGGTGTCTTAGGAACATGGGCTCTGCTTTTTGGAAAGACTTAAAGAATCTATTGTGTCTCAGTATCTCTGCATATCAAGGCTGTGCTCTGATTACCGACTTTTACCTATATATGCTAGCATTAGCCAAGAATTTGGTACTTCCCAAAGAATGAAAAAGGAAAACAAAAATTTTGTCCTCATTCTTCTTCCTCAACTAGCAGAGTTTTGGAAGAATGGTTCATGAAGTCTTTTATCTTTAAGTGAATGGATAGTTTTATGTATGAAGAACTTATGAGGCAAGACCAAAGGTAAAGAAGCCTTTAGAAAGGCAAATTTCAAACAGAGTCCCAGAAGATAGAAGGCCTTAGACTTATCAGCTGCAGCAGTCAGTTGTGTAGAGGAGCTCCAGAAAGCCCTGTGCTCTTTACTTACAGAGTCTTCATTCATAATTGAGGTTAGCCCTTCCCTGATTTTTAAAAAAACCCTCATGATATCTCTAAGATGGATACAGTTAAAAAATGTTACCTGATGCAGAGGTTGGAATTTGCCTGCCAATGAAAGGAGATCCTGACTTACAGCACTGCCTGCACAGCACAGAGTTCTGTAAGTGTGAGATTGCTCCTTGGGTCATTTCCTTCCTCACAGCTGGACGCTAAAGAGGAGGAGATTTGAGCAGTGTTTCTCAGCCAGCTGAAGTGAACTCTGGAATCCCTGCAAAGTGTAAATTGCCAGTTGAGCATTATTGATAATCAGTATTGAGTGAATGTGATAGCACTGAGGTGTAACAGCATAACTCCTTGCAAACAATGAAACACAAACCAGTGAATGTTTTCTAGCATCCACAGAATCCATCATTGCCTGCTCATACACATCCTGATGCGAATCACTGAATTGCAGTATCAGTCACTAATGGTGATTTGTTTTTTTTAAGGTAAAAACTCTATCCAAAAATGTAATCAATGTAAGCTTCCTCTTTGAAAAATAGTCCCTTAGAAACGCTACAGAGAAAATAATTAGGAAAAAAGAATTCACGTTATTTTAAGTCAGTGTATTTGTTCTCATCTAAACCCTCTCATTTGTTTATTATTATTTGCTAATGCTCCCAAATTTCTTTATGTCCCTATAGATTTGAGTTGCATTCTGCAACAGCTTGTGACTTCTTTTCTTATGTAACCATCACATGGGGAAAGCAGACTGTTTCCCAAATTTGGATTTTTGAAAGAAATCAGGAGGATGGTAACTAACCATAGACCTTAACAGCTGGGGAAGCAGTAGTGACATAGGATCTGCACTTGAAAAAACAAAAAAGGACAAATTTTCATTCCCCAATGATTACTTTAAGAAAGACCCCAAATTTCCTTCTTCTGTCAATATGATGAGTAGTATAATAATAATTTCAGTTTTCACTGGAAGTTAGTTTCTTACTTCAGCCTCTCGAGAGTCTGGTACTAAAGGGAAGATGTCATCAACTAGGGGCCAGTGATTCTGAACAGTACATGTCCACAAAAAACCTGGTGGGATATTTGTTAACCTCTCAGGTTTGCAAATTTTATAGCTTGAACAAAGTAACAGTGACATAATTTAGGGATAAAAAGTCCCAACAAGGGGTATGACCCGATTCTATTTCAGAGTATGCACGTTCTTGAACCTGTTCTGTGCTTACCCTGCTGCTGTGCATCACTGGGGGTGCACTTGAAGAGAATTGTGGCAGCCTGATGAGTAGCTGAGAACAGAGCAAGCCTCTGACAGACCAGAAATCACAGCTACGGTTCCTCAAACTGAATTCACTTTCCATCCTGCCCAAGCCCACTAAACTGTTATTTGAGTGATTCAAACACTGGTTCCATTGCTGGTACAGGGAATGAGCATCTCTCAGTACATCACAGCTTTCAGAAGCAGACAGCAGAGCACGGCCAGCCCAATGAATCACCCTGCATTCCTAAAGGGCTGTGACTTACTCGAAATAAAATCAAACCGAGTGACGCAAGTTTCATCCTGCACTACAGATCAGTCCTCATTTTGCAGGGAACACTTGGAGCACATCAGTACTGGAAATGCACTTCTGTGTGTTTTGCCATAATTAGTAAATCATAGTCTCAGTGCTTGCTTTTTTCCTGGCGAGAAAGGTATTTTAAACAACTGCACATCTCTGTTTCAAAACTGACAAAAATCGGTTTCTGTGTTGTTTCTATCTCTGCTGGATCCTTCAGAAATCCTTCACTCCTAAATTATCACTGAAAATGTAACAAGTATGATATATATGGTATTCACCTTTTGAGCTTTTCTAATAGACTATTGTTTCTGATACTGTACTTTATTAAACACTTTACTACAAGCTACATTAGTCTGCTGCTTTTGGCTGGGGTAGGGTTTATTTTCTCCACAGCAGCCAATATAGGTCTATGTTTTGGATCTGTGCTGGAAACACAAACGTGTTGATAACACAGAGAAGTTTTCATTTCTGCCGAGCAGAGCTTGCACAGAGCCAAAGCCTTTCCTGCTGCTCACCCCACCCCTGAGGAGGCTGGGGGGCACAAGAAGCTGGGAGAGGACACAGGCAGGAGCCGGGGGATGTCGCAGCCCATGTGGCGCCATGCCCGGGTGTATAAAGCTGGGGAAGGAGGAGGAAGGGGGCGGGATGTCGAGAGCGACGATGTTTGTTTTCCCGAATAACCATTCCTTATGATGGAGCCCTGCTTTCTTGGAGATGGCTGAACACCTGCCTGCCCGTGGGAAGTGGTGAATGATTTCCTTGTTTTCCTTTCCTTAGCTTGCACGCACAGCTTTCGTATTACCTACTAAACTGCCTTTATCTCAACCTGTGACGTTTCTGCCTCTCACCCCTGGGATGCTGTGCCCCATCCCTCTGCGGGGGGAGTGAGTGGCTGTGAGGGCTGAGTTGCCAGCTGGGGTTAAACCACAAGAAGCAGTACAAGGCTGCTGTTGTGTGTGGAAGAGAATGCATCTTTTCTGTGCACTGCCCAGCTTTCCGAGGCTATCCTGCGGCACAGTTCCCCGCGGGGCAGGAAGGGGTGGGGTGCCACAGGGATGCCCTCCTGAGAATGGTGGATGGAGCTCCCGCAGCCGGTGGCTGAGTTAGCTGGATTCACAGGGCTTTAGCAGCCTCCAGCCACACTGCAGCCGAGTCTCGAGTGGAAACCTTTTATCAGGTATGTCCCACAGATTTAATTTAAAAAGATCCTTGTGCAAGGCTGCCCAGGTTTTCAGTTTTCAGGCTCTGACTGAAGAAATATATTAAAACAAAACTTCGAACAGGCAGGTTCCTCACCACAAAATACTTGCAAAACATGGAATTTTATCTGCTTCACTTCTGCCTGACATTGCCCTATTACAGCCCTAAACCACACCTTGCAGAGCTGGTTAAAATACATAAACAAAGAATGAAACTACAGGGGTATGAAGAATAAAAGCAGAGTGGGAAGAAAAATGTACATGGTAATGAATAAAAAGGCATAAAATATACAGGAAAATATGTCATTTTGCAAACTAATAATGTGAAAATGTGAATTAAGATATTAAAACATTAGTTATTTCAGAGTCTTAAGAACACATGTAAGAGTAGTAAAGCCCTACCTTGACTCACTCTGTGTTTTACAGACAATTTCCAGGCACTGATTCCTCTCACTTGCTCAGTTCTCGCTGAGCTGAGCAGGCCCAGGGTGCCCAGGGTGACACCCACAGTGGTGATGGGCCATTGGCCTCTTGGCAGAGAAAGGGTGCAAGGAACTGGCAGAGGCACAGCAAAGCAATTCCCACAAATATTTTACCTATACATAAAACCCAGGCAATCTGTCTCTGGATTCACCCTGGGGATTGTGGTGCACTACATCCATTTATCCATCTATCTATCCATCTATCTGAAAACCAGGAACAGGCATTAATTGCATACAGGGAAATGTAACTCTTCACCCCAGGGGGCTGCCAGGACAGAGAACCTAGCACCTGGTGCTGAGGCCACAGCCAGGGTGCCCACAGGAGAGGAGCTCTGGCCAGCCCAGGCCCCTCAGGGCTCGGCCGTGCCAAAGGGAGCTCACAGCCCTGACACACGGCCAGGCCCAGTGGCCATGGGCAGCACCAGGCCCCTCAGGGCTCGGCCGTGCCAAGGCTGCTCACAGTCCCAGCCCAGGCCCCTCAGGGCTCAGCCGTGCCAAAGGGAGCTCACAGTCCCAGCCCAGGCCCCTCAGGGCTCGGCCTTGCCAAAGGGAGCTCACAGCCCCAGCCCAGGCCAGGCCCAGTGGCCATGGGCAGCACCAGGCCCCAGGGCAGGGCAGAGCAGCTGCTGCAGGCTCTGCTAAACACAGCTGGAAGAGCCAAAGAAGATGGCGTGGGAGATTTGAGGCCTTTCTGCCCAGCCCTGAGCCATTGGGGCACCATGAACAGCGTCTGTGTGGCAAGAAAGGAGCAGGGACCTGCTCTGGGACAGCGGTGACAAGGTAGGGCTCTTGCAGGTGGCCTTTGTGTGGGGCAGTGGCAGCCCTGAGGGAGGCTGCCCGTGTGGCACAGATGGCTTGGGTGTCTGTGGGGTTGGCAGCAGGTGCCATGCCGTGAGCAGCTGTGGAGGGGCTTCCAGAGAGGAGCGGTGCCGTGGGTTCTCAGGGGCTGGCATCTGCCTATGATCATGTGTTATCTGCAGTCTGAGGGGACAGAAATGCAGCCGTGGGCTCTGCTGGGTTCAGGCTGCCAGAGCTGCTTCCTCCCCTGTGCTTCTGTAGGGCTTTCTGTCAGGCAGAACAGGTGCAAATGCTGTTTGTCCTGCAGGTCCTGCAGCCCCACCCTTGGAAAGGGAAAAGTGGCTCCCCAGCAGCAGCAGGAGGGGCAGTGCTGCTGTGCCAGGAGCTGTGCTGCTGACCTGCTCAGCAAAGGGCTGCCTGTGCTGGAGCACTGGGCTATCACACTGCAGGTCTTCGGCAGAAAAGGATTAAATTTTTCTGTGGAATAATAAAATAAAACAGGGCTTGAAGCTAGGGTTGCCTTTGGAAAAGTAGTTAATTCTGGCTTGTAATGTCCTCCTGAAATTAAATGACAAGAGAAGTAATAATCGTGTGAAGAATAGGTACAATCCCAATTTAAGAAAGATACAAGATCTAAAGCTAATTCACCAGTTTCTTCACGAAAAATCAGTGCTTCCTTTTCTTCACTGTAAGCTTTTTCTGTTCTTGTTAATTTGTGTGCCACTGCAGACCTTCTCTTTAGGACAAGCTAGAGTTGATTTGAATGAGCCTGCTGGCTCTGAGTTCCTGCTAGCTCTAAGGACATAGCAATTCCTGCTGAGCTTTGAATTTCTACTTCTGGTTTTAGTAAATTAATTAAACTTTCCATATTGTTTCCCTCTTAACATACTGCAGAAAGGTTTTGCTTTGAGGGAGTGATGAGCTAAAAGACAGGAAACTGCATCTGTTGCAGTGGGGATCCAGCAAATCTTTAATGAGAGTTTTGTGAACTTGAATAAAAAAATACAGGCTATTTAACAAGAAATTGCTAATTCACTAACTTCAGGGCAAATGGTGATGGCAGGCTGCACTCTGCCTCCCTGAGCTTCGGGTGGGGTCCACTTGCACACCTGAATACTCCTCAGAACAGGGCAGGCTTGCCAGTGTGGCTCTTATTCATCTTAACAGAGGGCACAGACAGCTCTTAGAGGTCTCACTTAGGAGGGTGAGTTACATGGTAAGGGTAAAGACATCATTTACCCTGAAATTAGTATCTAATAGCTCGTGAAACTAGACAAAGCTCTCTTCCCAAAAAACAGGCTAGAACCAAGCCTGACTTCATTATGAACAGACACATCAGTATTTTTTGTATTTTATTAAATTAAAACCACACAAAATATAACTGCACACAAGAACACACATCTGATATTCCAATGTCATACCTCACAAAAAAAAACCTCTTGCTGTAACTCATCCCTTTTATTAGTAGAAATCCAATATGCAAACAGTTCTTTAGCCATAAAGACTTTAACTAATCAGAACAAGCTGCATTCCCCTTTCTAGGAATACATCATACCACGCACAGACACACACAAGGTTCACAGGCAAGTTCTGCAGCCCTGAAGTAGACAAAACTTTCACAGCAAACTTGCCTATGTTTGCAGAATAAGTAAATTGCTATTACTTTCATCGTTGGTCATTTACAAGCAAACTTATTTAATATTTTTAAATACTTAAAACAAATTTCACTTTAACAAGTATTTACAAAATCTTTACTAAAGATCAACATCCTGCATAAAGGTGACCTCAGGGATATATAGTTGCTACCATGCTACAGTTTGCACAGAAGGGGTAAAAAGGCCATTGCTAGTTTTGGAAGGCTTAAACCTTTTATTGATATAGCATAAGGACATTAACCTATGGAAGGCAGAAGAGGTCATAATTTCAGTGCAATTACCCATTCATGACTTCTTTTAAGTACATCAAGAGGATGAGTCCAAAAGACTTGGGTTTTGAATTATTGACTGTTTAGTTCTGTAAGAACTGATTTCATGGGAAGTTTTCAGGCCATCACATCTCTCTTCTACTGGTGATACGAAGAAGTTGCATAGGGACCTTCCTCATTCTCCTCATCTCTAAAAAGAAAATGATCATAAATTATCAGGTCAGGAACACACCATGGCTCAGCAGTAAAATGAAAATGCAGGTGACCAGTTTTCCTAAAGGACCAAACTAGGCAAGGCCAGCCTTGCCTAACAGGAATACTTGGAGTATAACACTGTAATTACTCATCTCTGGAGTTCCTGGGATGTGGAGAACGTAATGCTGAAAGCAGGTAAAGCTGTGTAAGTTCAACAACATCAGAATGTATTTAAAGAACTATTTTTTATTAAGTCAATATGAAAAACAAAGGATAACGAAGTGGAGGGCATACTGGAGTTCCTGTACTGTTGCTTTTAATTTCTTTTACAGTAGTAAAGCTTAGAGGTTTGTTTCTACATTTTGAGTGGCAGGGGGCACAGACAGACCAAATGAAGCAAGAGAAAGAGCAGTCCATCCTAGCTGTGGGTGGATCTGTGTCTTGATGCTGCAAGGATACTCCTGATGTATACTTCCCCTGCATCAATCACCACTGCGACTGATCACTTGGATTTTCTTAGGAAAAAGCAATTGCTCCCAAGTGCATTAAAGCAAAGAAATGTTGCTTTTAAAACATGCTCAGGAAAATCAGTCTGCCTGCTGTTTACCTGACAATATTGCCTTTAAAATAAAAAGGGGTTATGTAAACCTATTGCAGTGAAGTAGCCAGTACCAAATCAAGCATGCCAAGCTCCCCCAAGGTCATTGCTTTGTACCACTGTAGCTTCAAAGTTTTCTTCTCAAGAGTCCAGCCTCAAAGCTGCTGCCAAGTTCAGTGTTTTGGTAAGAACAGAAGGACTTTACAGTTACCACACTGTGAAAGGATTAAATACTGTATGTACCTTCATACATAAAAGTTATTCAAAGTCTAATAGCACAAAAATTAAATATTTCAATATCAAAACCATGAAGACTTTTTCCTAATAAACATTATTATCTATCTATCTATCTATCTATCTATCTATCTATCTATCTATCTATCTATCTATCTATCTCCCCCCAAAAACAGAACTGAAGAACCCTACAAACAAACCAAACAGCAGAGTAACTTGCACTTGTCTTCCCAGCAAAACTGTCATCCTAAGACAAAGGCATAATACTTCTTTTGCCTTGAAATAATCTTCCCAAAAAAAGAAACCTCAAAAAAAAAAGTTTTGGATGAAACTGGTTGTTATTGCAGGGATGTGTGGTTACAGCAGTACTGAGAACAGATTTTAGCCTTCTTTACAAATCTACATCTATTTACTTTAGTGATGCTACAGACACAGTACCAAGGAGGATTCCCAAGATGCAGATGATCTGTTTACACTTAAATAGTACCTTATACCCTTAAATAGTATCCTTATACCCTCAGTTCTGCATCCAAAACTGCCATGGAATACTATCATTTTAATAACATATCATTTGCAGAAGCTTTTCATTACGTGTGGCATGACACTACAGCAAGGAAGCAAACAATTCATGTTTAGTCTAATAAGCACTAAACCACTTGTACTTATGAATTCTCTCAAGACAACACATTTCAAACTTTTTTTTCAGAATTGAAACCTATCAACATATCAAGCTTATCAGATTGTCTTGCAGGACTGTAAAATTCAACCATAACAACTTGGCCAAAGCTAAATATTTCTGAAAGTACATTCTGAAGCTCTGACATATATCATTCTGGGGCCATGGGTTTCCAGCCACATGTGCAAACTTAGTTGCAAATAGCAATCTCCTGCTAGCTTGTATGAGATGGAGAACTTTGTACGTTCAGAGCTTAGACTGTCCAGTGGGGTAGAAAGTTACTTTCTATGCTCTACACAGGAAATTACTTTGTACTGCTTCGTTTTATTTCTCCTTTTAGTAGAATAAAATGTGGCAGAGTTTCAGCAAAAAGACCTTCCTTCCTATCAAAGGCTGCCAGAATCAGATTTTCAGTCATTCTTCTTGAAAGCCTTAATACAGGAATAACATCCATCCTGCCATGGCAACAGCCAAATGCTGAACTGAAATGAGTTGATTATGGGTGAATACAGACAACTGAAGAGCTGAAATAATGATGTTATGTTAGCAGTCCTTCAGACATCCAAGTAACAAAGGTATTTGCCCAGGCTGTTAGTCCCCACCTCTCCTGTGCAGCGTGCACTTGGGTACAGGTGGCAGTGGTCAGGGTACGGGTAGCAGTGGTCAGCACAGGGCAGAAGGGCAGCACTGGGGCTGTGGCCAGCTCTGAGGGGCTTCTCTATAGGGCAGGGACATAAGAGCTGTAAAGCAGCTTGTTAAGCTGGAACTGAAGCAAAGCAGTGACCACTGTAATGTGCAAAGTACATTTCTGACCAAGGCCTGGAACTGCTGA
The DNA here is from genome assembly GCA_013400515.1 of Erpornis zantholeuca. NCBI lineage: Eukaryota > Metazoa > Chordata > Aves > Passeriformes > Timaliidae > Erpornis > Erpornis zantholeuca. The sequence continues at coordinate 47,496 of VZTN01008443.1, forward strand.
GCAAGAATAGCTTCTGCTCTTCTGTCCCAGGCTGCAGTGCCAGGCTCTGTGAGGTCTGCAACACTACCCCAAACCAGGGTAACGACCAGCAAGTAATACTAATGTAGATCCTAGAACCACACAGAGCAAGTACAAGTCCATTCTGATGGCTTAAAAACAAGCTGAGCTTTAGATAAAATAAAATTATACAGTAGTAGCCCTAGTCCATGGCCAACGAGCACCAACATGGCAGTGTGTGTATGTTTAATGACCAAACAATTTACTTCACTTTTAAGATGCTTAAAATAGCAAAGTGGTAAGGCATTGCAACATTCTCCTTCAGGGGATGGAAAAGGAAGAGCACAGCATTACAACACTCTGTAGGGCTGTCTCTTCCCGTCTGCTGTCACCACTCTGCCCAGTGGGGTACAGGAACTGAAAGAAGTCTCCTGCAAGCTACAGTGTGCACCAGGCCACAAATAACCACTTCTGTAAGAGCAGGGACACCTGACTGTGAGCAAGTACACTCAAATGCTTGGGTGCTTCTAGAATCCACAGTTAAACGAGGCAGTAATCTGAGTTGTTAGTTTTGGGACATCCGAAAGGATTCTCCACAGGCAGCCTCCTTCATTGAGGCATCTCTTTTCTTAGCTGACAGCCAATGAGGGTGAAAAATTATTGGGCAAACTATCTCACTTAGTCATCAGTTCTGAAGGCTTCAAGACCATACTCTCTCCTAGGTTCAGGTCAAGGCAAGTGATCAGGTGACAGTATGAGGTTCTGTTGCTGTGCTGACACCAGTTACATTGGCTTGTATCACCATCAGTGATTAGAGAGGCTCTGTTCAGTTACAAGGCTTTCAAAATTAGACACTACAAGGCAAATGCTGAAAGATGTGCCCTGTTCCAAAGCACAGTATATGGCCTAGGTCTATCTCAAGGACTCTGTAAAGACCTTGCTTTAGACATCTGGTGTTCAACTATCTCATATTCAACTATCTGATACAAAAAGCATCACTGAACTTATGTTCAGTTTCAACATAACACCATTTTGGGCCAGGTGAAGCACCACCATATCTTCTCAAATGATCACAATTGCTTTTATTCCATGTGTGGATAAAACTTGTGTGTTCTTCCCTAATATGCAAACACATGAGTTAATAACATATGCTACAGACAACTCTATTAATCCTTTTGCATTTCTTTTGGCCTACTATAAAACATTGTTCAAAACAAAAAGGTCTTACTGTCTTGAGCCACATCTTCAGTGAATATGCATGATTAAGGATTCATTAACTCATCATTTCTTGCTCAGTGAAACTCTAGTAAAACGTAGTATTGCATGTACATCTAGCTATGTGCTTACATGAACTCTAATAGTGAAAGACAGCTGCCACAAACTGAGTAGATCACATTCTATAACCTTTAATACTCATCTACTTGCACAGCTATTATAGTTTAATATTTCGTCTAAATCTTGCAACTATGTGCTTCCCAATTTTTCTACCTAAACTTTATTCCTTTAAGAGTACTTAAGGGAGTGACTCCAAGAGCTCTGATTAAACAATATAATTCACTCTAAGGTGCCTTTGTAGCACAGGACATTTTCTGACTATGAAACTGCCATGTGTGGTTTAATCCAGATCAGTGCATGTGTGCACATGCATCCTTGGCAACTTAAAGGAGGCTAAAGTAAAGAGCAATTTCATAGATGTGGTTCTCACCATCTGTCAAACCAGGCTCATGGTATGGTGAGAAGTTATGGCTCTTTAAGTTCATGAACTGACACACTGCTTCTGCTTGCAGTTTTGTGAGTTCCCACATCCCTTTTGGTGGTAGTGGATTAACTCCAGGTGCTCCTTTGTTACTCTCAAGCAGCCATGGAAGTACTCAGCAGTGTTGGCACATCAAATTCTACACAGGCCTTGACAAGGCAACCTGAACACAGGCCAGAGCAGCTGGAAACAGCACTCTCATTTCATAAATGGTTTTCACTCTAAGAATAGAAAACTTGCATATTCATGAGACTGGTTTATTATCATGGCTGTCCAATTTCCAAAGGCTTCCTGCTCCAAGCAAGGGACACGAAAGGTCTGGGGGGAAGGAGAACAAGTGCCTTCTGGGGAGCTGCTGGAGCACAGGAAGGAATGTTGCCACCTTCCAGTCTGGACCCAGATATACCACCAATGGTACACAGCTGAAAAGTATCTCCGAGGGTTTTGGCAATGGTCTCTCCCTACTCCTGTTCTCTGCAGAGTAAACATTCACTTTGGTTCTTTGCCCCTTCCTGCCAGCCCATAAAAGGGTCTGTCCTTTCCAACTGTGTTAGAAAGGACAAGGCAAGGATGGATTTTGTGAGCCATGACTGAAAGCCAGGGGCAGTGATGTAGAAGGGAACATTATGAAGACTATCAGATGCACAGGAAGCTATTTCTCTTCAAAAGCTTTGAGTAACATCCTGCTCAGCAGACTGACTGCAGCTCTGTACTTCAGGCTTCCTGTAGCATCCTGACCAACAAAAATCTGTTGTATGCATAATTAACAGAATTACCTGCTAAATCTGAACAGGAGGTGGGAAAGTGCATTATTTCTTGAGAGGTAACTTGGTACCATTTCCAATTTGTAACTGAAGCAATATAAGAAATGGGTATTAGTGGCAGTACTATTTGTGCAGTGCCACTTCCACTGTATTGGCTCTGTTCAAGGTGCAGCAAGGTGTAAGTGAATTTCCTTCTGTAAATTAGCATGCTATTTTGTTGAAGGGGTGTTAAAATAATCGCTCTCCTCTGGCAGGGACTGTGGTTTCCTGTTATGAAGTTCAACTGCTGGGTCAACAGCTACTCTGATCTGTGTTAGGTACATACAACCTGACGAACTGAAAGGCACAGCAGCACATTTTGATAGGTGCTCTACATTGCTTCAAATATAACAATGGAAGTGGATGAGTTTGCACAGAGAAGGTTCTGAGTTCCAACAGCTATTTTTGCTTTCATGCAATGAATTCAAAAGAAAATAAATGACAAGTGTGTTAACAAGATGTGAAAGCATTTAAGCCTTCCCTGAGACTCTAAACCAGTGTCCTAGCAATGGAGAGTTTTATGTGGAGATATTTCCCCAAAGGAGGCTTGCCCAATAGCTAAATGCAATATACTGCTTCCTTCAGACTTTTGTCTGCTGAACAAAGTTTCAGTTGCTGAAATAATCTCTTAAAGAAATTATGGGACTCTCTACTCAGTAATTTGGCCCTGAAAGGTTACTTTCCACTTAGCATGAAAAGTATGTTGCTTGCCCTCGAAATCAGAGTACATGAAGTGAACCAAGATGATGGATGAAGTTTTGCATTGAACAAATTTGCATAAGCAAAGCATATATCTGCAGGCATAACTTCTCTCCACCTCTCTGGTAAGAGAAGCAGTACCAGTCCCCTGCAGCCATACCTTTTATTGTTTTGAGAAATGCCACCTTGGCATCCCCCACTGAGGTTATTTCTGTGGGGAATAAACAGGCAGAGAGACTGACAGAGACCCAAGAGACTGACAGTGAACAAGCTGAGGAAGCTTGCCCAAGGACATGGAAAACAAACACTACTGAAGTCCACACTTGCTCTGAGTCTTTCTGTGCTCTCCATGGGATACCTATGTATGTGAGGGAGTGACTATTGTGGCACAGAGGTCAGAAAGTACTGCTTTTCCTGTAAGTATGTGGGAGCTCCTGGCTGTGGAAATACTGAAGAACAGATAAAGTCTGCATAGGTGGATCCACAAAGGGGGAAACTGCATAGGGAAAGGACATAAGAAAGCTTAACTGAAAGTGCATCATGGAGAAAATTTACACAATGGAGCAATCTGGGACAGAAGAAAAATAGAATCATGCCTTGCTGTACACACTCAGCTTCCTCATAGGCCTCGGCTTAGTACTCTACCAAAATGATGCTTTTGCTTAAATACTTGCCTGTGTACACAGAAAGACATCTTGGAGAATCCTGGCCTTCTGCCTTTTTTGAAATAGTATTCATATTCTCTAAACAATATATCTATATTAGATATATCTCTATATAGCCTTTAATATATCTCTAAACAGCCTTTCTAACTGCCATAGCAAGGCACCTGCTAATGCTGTGCTCTGAATGTATCTGCTGCATGAGAAGAGCAGGCACTTACTGTTGACAAATTAAAGCTACAGATGATATCTGGGAGACACCACAAAGAGGAGTCAGCTTAGACTAAAAAGCCTTTAGGATGAGATTAAGATGCTTAACACCAAAAGTGGCATTTACCTGACATTGTCATCTTTTAGTTTTCTGGCTGCTTGTTTGGATAACTTAATCTGCAAGTCCAATCTCTGTAGGAAATCTTTGGCAGATAGTTCTTCTGGTGCAGTGGGCTGATTGTCAGGCTCTTGAGGACTGGGAGAAGAACTACTTTCTTCCTGAACTGCCACTAGTCCTTCATCACAAGAAGGGGAGCTGTCAACAGTTTCGTTCTCAGGAGACTCCAGTGAATTAAGTCCATTGAACAGTAATGGTTTCTCTGATATAACAGGAATATTCAGAGTTTTCCTCAGAAATATACAGTCATTAGTGAACAGTTTGTTTGCCCTCTTTATTTGTTCCATCTGAAAAAGATAGGAAAAATATAAGTTATTAGGTTTTGGTGAAGTATAAAGCACTAGCTTTCTGAAGTTGTACACAACCTTTAGTTAAAATAAACCTGTACTTTCTTTGCAGCAGCAATTATTTCAGGAAAGAATTTGATTGCATTAAAAGTGACTTCAGACTGCATGTTCTGTTTTAGCTTTGCTAACATCCTAGCTTTTATGTACACTTGACTCCACAATACTGCTTTTCCAAAGTCTTGCACTACTTAAAGATGCTTTCCTTGAGCAGTCTTCCAGTCTCTGTGCAGGCTCACAGGAACTGCCTGCCAAAGAACAAAAAGTCTATCACTAAAGTACTGTTGATTTTGATTTATATTAGAACATGGCCCAGAACTGCTAGCAGCTCCCCTAGGTGAACTCTCTGGTAAAAATCATGCAGAATCCAAACAAGGGGGATAAAGTTACCATGAGGATTCAACCTGTTGATGCAGATGGCTAAGGTGGTGAAATGCTTAGATTTAATAATCCCATTTAAAAACTGAACAGCTAATATCCAGTGTCATGAGTAAGAGAAGCTCTTCCAGCTCCTAAGGCTTGGAAACCATTTGTAGTAAGGCTCAAAGAGTATAAGGGTGCAAGTTCTCTCCCAAGATGAGCACCATGTGAAGGGCATAAAGGAAGCTTTACCTGACTTAGTCATGAGACTTCTAATGGCCCTACTGTAAATGTGATTGTTAGAATCTCTAGAAGATGTCTGTCTTGAGTATAAAAAATGTTTATAACACTAGCTGGAGCTTTTCGGTAAAAATACAATACAGAAGATGAAAACTGAGATCCTACTGCAGGGGAGTTGGAAGGTGATGCTTCAATAGCTGATAAATAATGCACTGCACTGCTATTCTCTCTCCTATTTCACTGTAACTCTACCTCTGGTTATTTCTTCCTAAAATACCAGCTCATAGCATTTGGAAGTCTGTACCTCTGCACTGAGCAATACTGAAAAGGAAAGTACTTGGTTCTAAAAAGAACATCCCTCAGCCCTGAGCAGGTTACTTCATGTGTGCAATATAACTCCTACAACTCAGTGTGACTCTGTACATTCGGAGGTGTATGGAGAGCAGGATTTAACAAAGGTTTTCTTTTTTTAGTGTTAGGAAGACTGAAGTAATGCCTGTTAGCTACAGATCTATCATAGTGAAAGAGCAAAAGCTTCAGCACATGCTTAATATTTTAACTGAAGCTGCACTAACATGTAAACTGTGGTGAACTAATTAATCAAAACTACTTCTGCTGACAGTGAAATATAGTCTTCAACTTCTCTCCTCAAAAGGGATACAGCACTTGCACTGAACCATAAATTGGCTGAACCATAAATGTGAATTCCCAGTGTTAATTTACTCACCAGGAAGATACAACAAATGCAAGTTGTATAATAGACAGTATCCGGGGGAGGGGGTGAAGGGCAGAGGATGAGGCCAAACAAAGCACACTGATCCCTCTCCCCCAGCATGGTATTTTTATCTATCTTGAACTGTCTATGCCAAGTCATGCAAAGGCAGGCACTGGACAGGATGTCTCTGGCTACACAGTAACTCCCAGTGAGGAAAACCACACAGGAAACTTCTAAAACCAGTAACACTGGAGGCAATGGCAGCCAAAGATAATTCTGATGTTTCCACTACAACTCTCACCTCCAGCCAAGAATACCTGATGCAGGGAGCAAACAGAAGCACTCTTTAGAGGAAGCCAATCCTTGGTGTTGTGGGAACATACAACAGTCTTCACTTTGCTAAAAGCAAACGTGTTTGCATACATCCCTACCCTGGGCTGACACCCACTAAAAGAAACACAATGGCTGATTTAGCTGAACTTGTCATTGCTCTTGGGGGCATTCCATGTCAGTTTAACCTCTCTCAACTGAAGTCTATAATGATGCAGCTCTGGCTCCCTAAGCAGAACACTTATTAAATCAAATAACCAATAATATGTTGGGGGAAAAAAACCCAACATATATATTTTACATTGTTAGAACAGCAAAAGTTTCATAAACTCATATACTAAACAAAGTTTATGGTTCGTAACTTAGAGCTGTTTGTACAGGTTTAATCCACAACTTCAGTTGAACTGAAAGAGAGTTGTAAATTGCTTAGAAGTGCCTTTTTTCTAGAAAATTACTATTTCTGTGATCTCTTTGTATTTTTCACTTATTGCAGTGAGCAAACACACTTCTGAAGAAGAGTAACATGGCTAAAACATTTAGCCCAGTGACTCTGTCCATTATGGAAAGTGCTGCAAAAAACAAACCAAAAAATCTAACATCCAATGAGCTGCTTTGCCCTCTTAGTGAGGAAAAGTTTACTTTAACATGGACCAGTGTCATTAACCCTGCTGCCAACGAGAATCAGTCAAAAGTGGTGTAATTTTTCAAAAGAGAAGAGAAATAGACTTTCAACCCTTTTCACCATAAAGCCTGAAGGCTGTTGGAGGTGATGGAATGCTTTAGTAGATCCTGCACACCAAGAGAAGCAAACGAAACCACTCCAGTCAGAACCTAATAGTTTGGGACTGCACCGTAGCTCTTCTAGAAAGAGCCCAACTGGAAGGTGCTGTTTGCAGCTGATGTCAAAGTGACTCTGACTGTACCAGTGCCACACTCATCAGCTGCTTTGGCTCCAAGCAATCTTGTGTGCTGGGACTACTGAAGCTGCATATCAGAATATGGACCCCACATAAGTGGGAATGAGGCAGGTAGCTGGGTTTTGCTCCATCTGGCATGGTGGCAGAAGGGCCTGCTGGTAGACTTTATTGGACTCTGCATGTCCTAGGCTGGCATAAGCCTTTCAGCATTTTTCACAGAAATAAATTTTCATTCTCCATAGAAAGTGAGCAGAAAAGCAGCAACACTTCCAAATCAGTGGTATGTATGCCTCACCTCTGGGCTGGTAGGCAGATGACAATGGAAGAATGCTTAGCCCTGAAGCTACAGGAAGAAATTCTTTCTTCTTGTCATAGCCTGTGTGTCAAGCTCAAAATAATGCTGCTTTTCAGGATAAGTTTAATCGCACTGATTTGTTTTTTAACCTGAAGTGAGTTTAGTGGCGACCAGTCGTGTGAGTACAGGTTTCTAGGGTGGGAGCAGGTGTGTGTCCCCTCCCAGGCCCCAGCCCACGCCGGGAACCCGGCGCTGTCAGTTCCCATCCGTGTCAGCCCCGGGCAGTGCCAGCCCCAGCCCTGTGCCACCAGCACTGCGTGCTGACCCCTCCGGGCAGGCCCTAACTTCTGATGTCAGCGTTTTAAATACCCAAACTACAACTAGCGCCCTACCCACACCGTTTTCTGCCCACTGTGTGTAGGAAACGCTCTGTGAGACAACTTCGGGCTGTCACCTCTCGGCTCTGGGCCCAACAACTGTCCCGCTGTCCGGGGAGCCAGGCTATGGAGGCGGCACCCGCCCACAGAAACTGTGGCTGCCCCATCCCTGGAAGTACTCAAGGCCAGGCTGGATGGAGCTCTGAGCAGCCTGGTCTAGTGGAAGGTGTCCCTGCCCATGTCAGGGGGTTTGGAATTGGTCTCTTCCAAGCCAGGCCATTCTCCGGCTCTAAGCGCCGCTCCCGGCCCCGCCGGCGGTGCTCCCTTACCGTGACGCCGTACTTGAGGGCGATGCCCTGCAGCGTGTCCCCGGCGCTCAGCCGGTGCTCCACGTAGCGCTCGGCCAGCGGCGCGGCCACGCTCGCCGTGCTGCCGTACGAGCGGGCCTTGGTGCGNGCCGCACCGCCGGGAGCGCCGCACCGCCGGGCTGCTCGCTCGGCCTGGGACAGAGGCAGCGCGGAACGCGGGAGTGCTCCCAGCCACTGCTGAAAGAGCCGGCACACAGCGCCTTTGGCTGCTGAGACTCCAGCCTGTTTGCCGGCCGGAGGCTCAGTCGTGCGGTCTGTCAAAGAGAATGTAAAAGGAGCGACTTTGGGCATAAGTGCACAAATGTGAAAGTGTCATTATGCCAGATTTATTGAAACAGTAAGACGTTGGAAAATTCATTCGAGGAAAATAACTTGTGTCTTAGAATCATAGAATCCGTAGGCTGGTTTGGGTTGGAAAGGACCTGGACGATCATCTAGTTCCATGGGCAGGGACACCTTCCACTAGACCACGTTGATCAAAGCCCCATCCAGCCTGGCCTCGAGCACCTCCAGTGCCCGAGCATCCGCAGCTTACCTGGGAATCTGTTCCAATGCCTCACTACCCTCACAGTAAAAAGAATTTTTTCTAATATTGAATCTAAACGTACCCTCTTAGAGTTTGAACTCGTTTCCATTGTCCTGTCACTACATGCTCTTGCAGACAGTCTTGCCCCATCTTCCCTGTAAGTTCCCTTCAGGTATTTGACTACCACATTATATTAAAATTAATTGTGACAGCTTTCTAAGTAAGTACTTTTCACCAAGAGATCTGTCTGTGGGCTTGGAAAGCTGATCCATTATTGCTGAACTGGAGCTTTCTAACAAAGACTGCATGTCACATATAGATGGTGCACATGTGTGCATCCTGTACAGACATCAAACATACCATAATACTGAGATGTGTCCAGAGCAGCCTGCCCTAGGTGCCTGTGCTGGAGCAGGGCTGTTAGAAAAGATGCCCCTCAAAGGTCATGTCCAACCTCAACTGGGCTAGGATTGTGGGAAGTATGTGTGTGTAACACCACTGTGATATTTTTTTTCTGGGAAGTCCTAGAAAGATAGATCTCTATCTTAAACCTAAACAAAAACAGACCTCGACATTCTTCAGCCCCGTATGTCCACAAGTATTTGCAAAAATAAAAAGCATCAACTGACCTAATACCTAGTCATAGTTTTCACATTATGTTCAGTGGTGGTCATGGAGTCTCTTTGAGGAATACAGTCCAAAAATCAAGGTAGATTCACAAACATTGTTAATCTGGCCACGAGTTTCCAGGTGTAAGTTAGGAAAATACAAAAGTTGCCCTGCAAGATGCAGAAGTTGCTGATAAGGAATGACACATGAGCACATCGCTGTCACATGAGAATCCAGTGTGACAATCCTGAACAGAGGAACCGTAGGCAGTGCACAGACAAACCAGAGCAGTACAAGACACTATAAATTGTTGGCAATAAAAGGTTCAGTTTATTTTTTCTGAAGTCTATATACACAATATATTTGGGAAGTTGGAGGCTCCCCTAGGGATGTCCAATTGAGTTTATACCAGCTATAGAAAGTGAGCACCAGATTGTGACATCTCAGTGCTTTCAATTCCTTGTGAAACGATTTGATCTGCAGAACTGCATCAGCACTTCAGCCATGACCCACCTAGCAGAAGAGCTGAACTGCAGGTCAGCATTTATTAAAAATGTCTCCTGTGTGTGCACTGTGGAGCCATAGATCAGCTTCAGCCTCTTAAGGTTGAATAATGGAAGTTACAGACATCTAGATGCCTGCCTAGAGCTGGAATTACTCAGACCAGTTTCTTCAGCTATAATAGCCTTTAGTAAAGGGGAGCTGCCGTTCAAGAAAATAGCGATGTTGTTTAACATTAATGAGCTGGACATGCAATATCAATTAGTTTGGAAATGTGCTGGACAGGTACACTAATATTAGACAGTATTATTCCCTCTAATGTTATCTTAAACTCTATTTGTATGGAAAGTGTGTGCAATACACTTTAAATCAGCTGTCACAACTCAGAGCAGCACAAGCATCCCTTGCAGTAGTATGAAGATACCACAGATATTTTAATATTGAAATCTTTATTTTAGTAATAAACCTTTTCAAGGATAGGTGAGCTTTTTCTCTTCTGGACTTGCTGGATTGCCCTTTCTTTGTGTCAGCAGTTTGTGGAAATGTTTGTTTCCTATCTCAAAATCCGTATTATAGCCAGAGGGATGTCTGAATCTGGGATATTGCCAAGATACTTGATCTGATTAGCCGGCTGCTTTTTTTTCTACATGAAGTGAATACCCTCTAAACCAAAAATTAAGTTAGAAATATGAGCAAGAGCTTCATTAGGCAACCCATTTTTACCTGTATCTTTTAATTTGCATTCAAAGCAAGTTACAGCAGAAACTAGAAGTGTTTCACTAATGACACTGCATTTTTTAAAATCACATTAGTAGTGAAAATGTGGCATTTGGGCTACTAAAATATCTTCATGGATTGGTCTTTGATCCTGTGGAAGCAAAGGGAGATGTTAGTTTCCCCAGGGTGTCTGGGCACTGAGATGTTGTTAGTTGTGAGCCCCTGGTGTGACCTTGGTAGCAGGTGGAGCTCAGCTGCTCCTCACCACCCTGCTGGCCGTGGCTGCAGCCAGCCCAGGTCTGTGCTGGCACTGCTGCTTGTTGGTGACCCCGTGTCTGACCCAGACAAGTGGAGCTCCTCTGGCAGGCAGAAAGAGGGAAGGGTTTCCACTGCTTACCTACACCTCAAGGTGTGAACGTTCAATGTTGGGACACCAAACTTGCCGCATTAGAAAGAGTCCCTGCTATAGCCTTGGGATTCTCAGTTGCCTGTCCTGAGCTCTGAATCAGACGATTATTGATGTCCTTGGGTGTTTGCTGATGGGCAGGGGCTACATGGCAATTAGTTGGAATTTATTGGTTTGCTGTCTGATCGTGGCCTTCTCTGTTCAGGGAGTCTCATGGCACTACTGACTCCAGTTCCTTTCCCCTTGTTCTCTTCTGTCTTTCCTGTTTCCTTATTACTGCCCCTGTGATCTCTTTCCCCACAGCAGCTCCCAGTTTCAAGGAGCTGTACTTGCCCAAACCTGTTTCTTCCTCACTGAAGTCACATATCTGAGGATTGGACTTGACACTCTCATCGGACTAACCTGGGACAGAGGAGTTCACTCCTTAGTCATTGTCCCAGGGGTGGCTGCAGACATTGTTACATCTGTTCCTCATTTCACCTTCGGGAGGCTATTGCTGCAACTACAGCAGCTTGAAACACACTTTTAGAAATGAAAGTTTTAATTTCTTAATGCTCAACCAAGATGGGTGGAGTGTCTTCCTGACCTAAGGCTTACTTAGAGCTGAGTCTGAAAAAGGTGAAGTCCCTTTTGGCATTTTTTCCTCAGGGGCATGTTCAGGCTAGTTTTGCATTCTTACATAAAATCTTTGAACATGAATTGGTTAAGGCCAGAAAAGATATATTTCAATATTTACTCATGCAGCAGTAGTTAATGGTAGTTCTAGTGAATCATTAAGTCTAGGAACTCTTACTGCCTCTTCTGTCTTTCTGAATTTCTGAGAATGAGGGTTTTCTTTTTAGTAATGCTTCATGATGAATCTTCTAAATAACCAATGGTATTTAAGTCTGTGTTACTTCCAGTTAGTATTGGATATCTAGCTGCCATTTTATCATTGAAAACCATTAATATCTAGATCAGTAAGTGCACAATGAACTTGATTTATTTTAAACATTATATGGGTCAGCAGACTACAGTCAGCAATCTTCTAAAATAGAGATCAGTATCAACTCAGTCTAGTTAAGGTGGCCATATTATTTAATGGCAAAGTAAGTAGAGAAGAGAATGCCTTCTGGGTAATTAATCACTCCCTCTGTTAGTGGTCAACTATTCATCACCTACTTTGCCACTAAAGAAACTCAAGATTGCTTAGTAAAGGATAAAAGAAAACTGAGCATTTCCTAACTTTGATGTTTATGATGATGCAAGCCAGGGACATCACCATTTATAATGGCTCCGCTGATGTAGGACAGAGAACAATAAAAAACCCTATCCTTGTGGGCTATTTGTGTGGGCAGATTTGCACTAATTAGGACAGTGTGGAGGAAAAGAAGGCTGCCCTCTGGTAATGAGTCGTGCATCAGGCTAAACCATCCACCTCTGCTCATGTCACAACCTCTGACAAAAAAGAGATGTAATGTAGGACAAAGATCAGAGACAAATCCTGCCTTTTAAGAATAATAGCCCTGGGTTCTTCAATTAATTGCAGCAAGGAGAGAGGGTCTTGCATGAATTTCAAAAGGAAAGTAGGAGCATCTGAACTGGTGCACATTACTTAAGCTGTGCACATCTTCCCCATCAAAATAAGCCCATTATGTAGCAGCAGCAGCTGGGAGCCATTATTAATATTTAACACTCTTAGCAGGGGTTACTGTGGGTTTCTGTATTAAGGTTACAAGACAATGTGGCAATATCATATTCTGCGGGTTTGCATTCTTTGAGCTTCTTTGGCTTTGTATAAAGTTCTAGTGAAGTTTTATTAATTCCCCTTCCTTACCACTTGCAGAGGCTGGATATTTTTCTAAGCTGGATTGTGCTCCATGATTATTCATTCTTCATTGCCTCCAGCTTTACTAGTCCATCACCTGCTGCTTGGTAATGCAAGCATTGCAAGTCCTACTCTGGTAGGAGCAATCTTGCACAGGAAAGGATGAAACCAGTTTGGGTCCCATGGCGAGGGCTGGCTTCTGCTCTCAGAGGTATGTTCTGTTTCCTCCAGCTCTGTGGTTTTTGGTGTGAGCTCCTGGAGAGTGGTGATACCACTCAGCCTCTCCTTCCTAAGTACATCTTTTGAAATCTGTTTTTTACCTGTGCATGTTGAAAGGGCAGGCAGATTTTGGAAATTGCATAGTTGTTTTCACTGAAATTTTCAGTGAAAATTTTCACTGAATTTTCACTGAAATAGGTGCACAGAATATGTAGGATGGAATGACCATGCTTTGCACATCTCCATCTAAGAGGACACCATCCATGGCTGTATTAGCCCTTGGGACATGGGGCCAGCAGGCAGTACCCAGTACAGTGTGAGGGACTTGGCAGGCAGGGAGTTTCTGCTGGCAGTGCTTTGAGGGAGTGTGGGACAGGCTCTCCAGTGGCTCTTCGGGGCCAGTCTCTGGCCTTCAGGATTTCTTTTTGCTCCTATTTTGTTTTTACCCTTTTTATGGTTTATCAGCTTTTCCCTTGAAGTCATAAAATCCTTGAAATAAAATTGTTTCCAGCTTTTTCTGGTTAATAAGTTATCAGGTAGTGAAGTCAACAGTACAGAAGGAGGAAACATTTGGAGCAGCATCATCATCATATATATCCTTTAACATCATAAACTGCATAGAACACTGTTCTACATTAAGAAGCAATTGTTAGGAAGGTGCCCTGGGACAGTATCTGCTCTTCTTCAATGACTACTGGATTAAATGTTCTCAATTTAGATCTAAAATGTCAGGCTAGAGCCTTCTTTAAATTCATGCCTCGCTGGTGACGTGCACCCTGAGATTATGTGTAGCAGATGGCTCAGTGTTGACTAAGTTCATAATGCCTCAATAGCACGTTTCCTTTTGCACTGTGTAGCATCTCAGTGACAGGAGACATTGGCAGCACACCTTTTACCCCCCAGGCTGGCTGAGAGGTGTGCAGGGGGAACTGCCTTGTGTTACTAATCTGTTGCTGTCCGTGTAAACCCTGCTGCAGGATGATGGCAGCACATCGTGCTTATTTTGGAAGGGGAGAAGGGCAAAAATAGTGCTGAAAACATGGAGGTAAATGTATGTGAAGAACAGTGAACCTTCTGAGTCATTCCTTTATCACTGGACCCCATGGTCCATGGTGGGATATTTGATTTCAGTTTCCGGAGTGACATGGATGTCGAATTGCCAATTAGCTATTGCAGAATACTTCTGAGTTTCAACATGGTTTTGATTTAGCTTCTGTGTATTTCTGTTCACATTGCCTGAGCTGTCCATGCTGACAGCAGCTTCTCCTAAGCTTCCTCTGTTCACATGCACCTACAACACAGCTAGAACTGGATGTGCAGGATTCTCACCAGTATCCCACTCTGCCATCACTGCTGAGCCTGTTGGTGCCAAGTTAACAATAGCATCTTCCTTTTCCTGCTGAATTCAAATTCAGAGCAATTAAGCCCTACTTCAGCCTCTTTTAACTAAAAAAAAAACCAAACAAACTAAATCTGGATGTAATATGGATATTAATGGCACCTTCACTGATGTGCTGTGAGTTACTTCTGAAATCACCTGTCTTCGTTGAGTGCAGGGGATACCCCAGACCACAGCAGCCCAGGCCTGAGGGTGGTGGCCCTTGTGACACTGCTCTGAGAGCAGCCTGTCCTTGTATGAAGGAAAGCTTCTCTGGAATAAGAAGGCAAAACAATGACAGGGGTACACTTGAAGCTGTGTAGCAAGTTTGTATTCCAAGAGCTCTCTTAGCCTTCCAGACCCAGTGTTTATTTTCTTTCTGTTGGTATATTTTAATTTGACCTAATTGGCCTTGTAGCCCTTGTTGTCATTCAGTGTCCAAAACTGGAGGATGTTTTTGGCCTGTGACTATTTATAGCTGGTGTAAGTAGAGCACTAAACCAGCAGCATTCATGCCTTTTATTGCAGGCTTCTCGCTTTGGGCAGCAGGCCTTAGAAGTGCCATGGTGTTATTGAAATGAGAAGGTGAGGATGGTCCAAGTGGGTCATTGTTTTGTATCCTGACACACACTGGGTGCTGTTCCGCAGCTTTTAAACTCACTATTGTACAAGAACTGAGGTCTGGTAGAAGAGAGTTGCCTGCTCCGAGTAAAAACTTTTTCCCTTTCTCAGAAACATTGTTTCTGTTGGAGGAGGGTGGGAGACTGGCATGTGGGAGCATCCACTTTTCTTTTAGGTAGCTAAGACATATGTGAACTAAAGTGCCTGTACAGTCTCTGCTCAGATTTATCTGGTGTTGACCTCATATTCCTTCACTGCTTACACTTCAGTACTCTGCTCACATTGCCATCCTGTTTAAATAGCCACAGAAAGCCTGGAGATCAGCCTGCAAACAAAATCCTCGTGGTGAGCTAACACAGTCCAGCAGTTTGGCGTCCTTCGTTCTTGTCCCTGTGTCTTTTTGATTTTACTGAAATGCTGCCCTCGAGTGGCGACTGATGCCCAGCGGGGATGGAGCTGTTCCTCCTGCCTGGCCCGTGCCCCTTTGGGAGGTGAGTGTTCCTGGTGGCCGGGTAGCCCCGGGCACAGCCAGGCTCCAGAGTCAGCATCCAGCTGAAGCAGCTGCTCTGCCTGGGCTCTGCAGGAACCTCTTGGAAGTTTTCAAGCAATGCTATGGCACAGCAGCTTGAATTTCCTGACACCAACAGCGTCCTCAGCTTTTACAAGGAAAAAGAGAACTGTAATTCTGAAGGAAATTTAATGTTTTGGTTTGTTTATCTGATCACAAGCCCTCTAAATTTAATTGATATGATTATTTCTTCCAATCTGTTGTACTGTTTCTGTACATGAGTTCAAGATTTTAGCATAGAAACTGTTTGTAGAAGAGCATTTTTCTGTGGCAGGGTAAAGATCTCTGAGCTTTTCTAAGCAGTACCTCCACTGTGTTCTCTGGGTCCTAGGAGGGAATGTCATGTAGCAAAGGTCCTGTACGAGGGTCCTGAATGAGCTCCAGAGCACCCCACCAGTGTATTAACTTGGAATACAACTTGAGGAGTTAATATAAGGATAAAGGTGGCTTGTTATAAAGCAGCTTGAGGCATTACTGCTTTGAGTTTTATTCTGTGTCTCTATGCCAGAGGTTACAGCCTTTGCAGCAGGGTTGCTGGAAGCTTGAGGACACTCCTCAGCCAGTAAGTGATGGCTCAGTGTACTGGTTTAACTCAGATGGTTGAGTTTCTGGGCCACTGAAAACTGTGTCAGCATGTGGCTTGTTTTACCTGCGAGGTAAAAAGCAAAAACAAAAACGAGGAAAGGTTTTTATGTGATGGGAGCAGTGTCTTTTGGGAGGACTTTGTTCTTAGCATTCCCAGGGGATTTGAAGAGCACTCCATGTTTCCGTGCTTCATTGAAGACCAATTGTCCACAGGGATATATAATCCTACCTGTATGTAATTAACTCTTCTGGCAAGTGCTTCTTATTGGGAATATTCTCTTTTCATAAAGACAGAAGATAGTGCTTTTCTTATGTACTGTAAACTTCTATCATCCTGCACAATATGCAAATACCAAAACTTCTTCCTGCATTAACACACCTAATTAGGGGCAGGCTTATTTTTTCAAGCATCATTATGGTTTGTGGACTCAGATAAAGTGAAGGCATAAAGTCAGATAATTTCAGATGCAGAGTGCCTCCTAGGGAGTCCTTCAGGACTGGTTGTTTAGGTGCTTGCTGCAATGACCAGCTAATTCTTGCTCACCACCCTTTGGGTGATTGTTCTTGGCAGTAGCTGTGCCTACGTGTGGATGGATATATGGCATGTGTTAGTACATGAAGGCCTCTGAGAGGCTCTGTGTGAAATATCTTTGTCAAATATTGTCAGTAAAATAATTTTCTTGATGATTTGGCTCAGGTAAGACTTCTTGTACTGAAAAGCTCTCTCAGAAATTATTTACATTTCTATTTCTAATTGCTGAGAGCTCCTTAATTAAGATGCTGATGCTAGCCATAAAATGTGTTTTTTTCAAATGATCATATTAGCACCTCATCTTTTTTTACCCAGTACTTGTAAATCCCATCAAAACACAGTAAAATGTGGGAAGACTGCCTGGGGCATTATTACCACAGGGAAGAATATAGAAAGGAAATGCCCAGAATATTCCAGTAGAAAGCAGGGAGATACTAGTTCATGCTCTGAATTTTCAAACATGAGTTCCAGACTTGCAAGCTGATGTTGCAGGCAGCTAATTCTAGAGTAGAAGTTAGTCACTTGGAGTGCTCGAAGCAGTGGTTATGTCTAATATTTAACCAAAGACAGGTGAGTTGCTAATGTCAGTGCCTGTATGGATATAGAGGTCTGGACAATGGTAGTTCCTGGTAGTTACTTTTCACTGGACTTGCAAATGAAAGGATTTAACCTGCCAGAGCTGCAGCATAAGGAGGCAGACTCTCTCTTTCACCTAGACTGTACTGGTTACATTATATTTCACATTCGTTTATAATAAACATGAATACACTTTGATACATTTAACCTGTTCAGGTGAAACCAGAATTAAATAGGGACCCATTGATTTTCTTGCTGCATACATAAAATCCTCTTTACTTCCCTCGAATTTCAAATTTTGTCTTGTATCCTTAGAGACATAATGAAAGAAATTTAAGGGAGGAAAATGGAGAACATCAGTAAAAGAGGAATGTTTACTCCCTGCAATTCAGTGCAGAAAAGCATTTTTTCTTCCTTTTTCTGGCTGAAATACTCCATACACTTTTGGCTTTAGTTTCCAAGCTCAGTCCAACATCCATTTGTTACTGTGCAGTGAATCTCTGTATGATACTAACTAGACATGGCAGCTCTTTTTTAAAATAGACCATTCCAATCTGTCGCTTTATTCTTTGGCACCAGGATTTTCACTTTCCTGGGATGAACTCTGCTGCTGGCCATCAACCTGATGGAGTGGAAGAATTGCAGAACAAACTGCTGCCATCAGCTAATTCACCTGAGCAGAGCTGTGTGTGAGACCTACCTTGTCCTGTGAGAGTCTTGTCAGTTGTAGCAGCTAAACAAATATTTTCAAGGTGGCAAGTGAGCCATTACCTGAAGGAGCCCAGACATTTTATGCAAATACCTGTGCTGTTCTTAGTCACACAAATTTGCTGGAACTTGCCTCACATCTTCTTTCCTGTTAAGCAATTATTTCAAGATGCTCTGAATCATTTCCTAACTCCATGCATGTGAAGAGCCTTAAAAGGCATCTTCAGTTTCTCAGGATCAATCTTCTGCTGCTTCCTGGTGAGAATCCCAAGTAGGTCTTTCATTAGGAAGCAGTCATGGAATTAATTAGTATTTAGTTTCAAGGTTGACTATGTTGTAAAATCACATAAAACCCTGAAGCATATTTGTTTGTTACACTGGTTACAGCTGCCAAGATGCATTTCTCCATCACAAAATGCAGTGTGATCACCAACGTGGCACCACTAAGTGATGCCTTTGTTTATTACATATTGCTCAGTACCTTGCTTCTAGAGAAGAATGCCACATAAAAAAAGGAAAGAAAAGGTGAAGGGCACAAAAGAAGGGGCGAAGGAATCCTATCAGAAGAGGAAAGGTATCAAGAGCTGTGTCTTGACCTTGTATGTACAAATCATGGAGCTCACTCACCTGCACAGCTGAGAACAGAAGCTCAAGGACTTCCAGCACATGTCAGGAGTGGAGTCAGAACAGCCCTCTGGAGCAGGTCTCTGGAAAGCTATGTCTGTGCCTCTCCAATGACTTTGTAAAGAAAAGAAAATTGTTATTGTCAAGATTTGGGCCTCACTGTGCATGGGTGCACAGGGATTAGGATGGCACTGTGGGTATTCAGACCCTTCTGTTGCCTCTGTCCCCTTCAGCATCATGTGAGATAATGTGAAGCTGCAAAAAGAGCCAGCTAGTCTTCTTTCCTCCTCACCCCCCTCCATGTCTTTAGTGGTACAGGTTAAACTCGGCAAGCTGACCAGCAGTATTTAATGCATGAATTGAGAAACAAGGAGTACTGAATGTGTTACTCTCTTAAGCAGTGTGACAGTTCCCATCTGCTGTCATTACTTGCTGGTTTAATTGTCTGTCAGGGTAAGAGGTTAATTTTCCTTCACTGAAAGTAGCATTTCATACCATCAGTATATTTCTGCTCACTCATGTGATGCCTTTGTATGAAATGTAAAGTACAAAATATGCAAGAAAGAAAGAACTTCTGTGGAGTAGAGTATTACATATTGATTGCTCTTTTTGCTTGATGGAGATACCTGTTCATATCCAAGTTAGTGCTGAGAAATACATGAAATCTAAGAAAAAACAAGAGACGTCTGCTAAAACCACATTTCTTACAGAAAGATATAACTGTGGATATCAAGTGGCTCTGAGAGTATAATTTTTGGGAAGTTGCAGGCTTTTCACATATCAAGTGCAGTTATTCATCACAGTGAATATTTGTACAAATGGCTCAACCAGCAGGGGAACTCTCATAGTAAACAATTATCTGCCTCCTAGGGCAATAATGAATGCTTAAAATTAGCAGGATAATGTTCAGCAGTAGTTTTGAGATGCTGACTGTGAAGTAGATACTAAAATTGGAATCTTATTTCAGAGTTTTGAGTAGGAAAAAAACTGAGTCTGAAAAAGAACTAGGGGTTTTTTTTGTTTAACTGGCACCTTGAATGATAAGGTGGTGTGAGCTATGCTTCAGCTAGCTTGGTTATACAAAGATTCCTCAGCCTGTTTTACTGAAATAAATTAATATGTGTTTAATCATCCTGTGAATTGAGATCATTATTTTAGTGTAGTCATATCTAAAAAGGAAAATGTTAATCACTGAGAGTGGATTATGCAGTGACCTTTTAAATCTATGGTTGTTTGCAGCTGTTAGACTCATTTCGAAGTAGGAGTCAGAAAGCACTTTTAGTTGTGGACCTTTTGGAAATAGTTGAAATGTTTCTGTCCAAAAAATAACTACATTTCCCCAAGAAAGCTAATTTCTAGTTACTGATTTTTTAAATTCTTTGTATAATCCACACTGTGAATACATATGGTGTTCTCTGGGTGTACTGAAAAAAAAGCAGTTTTCAGCTTTTGTTTAAAAACTTACTTTTCTTTCATCTTGATTAAAAGGACTTGGTGTTTTTCTTTGGTATTTACATTAATCTGAAAGTGGAAACAAGAAACTCAAGTTCTTTGGGGCAGATCTTTCTCAGTGGCAGAACTGCAGCTGCTCATGAGCTGTAGTTCAGTGGCTGTGCTGGGACTAGGCACCTGTAAGGGATTTCAGTGGGGAAAACACTTGCAAACCAAGAGGAGTTTCTGTGGAGAGCAGAGGGTGGAGGCCCAGGAGGGGAGGAGCCCTTGCTCTGCTGCCCAGACTGAGTGGGGTCCCTGGGCACTGGGACCAGCTCTGGCCTTCAGAGGGACCTTGGCTTGAGGCCACTGGAGAGACCAGAATACAAGAAGTTAAATGCAGCTGGGCTTCTGGACAATAGGTGCGGTGGAGCCAGATGTGTGTTTGTAATTTTAAACTCTAAAATAGAAATAATAATCCTGCTGGTTTTGTTTCTAATCTTTTTGCAATAGTAACTATGCCTTTGCAAGATATGTGATCTCTGCATGGCACACCGGGGCCTCCCACCCACCTGAGGCTGCTAGGCTCTGTAAATTACAAATATCTGTTACAGATGCACATGTATCTTTAGTGCTAGTTTTGTAGCTTTTAATTGACCCAAGCGATTATCTAAGCGACAGAGGGAGAGCACTACATCAGCTGTTCCAGTGCAGGGCTTAGACTCATCTCCTTAAAAGCCTTTTTATGAATCATAACTCTCTCTGACCTTGAATAACTTAAAATCTAACAGCATTGCAAATCTTAACAGTCCAAACGTTTTAATGATGCTTGGTTTTGACGCACGTCTGAAGAAGCAGGTGCCATTACTCATCCTCACTTGGGTTATATCCCTGGGTCCCTTTTGTAACCTCCTGTAGTCCTGTGACCAGCTCCTGAGCTGCTTCTGTAAACAGGCAGCCTTCTGTTGTTGAATGTTCAATCTAGCACACAAGTATGTCAAGCAGAATGTGTACTCAGAGATGACATTTCAAAGGTGAAGCCTATGAGGATTAGCTCAGGAGCGAATTTAGTTTTCCAAAACTGATTACACCAAAACCTATTTCCAGTGGACAACATTGTGCCATCCTGGTAATTAAGTCCCTTTCCTAGCTCCTGGTTGGGAATTCTCTAAGCAAATGTTTTTGCTTGCAAGGATTTCTCCTCATCATCCCTATTGCCAGCATATCATCTGTGCACAAAATCTACCTTAGCTTCACTGACAGTCTGTAAAGTTCCATTTCAGGGCATCAGCTATTACCTCAGTATATCCACGTTGGTCTTTTGTGTTGTCTGTATTCTCAGGCTCTCTAGCCCTCATAAACCCAGATCTTGGCAGAGTAGCAGCATTTCCTTACAGAGACCTCAATCTTCCCTGCATGTGGGTTTTGGGGGATTACATCTGGTTTGGGGATGAGGCTGCTGTTATTTCAGCTGTGCCATTACACAGAGCACTGTAGATGCTCCTGGATGGCAATTACTGTTTCACACTGAGTTTCAGGAGACTCAGGCCACTCTGTGACCACAAACAGCATCAGTTTACACCTATTTTACTATTTCATCCCCTAACAGGAGCATGAACCCTGATTAGTCTTTGGTGTGACACATAAATCTTTCAAGTCAATCTGAAGTGTGTACTAATTAAAACCATTATTCTTGTCCCAGTTTGCATATGAAAATGGGATTAGGTCAAAACAACAAAAGCTCCATATTCGTTATTACAACTGGACTGGTCATTTCAAAATGCAGGTTTGCTCTTTCCTGTGTCATCCTGGGAGCAATCCCTCTAAATAGGTTAGTTCTACCTTGTTAGCATCAAACCCCTCTGTGTCTCAGGTATGAAGTGCAGGACAAGAAATTGTCCACTAATTGGAGAGAACATTTTGTTAGTCATGTTTCTCCTCTGTACTTAAACAGGCTTTTCTCTAGAGCTTATTAAAGAGAAAATGATGTTCTAGAGAAAAAATGTGTCCTGCTTCTCCCTGAGCCAAAATAAGTCCTCAGCTCTTTAAACCTCTTATCCTCAGGAATTTCTTCTGGGTAGTGCAGTCATTTTGCCCTTGTAAGGCAAGTTCATCAGGAGCCCTGAACCCTGGGTGTCTTCTGAGAGAGAGAGTCAATGGCATCTGAGGAGTGGGATAGGGGAAGCAGCTCAAAAGCATCAATGATAAAAATTACAAGCATGCATTTTAACCTTCCTATTGTCTTTGACTTTGAACCTTTCTCCTGAATGATTGCTAGTATAGGCTTTCACCTACACTGAAACAGCAAAAAACCCTCAACATTTCCAACTGCATCTTCAGTTTTGAACTGATTTCTAGCCTATAGACTTTGGATTCCTGTAGGTCACTGGCCTACTATCCATCTACCAGAAGACATAATCTCTTTGTGGTAGGTGTCAGTCATTCCACTGTGAGGAGAGGGGACAAACCTTGACCTCTTCTTCCCATGGCCAGCATGAGGGCATGCTGGGGAGCTTCTAATTCCAAGGATATGTTTTGCTTCCTTGCTCTGATGCTGAGGGGGCTTTCTCAGTGTTAAGGCTGACAGGTGCTGGCAGTGAATCTCAGTTCTTCTAGTGATGAGCACATGGGCTCCAGGCAGATCCAGCTGGTGTCCCTTGCCTTGGTACTGCCCTTCCTTGAGGCAGCCAGCAGCTCTACCCAGCACTGATTCATCAAGGAGCTCGGGGCTTTCTCCCAATCCTGTTTGGACCAGCTGTAGTCTCTGCTCTTTGCTGTCTGTTTGGAGTATTCCCGTGGCTTGCCTAGGGAGTGCAGTAAATATTACGAGTGTGGGAGAAAGGAGGGAGCAAGAATCAAGCCATTAATTAAAGGCTGCTTGGTCTGAATAACCTGCTGGTTAAAGCACAGTTGCCATGGCATCACTGCCCCTGGATGCTCCAGCCTGAGTCATGCTGCTCACAGTCCCCTCTGCTGTGCTGGGTGCCTGGCTGTCCCTGTGCAGAGAGGGTGACACTGCTCCCCAGTGCCTTTGGTGACTCACAGATTACAGGGCAAGAAGCATCACTGCAGCCCCAATGAGCTCCCCTGGAAAACAAATTCATGGGCAGCAGATAAATCTTCACTGACATGCTAGTGCATCAGGATCTGTAGGAACTCCTACAATGAATACCAAGGGGACATTTATTTTTAAAATTTTTTGGATGAATGAGAAAAGAAGCACTGAACATATCAGTGCCTCAGTTTCCACCCCTGTAGTGTGTGAAGGATATGTGCAGTAGTCTCTGTTAGAGTACTTTTTAATGTTTACACCAAAACTGCTTGGCAAAATAGCAAACTATGATTTATTAATGGTTTGCAGATGGTGCAGAAACTGAAATGTCACCTGTACCAGTTATAGGGCAAGTGCCATTGATAGCCACCCCTTCTACCTACCCTGTGGTATCTAAAACCTGTTGGGGGAAAATTTTTCTTTAAATCAGGGCAGCTTTATCCAGGGGAAGGAGATTCAAAGGGTCATCCAGAGGGCTGATTAGCTTGGCATGGGTTTCAACATTTTCCAGTAAATTAGCCTGGTGAGATTTCTTTGTTAGGTTCCAAGAAGAGCAAATGATTGGGCTCAGTGTGAACATCCGGAAAAGGATGCAGAACATTGGTGCCAATGCTTTTTTAGTCTCTCTGGCAGATCTTGTGTGCCAAACTGCTCATGTGTCCAGAGGTAAACTTAACCACCAGCTCTGGGCTGATTCTCTCCACCCATCTGAGCAGATGGAGACATCAGGCTCTTCACTTCCTCTGTAGCAGGTGGCTTTTACCTTCAGCACATGAAAGTACCTGCATATGTCACCTAATTCTTTCCTGCCATTGCATCACTTGCTCTCTGGAGCACAGTTCTTGTGTCAACATTTTTCTTTTATTCTATATGATGCAAGTATTTGGCCTAATTAAATTATAGGCTGAGTACTGGCATGCAATTTAAGGCTGTCAGGTACACGAGAGGCCAGACTAGGTGGCCCCATAGTCCCTCTCATGGAAAAATGAGACCCAGTGGAATCATTCCAAAGCACCAAGCACTTTCAAAGCAGCAGGCACTGAGAGCAACTCAGGGGCAAAGCTGTGAGCTGTGCCACCAGGTGATTGAAGGACCCACCTGGCCTTTGGCTTACATGGCACTGCTGTGAGTGGCACACGCTGCAGTGACTGTGTGCACCAGTGGACAAACAACGAGCAAAACCTTGTGCAAGGCTCGTCCCAAACACCCACATCTCCTGGGATATCCTTGCAGTGATTCATCCTGACTGCAAGCCATCCAGACAGCCCAGTGAGTCCTTCACAGGAGCAGCCTGAGGTGCCTCAGCCAGTGTCTCTGGGGATGGCTGCCCTTCCAGCCCTGGCTGTGTGCAGGTTGGAGTCCCTGCTGACTTCTCAGCATGCAGGATCTTGCTGCTTCTCCTTGGAAACAGTGGTTTCCATTGTGCAAATATTAAAAGTAACTTGTTATGACTTGTTCATTTAATTATGGAGTCAGCTTGAAAGCTTCAGAAGAGTGAAGGGAAATAATATTTTTAATTGGATTTTCTCATTGGTACAGAAATAGAATAGGAAATATCCAGAAAATATTAAGTTCAGCTGTCTCATTTTAATGAAAAATGTAAATGAAATGAAAGCAAATGCATTTTTATTTAAATGTCATCATATATCTTTGTTTAAACCTTCAGTCTTTCTCATCATGGAAATGATCTTTCAAAGCCCATGAATCTCTAGTGCTGGAAGGGACCCCAGCTCTTGGCAGGTCCTGCTGGCTGGGTTTGTCACAGCTGCTGAGCGCTTCTGTCTTCTCGTGACAATCAAACTTCCATTTCCCTGCTGTCAGCTCTCTAGTTTTTTCCACAAATGCATGTGAGATCAGCACTCTGCAAAAAAGAGAGGGCAACTTAAATGTGAGATAACCAGGTCCACGTTCAGTAAAAGTGCTCTTGACTTTATTCCAGGCTCAGAAGAGATGCCATAAACTTCCTTGTGGTGCATTTAAGATGTCCCTGTAATTCACCTGGATCAACCAACACATTTGGAGAGTGAAGGCACAGAGAGCTTAAGTGGAGCCTTAATCAGCAGCCACAGAGCAATTGGTTCTGCAGAAAAGAATTTTAAGGAGACTCTTTTGAGGGTTTATTCTTATTTTCAAGTGAGTTGACAAATTTAATGACACTTCGGTTTTTTTCTTTTTCTCCTTTTCCCCCCCTTAGCAGCCTACAAGCATGCAGGAAAACATACAGGAGTGGAACAGAGTGACTGTGCTGTCCACCAGCCACGGGGAGGGGGAGCCTCCGCAGCAGCTCCTGACAAAGGCTCTGCTTTTCCTGCTCCTGAGTGCAGTGTCCCGGGAGCTGTTACAACACGAAAACACATTAGATCTCTAAGCAATCTGGTGGATGTGGGTGATAAACACCAGCGTGTGCAGGGTGCCAGCGCTGCTGAGTACAAACTAACTGTGGATGCCAGCGCCCTGGTTCACCAGACACTGGGCACAGTGACCTCTTTCTCCACCATCATCATCTGAAAGCTTTTAAAGCCCACTGAGATGAATGATGAGCATACAACCCTTTCATGGACAAGTGGCAGAACTAATGCAAGATTCTCAGGCCTGGGGAATTCTTCACTGTTCACCAACACAGAATGAGGTCTAAGCAGCTTTTAGGTGACCTGCAACTTTGGTGACAGCTATGAAATAAACAATCCTGCAACTAGGAAATGTTGCTTCCAGCTTCTCTTCAATTTATTATCAGTGCAGTCATTATCAGCAAAGACTGAGTGTGAAACAATACATGAAATTGCTTTATCTGACTGCCTTGTTTTCTCCTCCCTTGCTTATTGAATGAGTCTACCTAATGTCAGACTCAATAAAGTCAGGCAGCTGGCTGTAAGAAACAAACAGACTCTCATTAAGGGAGGCCCCTAGTGCTGCTTTTGTTTGTGCTCATCTGCCGTACGGGAATGGACACGAAAAGCATGAAAATTTAAAGCACTTTGCTATGGCTGGGAACCAACTGAACACAATTCTGCTGGTGCTTTGCCCCCATGCCACTTCTCCAAAAGGAAGCCTCAAAGGCCATTGACCACTCTGCTCCTTTCAGACAGAAGTACATTTGCTGTGGCTGAAACAGATTGTTGGGTTAAATGTGCAAATGCAGTCCTCTGTTAAAATATCCAAAAAGTTGATTTGGGAACTGCATGCTTTCGTGGTTCCTGTCCAACAGCCTCATCCCCAGCAGAGCACTTGCCCTGTGGTTCCTCTCTGTGCTCTCCTTGAGCTGCACTTAGCTGCCAGCCTGCTGCAGGTTTGGCAGCAGTTTGTGCTGGGCAGAGAGCACAGAGCTCCTGGCTGTGGCTAGAGAAACACACCAGCCAAGAAACCAGAGCTACTGCAATAGGGCACGAGATTTAGTCAGCTTGCACCCCATTCTGTGATGTTGTATTATAACTCCCCAGAGTCTCTGTTTCATTCAAAATTGAGATTTTACTTTTGGGTAGATGCATCAAAAGAACACCAGCGAGGGACCTTCTGCGTGGCAGCAGCAGGGGGTGGATGGGCACTGGGAAATGCAGCTTCCTGCAGTTCAGGCTGTCACTCCAAATCATACTCATGGGACCTGGCATCCCTTGCAGAATATGAAGCAGTGGGGTTTGCACTGTTGTTTCTCAGGTCTGGGAGAGCATTGAACCGATTGGAATAGGAAGGATATAAAGATGCATGGTCAGAGACTAAGAACAGTATCAAGCCTCTCTTTGTGAAGTCATTATTTTTCAGCTGTATATGGAACTTCCATTCTGAAAAAATGAGTGCAAGGGCAGAAGCTGATTGCTAAGAGTGATAAGGTGGGATACAGTATGTGTGGTTTTTGGCATATACTGCATTTATATTCAAAATCCCAAGGGAATTGAACACAACCCCTGTAATGAAAGGGATGCAGGATCAAAACTGGTCTTTTTGTAAAAGGTATGAATTATGTAGAAATAAAATCCTATCTTGGAGATAGGAAATGGAGTGAATGACCTCATGAGCTTCTCTGCAGCTGTATTCTCTGATTCCCTTATGACTGAGGATCTGAGAATTGTGCTGCATAGTTTCCACGAGCACTCCTCTGATTTAGGCTCTACAAATCCCAGCAGAACCACAGATCCTGGGACACAGATACATCCTCTTCTTTCCATATGAGATTTCCTCATTTCCTTGAAGAGTCTCATGCACTTATTTATATTGAGGAGAGGAAAAGAAGAAAGATACTGCGATATTTTGCAGTTAAAGTATTGACATAAGTAAAGGCAGTCCTAAAATACGTAGAGATGATGTTCTATTTATTTGTGGGTTAACTGTGAACTTCTCTGGGATTGTGGAGAGCAAATTGTCTGTGGGGAGATGTTCTGACATTTCCTTTTCAATTGTCCTTATGCACCGTGGAGTTAAGTGTGTTTGGCAGTTCTTTTATCATGCAGCACAGGTTCTAAGGGCCACGTTAACCATGTCATTATCTCAGTCCATGCCTTCAGGCACCCTACAATGCACTCGAGCCCCTTGAACCTTAGAGCTGTGTATAACGTGGAAGAAATTGGTGTGTTTTGGTGTCAAATTCTAATGAGGCACTGTATGGAAATTGCTGAGACATTGTGTGGAGAACAGAGGGCAGGAAATACACGTCTCTCCACCTGAGAAGGTGAAATCCAGGAGAGTGGAAGCTGCAAGAGCCGCAGTGAAGAAAGCCATTCAATCTGACGGCAGAACACCACGGGGGGCTTGATTCAAGGCACGAACGCATGAGAAATTGCGAAACCCAAATCCTTTGTGAAGGTTTATTTAGAAAAACCACAACGCTGGGGAATCACTGTTACAGAGCGTGGTAATTCTCTTCCTCTTGAGTAATCTGCACCACACTGTGCGCATGCAATTACTTTGTTCCAGAGATAACATCGCCGTTTACACAGGTACACATATGGTCCTCAGTGCACACTACACTTCACATGGATGTTGGGACACACACAAAGTTGAGCTTTTCCATGAAAAAACTGTATAAAAAATACAAACCAAACTGAAGCAGTCAACACAAGAAGCAATGTGCAAAAATAGACAAAGTTACTCCTGAATGTTTGCGTTGAGATAAAAGGACTCTTCTGTCCCTGTTCCCCATTCAGCCTTCACAATGGCAGATGTTGTCTGAAAGCAGGATATGAAAGCTAATCACATCCTGCCCTCCTTCATGTTAGCTGCAGAGATTTTTAACCAGCTAAATAATCCTGTATTAGTATGAAAATCTGCCTTCTAGCATCACCATTGTGTGCTGTTGTTGCATCCAACAGATCTCTTTATTGTTGCAAAATCTGACCTGTGACAACCAAGGCCTCGTGTGGAGCACACAGAAGAGGCAGGACAAAGACATGCCTGGTCACTGATCCCCCTGCAGGGGCTGGCAGCAGCTGCCTGGAGAACACACAGGGATGGGAGCTCTCCTCACACGTGCTGGAAGGAGCCAGACTCCCAGCTCCTGGCCAGGGGTGCATGGCTCCAGCCCCGGCTGCTCGCACGTGGGGCTGGTGTTTGAGGTGATCCCTGCAGAGGAACCGTGGCTGTGCAAAGGGCATGGCAGGCAGAGGGATGGAGAGCCCACGGGGCATTCCCCAGTCCATGGTGCAAACTGGGGCTGCAAAACACGCATGGAGCCACCTGACTGTGTAACCACGTGCGTGGCTCTGAGCTAAGCTGCACAGGACATGCTGCAGACACCATGAAGCAGCCAGACCAACCCGTCCTTGTGAAACTGCTGCATGCAAACACCAACACTGTCAATGGCAGTTAAGACTAGAAATGGATTGCACTTGTTTCCCTTAAACACAGATACGTACCACTCTTTAAAAAAAAATAGCCATTTAAAAAAATCTTCAGAGAATTGATTGGTAATTGGGATTCCCTTGGTTGGATGAAAGGAGAAGAACAAGAAATTAGGGGCAGTGTGATTCCTATCACTGAAGGTTATCAGTAACATAATCTTTAGGCTTTGTGGACAAGGATTCTTCCCACTCATGAAACTTCAGGGTGCAAAGCTCAGTATTCCCCTGGTAATCCAAATGTTTTTTAAGGATTCTATTTAAGCCCATGCAGAGTTATGACTGTATTACAGAACTTGTAATTTTTTTTTTAATGGGATATCAAAGTCTTTCACAGCAAATCCTGCATGGACCCAGGGGAAACCTTAGCAACACTCCCCTGCATGTTATGTTTGTTACTTACAAAGCAAAGGTTTCAGTTTATCTGAGGAAGGGAAGAAGTGGAAATTGTCGAGACTGGGAGCTCTCAGGGAAGTAAACTGTGGCTACTGCACTTTATATCCCAGCCCAGCAGACCACTTTAGCCAAGTGTTTTAAGTGGGATTTCAGTGAGTGTTATTCACTTTGGACCCCACTACAAAGACCAGTATCCAACAGGAAGAGCGTTGCCTTGGACCTACTCATTTCCATGACAAAAGGCACAGAGGGAGGGTTCATCCTGTTTGCTTGCACCCCAGCGAGATGAAAACCTCGCTCAGGGAAGTTTCTGCTCTGGGGCTCCCGGGGTCCCTGCAGCCACTGGGCATCCAGCACTGCCCCAGGGGAGCAGGGCTGCATCCCTGCTCTCTGAGGAGAGGCCACTGTGCTCCAGGAGCGTTCCTGCAGCTTTCTGAAAGCTCGGGGTGTGTGACACACCTGCCCTGAGCGTCCCTTGGCTCTTACAGCATGCACACGAGTACCAAAATGAACCTCTGGCTGTGAGTCAACTGTTGGCAGTGATACACCTGTGGTAGAGTCGTTTCAGACTGTAAAATACACAAAATGAAACATCAGACTGAATTCTTACTAAAAGTTTGACGCTGTTGAGCATTGGGGTTAGCTGCTGCTTCATGAATGTTTTCCACTGGGTTAAGATTATGTCCAGCATCTAAGTTAAGGCCATGATTTAGCAAAGCATTTGTGCATGTGCTTAAATCTGCCCTTATTCAGATAAACACTGGCACGAATACCCAAGTGCCCTGTGATACAGGGACAAACCTCAACTGCAGCATATAAAATGTCAGTTATGTAGCTGTCAAAACTACCCCTTTAATATCTTTTCCTGGTAGCACAGTGGCTCTCCTGGATTAAGTGTTTAATTAATCTTCCTCTAAAAGGTCCTGAGAACAGTCCTATAATGCTAACAAATGTACATAAATACCAGAACTAAAAAAAGTCAGACTCATGGCTCAAAGCAAAACAAATATTGCTCAGAACACTTGTTTAGGTAAAGATTAATAGCTGTAAACTGTGCATTCTAGTAGCAAACAAAAACTTGTTGGCTTAGAAAAAAACCCAAAACATTCAACGTCTACAGGATTGGCAGCACTAATATTACTTTACAATGTGGAGTAAGGATAAAAAACATCAGTGTAACATTGCAAAATGATCCACCTAAGCTAAGCTTATGTAAACAAGTACGCTTTGACAACGTTCATACGTCTAGGCGTGCTCCTGCACTGGGAGCTGGGCGGGTGGAGGCCCAGCAAGGGTGGCAGGTGCCATTCCAAGGTGGTTCCAGCTGCCCAGATCCCACTGCAGGATAGAGGCTCGAGGGTGTGAACCTGCAAACCTGTACTGGCATCACTAGTCCTACTCCTGGGAGCAGCCCATTGCAGGATTCAGTTCAGCAGGACTATACACATAAGTAAGGATTATTCACAAACATAAGGCATTGCAGAACTTGGCCCTAAAATTTCTATTTTCAGCAGAGAATCCCTTATCCATACACAAGGTCATACTTTAACATATCAAAAAGTGTCTAAAATAAGGGTCAGAGTCACTACATGTTATGCTCAGTAACACAGTTAAGATGCTGCATATTGGCTTCAGATATTGCAAACCATTTTCTTCATTAAAATCAAACCAACTACGAACCTGTCTCATAAGAATTAAATTAACTGTGAAAATTGAAAATGAACAGGCTCTGTTTTCAAGGTTAAAAGGAGACATTAACAGAAATCAGCAACTCCCATTGTAATCGTTTTCCAGTGCCTTCCCTTCTGAGCAGTGAGCACTCTGAGGTGGCTGGGGTGGCCTCCAGTCCTGCCTGGTGTCCTCGATGCTGTGGCTACTGCCGCTCCCCTTCCACCCTCTTCTTGCGAACTGTGCCCACAAAACAAGGGAACAGAGTCATTATTGCCCTCCTGAGAGCACCAGGACCTTTCCCACACACTCCCCCTTCCCAGCAACATGAAAGCAGCACAGAAGGAAGGAGCTTCTGAGAAATACGCAGAAGAATTATGCCCACAAATATCATAATTAATAAATCATAATGCATAAATCATAATAAATCAAAACAATTGTACCTAAACTGCATTTGTCTGTGTCACAGACTGTAGAATTTCACCAAGTGTTCATATCAATACATTTCCCACAAAAATCTGATTCTGAGCTAGAGGTTTGAGATGATAAAGAAATCATCATTTCCTGCACCTCCTTCCAGTGATTCCATTTAGATTTTTATTACAGTTTTATTGCTCTTTTAAAAGCCACTGTGTTCCAGCTAAATTGATACTGGTCTGCTCCAGTCTGCATGGCAGTGCTCTGGATCATTTAAGCTTTAGGCATCAAAAATTAATAACTTCTGTAATTGCACAGTGTATACTATGGGTAAGCAATAATCATATTCTTTTACAAAATAATTTGAAGTGCTCTAAAGTACTGATATCAGTGAATACTGGCAACAAGGAAAATATCATATTGGACCTTCAGTTACCTCTTCAAACTTCTCACATACTGACTGCTTCAACCATCTGAAAATAAGTTAATTAACTCTGATTTTTCACAGGAAACCACAGGAAATCACAGTACACTGAAGTTGCCATTCACTATGTAAGAGTGGTAAACGTTGTGTTATGGGCAGGATTATTTTGCCAAGCAGTCCCATGTGAATTTTTACAGCACTTAAGATACATTATATACATTATACCTGGTATAGAGCAGGTTTAGTTGGGCAGCATTTGCTACTCCACATTCTAATAAAATGCATTGAGTTTTCTCTGACCTGGCCAGACAAGATTTGTGAGGTTCTCCTCTTTGTGTGATACCAAATTTAGTGTTACGTCAAAGAGTCATGTCCTGTTTCTGACACTGAATGGCTGAAGTACAGAACAAAGCAGTAGATTTGGATGAATGAATGCTTTTCACCACAGAAAGTCAATAACAACAATATATTGCTAAACATCCCATTTAGGCAACTGAAAAGAGGTTTTTTTCATCGTGCCTTTTTGGCAAACAGACTGCATTATTCCAAAGCCTGCAGTGTAACATCAGTCATTTGTGTCTGCTTTCAGTGTTTTGTTCCTTCATTTATTTTATTTTATTGAATTCCTTTAGGAATTCTGTCCTACAAAATCAGGACCAAACCATACAACACAAACACAGAAAATGAAGATCAGTACATAAGGCCAGTGGCAATTGGTAAAATAATGGGGGAAAAGGAGTTTTCCCTCTCTGTGGATGGGATGTTTCAAATACCATTCTGGGACACTGATAGCTTCAGGAAAAATAGTATATAGTTGGAATGCTTCGGTACTGCTAAAAATTAAAATTTCAAAACCCCAAAAGTATGTGTGAAACAAAAAGGTTTTAGCTCAGCTTTTATGTTAGCTCCCACAGAGAGAAACCCAAGCTGAAACCCGCAAAGATACCATGGTTTGATACCCCACTCTGAGGCAGAACTGATTAAAAACACCAAGTTTAATTATATTTTTCCCCTTCTCACTCTAGGCTTCTTCTGCCCAGTCACCTCCTCTGTATTCTGTGCACTGAGCACTCAGGGCAGAGCATGTCACACTCAGGTGACTCTTGCAGAGCTTTGTCTTTGCCTCTTTGGTTTGCTCCCTCAGCTGGGCTGGCCTGGTCCCTCATGAGCTGGACAACAAAGTCAGGACTTCCCCGTCCTCTGAAAAAACAGGATGGGTTTGACTCCTCATTTACTGGCCAGAACAGCTGATAGTGAGAAATCCAGGATGCTCCATGGAAAAGGCTCCCAGAAGGAGCAGGGGAAGAAAAGTGGCTCCTAATCACAGTAAGATCTTTGCTGTTTTCTACTCTAGAGCCTGAGGAGCTTTGCTTCTCCCTCACACAGAGCAGCTCAACTGTTGTAGTCGAGATTCCACCAGAATGTACAGACAAGGAGTTGTGCCTGTGAAGGTCAGGGCTTGGCTCACACAAACAAATGATGGTAAATGTAGAAGCATCTTACCCAGATCGTTGTTTTTAGTGATGGCTGCTGCTACCCTGGTTCTTGGACCTTGTTTTGTGAACTGGTATCCAAACTTGAGAATCCTGGAGTTCTCCTCCAGCATCTTGGCAATCTCCATCTCTACAGCTGTCCCAAGCTGCTGCCTCTGTTGATGACATAGTGAAGTGTCCCCAAAAGAAAAGGAAACATTTGTTTTTGTATGAGAGAGGAGTAAGTGGCTGTACTTAAGTACTGGGCTGCAAACTACAAAGAGAATCCCTGGGGATCTTGTCCCTGGGTTTTGTATTTGGCTTTGAGTAGTTTTATTGAGAAGTTTTCCACTCCTTGTTTCCACTGACTTGGGACATGAGCTACACAGTGACTGAGCAACAGAGGCTGCCTTGACTCTGCCAGAGTCCTCTGGGAGAACCCTCTGGGAATCCATATGGAAGGGAAACAAAAGTGGACTTCCCCAATGGTCTCTCTTTACCTGGTTGTCAATTTTAATCTCTGTTAGGGATTCATTCTTTTTCAGTGCATCAATCAGTGCCAAAATCCCTGTCCCAGTGATGAAGTTGGATTCTACATTCAGACTCTTCAGTGTTTTGTTCACTTTCAACATATCTGCAAATGCCTGAAAGGTCAAAAAGAGGGAACATGAGATAACAGTGTGAAAGTTTCAGGGAATAATAGGGAATCTGCAAAACTTAGCTTAGCACCAACAAGAAATAAAACATAAATATGCTTAGAAGAACACAGAGGTAGATCAGAAGAGACTATATTTCTACTTTGCATAGCCACAGGAAATTCATGCAAGGGAAAATAAGGAATGTATCCTAAAGCAGACATGGACCTATTTAAAATTTGTCGGTTTTTTTTCCCCAGTAATGTTAAAACTTACAATGGCTACGGGGTCATTGCTTCGAGTAGCTGCAAGGCTGAAAGTCTTCACATGTGTGTTGGTTTCCAGAGCTTTTGCAAATTCTTTCAGTGTTGGAATAGGAATATTCTACAGTAAGAAGACAAATCCAGTAATCAGGAAAGCCAGTTGCACTGCTAATTTTAATTATTATCAACCTGATGGAGGAGCAACCACAGTCTATGCAAGTTAAACATCCCTGATGCTTTTAAGAGTATGTCAGAAGGGGCAGAGCACCCTGTGGGGACAGTGGCTCGTGGTGCCTGGGCCAGGCTGCCATGTCAGCACTGCCTGGAACTGGGTCAGGCCAAGGCCAGCAGTGACCATGGCTGAGCTGCTCTCCTCCTCTGCTGCCTGCTGTTCAGTCTCCACATGGGCTAATTGAATCTGGCCAGTGAGGATTACATAGCACCCATGAGATATCTTCCTTTACAATCTGCTGAAGAAAGGCAGCCTAAGGGAGTCACCCCTTGGGCTGTTAATTGGCATTTAATTCATTATCAGGAATTGATGACCTTGGGGCCTCTACAACAGGCCTTTCCCCATCCCTTCTCTGAGTGTCCTGCTTTTTCTAAACAGTAAAGAGAGACAAAATTTGAAGATAAAAGGCACAGGCTTTTGAAATATTTGAATAAATCCTCCTATGATGACATAAACAAAACTAGAGCATCTACCTTTATGTTGTTGAGATTAATTTCTGTGAGGCTAGGATCATTTGCTTTTATCCTTTGTAAACTTGCTTCCACATTGGTCGGGTTAGGTGGCTCCTCAAAGATGGGCTTGACCTTTTCACCTTTCACCACATCTGCAACACAACATCTCATGAAATGTCAACCGAGGAACAGGCATCATCAGCCTGGGTGTGCAATTCCCATGTAGGTTTGTACTGCAGCAGCCCAGGAGGGGTTTATGAGAAGCACAAAACCTGCAAGCAGGAGTATGATCCATGTTAGCCCTGCCATGGCCTTTGCATGTCCTGTGCACCCAGAGCTGTCACTGGAGGCTGTGGTCACAGAGACTGGGCAGCATCGTCACGGGCAAATTCCTCCTTTATATACAAAACCCCATGGCAATTAATTTGAGCCAAAGCAGCTTTGAAGACTATTGTTTGGGATGTGATATACTGCAAGGGCTGCTTTGTACTTTGTCTAATATCTGTAAAGAAAGGTGTGCTCAGAACTTGCCTGTGAGTAAGGAAACGTCCCTGCACCTATGAATAGACTTTGCTACACAGAGCAACACGAGCAGGAGGCCCCTCAGTTTCCTCCTCTCAGCTGATGCTATCAGCCTTACTATAAATTCAATTAGCTCTTGTAAAACTGCAACAGCTGCACTTTCTGAATAATAAAACTATCAAAGCATGAAAAGTAAGTCTGTCTTCTGGCACCAAGATTTATGAAATCTTTGAGTAGTCATGTTCCAAAGAGCTATGGTATTTAGTGCTGGAAGCTATGAGCTATAAATATTCTCAGAGATGCATAAAAATCGCAGCTTAGAACACAATTAGTACTTCTAATTCCCATGCATATAGTTGTGGAGATTAATTTATTAACCCTGACCACCCAAGCCACTAGAAGGAAGACAGGAGTATGTTGCTGACCACAAGTATGTTCAAATCCTTTTATTTTATGCTGCGGACAGGGAGGGATTTTGAAGGCTTGTGCTCAAGTCTCAGTGTACTACATTGCTGCTCATTGCAAAGGGTAAAAGTTCATGCCATGTCCTGAGCCAAAAGAAAACCACATCTTTTTTTAGAACTCATAGTAGAGATGGTCATACACAAAGCTTGAGTTGGCTTTCATTCTGCTCCCTTTGATGCCAAACTTTTTTTTTTACTAATTCCCTGAGAAACCTCACATATCCCTGAGTAACACTTCAGCCTTCCTAGAGAGCTGGGAATTGAGAACTACATTTAGAGAATTCACCTTGGATGCCAGGAGAGAAAGTAAACAAAAAAAACAAAGCATTTTTTGCACTTGTGGCAACACCCTGCCAGACTGGGAGCAGGGGAGACACAAGCACCCTGTCCTCAGGTTAGACAACACAGTGTACTCAGTCCAGAGTGAGGAGGAATTTTCATTTTCTATTTCTTGTTGCTTCCCATGAGTTCTTTTGTTTCTTTAACCATGGTGCTGTTTTGCCACATCGATGAGCAAATTTTTACTGAAGCATTTCACTTGGCTAAGGGAAGGTATTGCTTTTGGACCAAAGAATACAGTGATGTGACAGTGATTTTCTGGTTCGTAGGTCTGTGATTGGAGCATAGTTTAGCTGACTCACATAGCTGACTTTTTGACTCAGTACAACAAAAATATTCTGAAATCTATGAGGATTAGTAATGCATGTAGTTGCCTGTTATGAGAGAGATGGCAGCTTACACAGGGCCCCACTGGGGAGGCTTGTAGAGCAGCTTAATCCTGAGAAAAATGAAGTGACACGGTGTCCTGTCTACTTTCCCACCTCCCCTTTAGTAATGGAAGATGGAAAGGAAAGCCCTTGGTAAAGATAGCTGCTGTTCTCATGGCCTTAGAAGAAGAAAACATTTTTTTAGTACTGTTTCCCTAGGAAAGGGCATTCCACAGTTTTGTCTTAAAAGGCAAAGTTTAGCCCACTTGATATCCCAGAGCATGGAGGTGACAAGCTCTGGATCAAGGCTTGGCAGCTCTCAAGAAAAGCTTGGAATTCAGATGCACCCATTTCTCCCTCCATCCAGCCTCCTGTGGGTTGCTGAGCTAAGAACTGATTCACCAAAAATCTGTTTATTTAGTGCAAACATTTCTGGATTTGTTTCTAGGAACTCCAGCTGTTTCTCTTGGGGGATTTCGGAACAATTCCGTTTCCTGTGTCCCTGGGAAAGCAGAGAACAGGCACTGCTTGCACACACTGCCACAGGAGCCAGGTGGAGGTGCTGGGTCAGAGGGAGGAGCTGGGGCAGCAGCACATCCACACAGCCTCTGCCTCCCTGTGAATGCACCTCGAGGTGACTCTGGTCACAGATGTGACCATGGCAGAGATTCTGCCACATCTGAGCCCAGTGGTTACAAGTCATTTTTCAGTTGTGTAAATGTAGGTACTTGGGGCAAGATAGCCTGGCCTGAACTGTGACCTACTCTTAGCTACAGCTCACTCTGTTTTCTGCCTGCTGCCTAGACTGAAGTGGAATGGAATTTTATATGTCTTGGCCTCTTAAATACTCCCACTCTTTCAAGCACCTCTGCAGAGCCAGATACTGCTTTATAGGACAACAAATCTCCTTAGGAACGATCTGTTTGTATACTACTGCTGTCATTATAATGAATTTTAAGATTGTATTTACTTTATAAAAAGTCACCTCTCATGATTAATTAGATCAACCAAAGTTAGGCCCAGTTACCTTACACAAATTAGATGAACAGACCCCACCCATAGGTGCAGAAGTCCCTAGAGATGGCATGCAGCCCACAAGAGAAATCTGCTTGCTTACTTCTCACGATTCCTTTTCCATCTTTACCACGGGCTCCTGCTTCATCAAATTTGGGGTTGTTGACCATGTTGTGCACTCCAAGAACAGCTGAAATGTGTAAATACCAGCAAGAGGATACAATGTTAATGGCAGGAACACGGACTGCCAGAAAGTATCTGCTACAAATTGTGGTTTGGTTCCCCAAACAAAACCCCTTTTATAAAATGCTAACTGTCTGTACCATGCCTGCTTGTAGGGAGAGTCTTTTGGGCTCCAAATTCTGGAGATAGAAGCACTTTCAATATAGATTTTTGAACAATTGAGTCAATGTAGAATGCATATCACAGAAGTGCCAGCTGGAAAGAACCACTGTGGGTCATCTTGTCCAGCCTCTCCCGCAGGCAGGAGTGTTGCCAGCATTAATGAGGTCAGCCATGGCTTTGTCTAGCTGCAGTCTGGAAACACCCAGGGATGGAAATCCCACAGCCTCTTGGGTAACTTCCTTCAGTGCTACACTCCTAATCACTTTCCTTCCCTAATATACAACCTGAACTTCTTATTACTCTTACGTTCCATTGTTGGTGTATTTGAAAATTTCACTGTACATGTGGTGAGCTGAATGCATTGGCATTCCCACCAGGGTTTCTTATGGAAGCACATCAATATTAACATGCTTGGAAAACAATAAGAAGTGGTGAAGATACCCAGGTCTAATCACCTGGAACCAATTTTCTCATTCAATGGGTTAGATTCCAAATTTCCTCGTGGATTCAGGATCTTTATCCACCACATTCTGTGACAAGTTTTGGGATGTCAGAGTTGAGAGGAGGTAGCAACAGTACACTACAAACAAGGTGGATACAGTAGAATCTGTCACTGCCATTACGGTGCCAGCACCCCAGCCTGCAGTCCACTGGGCACCCTCCCCTTCCCCAAATCCCAGGAGCTGGTTCATCTTCTCCCCTGGCCTGTTGTAAGCAGAGGAGTCTGAAATGCAGCAGCTGTGGAGTCATGCTTCAGCCATCCTGGGCAATGTGTGGCCCACAGCTTGGCCACAGCTTGGGGTCCTCATGAGACACTGCTGGTGGCAGGTCTGGGCAGAGAAGAGCTGGACATGTGGGAGGATCATATCTATATATTATCTAACCTGCAAGGTCATAGAGCTCAGTATCTGAAGCACTGGCCAGGGCCTCTTCTAGTTCTGGATCCAGGGTCACTTTCTCTTCTGTGCGGGTTTCCACGGGCTTTTCTTTAGGGATAAATATTTTTCCTAAGAGAAATAAAAAAGACAGAGTGAGTAATGAATTATTGGAACAACTCCTTTGCCTCCTGGCAGCAGGGGAATAAGTTTGTGACAGTGGAACTGCTTGGAAATATTATCACATGCATGTTTTTCTCTTTCTTACTTGATGTTATCCTCCACACCAGGATCTTAATAAGTCTAAAAATAAAAGGTGCAGATTTCTGCTCTGTGTTGGTGATTGTTATTTTAGAGAATGTGCTCTCAGGAGCAGTCCCAGCTGGGATTTTTCTGAAGGTCCTGTGACCTTAAATAGGCAGAATCAGGTCTACACAAAAAGCTTGCAGTAATTTCATCCTTATATTTAAATGAGGCACCAGGAGCAGTTCAAACCATCCTACTGCAAGAATCTTTCAGTTCATGAACTTCATACCTGATCCTGAAAGCTCAGCAAACCAGTTCTCTTCCAGTAACTCAGTCTAATTCCCAGCCTCTCCAGAGTATTTCCCCTCTGTGTCTCCTGATGCTCATTCCCACAAACAGCCTTATCCTCATCATTTGTGCAGGCCTGGACAGTCTGAGCTGAACCATGCTGCCCAAGAAAGACTCCTGATGTGTTTGTTTCTCTCGGTATCCTGCTGATACCTTTGGGTGAGCAGATGTGTTTCCATGCAGTATTCCTCCAAGACTGAGGTCATTGGCCTGTCTGCTGAAATGAGGAAACTGCAGGATAAATCCAGGAACAACCCAACAAGTTCCAGGACTCCTTTAAGCTGCTCTGGTGGTTAACCTCAGCAGTGTGATGATGTAACTGCAAAGGCTTGGAGCGAGGCCCTTGAAATCAGAGCTCGAGCTGCACTCCAGCCACCAGCACTGCTGGGCTTTGCTCCCTCTCTGCTCTCCTGACCAGACCCCTGCAGTCACTGCTCCTCTGGATGATGCCACACTCAACAGGCAGTGCCATTGCTCCAGGAACTGGCTGAACTCCAAGGCTACTATCCACAGTGGGATAGTTCCCCTCACCTCGTCCCTAACAACTTCTTCTTAAGCAGTCTTTAATTAATCCTGTTGTAATGAAGCTGGGATGATCTTTGGTGCAGGTGGCTCTGGCCTACTGTCAGCATTAAATTTTCTTTTTGTGCAGCTTTGTACACTCTAGATGTAAGGATCAAAGCTGTGACTTCCTGAAATGTCTCTGAAATAGCTTAATTTTAACTGTATATTGCAATAATAGTTGATCTTTCTCTAGGCACTTTGGATGTGTGCAGGCCAAGCATCTTGCACAGCAAGAAATCAAGGGGCCATGGAAACCAGTACAGGCTGACACCTTTTCTGTGCAGTTCACATACACAGAAATACAATTTTAAACATTTGTTTCAGGCATATGTAATTCTTGGGTGACAGCCCAAATCTCGTTAAATGTGTACATGATTCCCAATGATAGTTTCATTTAAAGCATTCTTGGCAAATGTTTTAGAAAAAAATTCTATTATTGGTTATATGAAATATTTAAAGGGGCAAGGTCGTGTCAAAGATAGTAATATATATCTTTAATGTATGTGGGCCTTGCTGGCATCCAGTGGTGTTTTAAAAATACTCTTTACACTGCTATCTAGGCAAGAAAATTCCACTGTGAAGAGATTCTGTAGCATAGCAGATGGAGGTTAGGAAAGCTTATGCATTTAGCATGTTATTAGGCATTTATTACCTGCCCACCAACTGCAGAACTGTGTGTCTGTTTACACACAGCCATCAACCAGTTTTCCTTCATTATTTAAGGACAGAGTTTAAAGATTCAGGAGGTCTCTCCTATTCCCACATCTGTACATTGTAAATTCATTATCCAGTGCATCATGGAATTCACTGACAAAATAAAATATGGGTTGTGGCTTCCTTGATTCCATGGTCCAACTTAAAATTTATTATTTGGAAGAAGCCTTGGAGGAATAGTGACATTTTATTATTTTAAAGTGAGATTTATGAAGAAAGGCTGCTGCTGTTGGTGTTCTTTATATTCACACTGTGTTTTAGAAGGTACTTTATTATTACTTTATTCTATGTGGTATAATAAATGTTGGCTGTGTTATCTTTTGCCTCCAGAATATGCTAATGTTCTATGCTAAGTCATAACAGTAATACCTCAACTTTCTACCAATGAAAATCATGGTGACAAAAGTTCTGTTCACACATAACTTGAGCTACTTCAGTGTTAACAAGACAAAAATAACCACACTTCTGTATAAAAATAATATTTTCTTTGTTTAACTGCAGACCAAAATTCAATTCCAGTAAAATACAATTTTATTTTTATGCAAGCATCGAAACCCAAAGTGTGTGGAATCCCAAGTGCTTTCTTCTAACATGAAATTTTAAGTGTGCATCACTGCAATTCTTCCCTTCTTTTGGCCAAACTGGTGTAAGTGCCTGGGGTGACCTGGATGATGACTGAGGCAGCTTATCACAAACCTTTCTGGCTGGGAGTGCAGTGAGCAGAGTTTTAGGCTCAGTTTAGCTCCAGACCTACTCTTTTTCACCCACTGCAAAAACAAAAATTCTATGGAAACTGAAATATGATATGGTTCATGTTTTCCTCAAAAGAGGCTTGGGGAAACAAAATCTATTGACAGCCAGAGGGAAGAGGGATTTAGAGAAAAGTACTACAGAGAAATAGAGAAACGTGAACCAAGGTAAAAAGAAAAAATTCTATGTAAAAAAAAAAAAAAATTCACTGGGAACAGTCATGAAACCATAGATGTAATTTTGGCACTTGGTTCAGCCAGGGCTCTTTTCCTGCATTGTGGAAATGCCCCAGGAAAGCAATGTCAGAGTAAAGCCAGGAAATGAGATCCCTGCCTTCTTATACAGCAATAATTAACTGCCATAGGCACATCTATAGGAGGTTTTATTAACTGAGCAGGGAACTGCTTCAAGTGGATTTTCCTGAAATTAGTTTTTTATTTATTGTCATAGAAGGAGAGGGAGAAAAAAGAATTTGGACAGTGCAGTTGGTAGGATTTTAGCAGCAAGTCCAATCTAAAAATATTTTGAGGATTTCA
Organism: Erpornis zantholeuca; assembly: GCA_013400515.1. Taxonomy (NCBI): domain Eukaryota; kingdom Metazoa; phylum Chordata; class Aves; order Passeriformes; family Timaliidae; genus Erpornis; species Erpornis zantholeuca. The sequence continues at coordinate 89,476 of VZTN01008443.1, forward strand.
CCTTTGCTTATAGTTTGCAGCATTTGGAGCATCATTTCTGGTATGTCTCCTCTATTCCTTCCTTCTTAGGTCATTGGAGTTTTATGAATAAATATAAATTGCCACCATTTTTATTTTAGTATTTATTTATATTTGGTATATACTTGGTATTTATTCCCATCTTGTACAATTCAAAACTGTACAAGCCAAAACTCAATAAAACACAGAGCAATGGGAAATAAGCCCATTTATATCAGCTGTAAAAAAATCTCCTTTTATTTAACATCAAAATTTTTAAGCATATTTACTTAATTTTATAATACAAATGCATTTTCTGCCATAATTATAAAACAACAAAGTACTTTCTTTTCCTATAAACTGTAGCTCAGATTATTGTACTTTCAAGAAAATACCTGGTTACACTTACTACTCAATGAATCACTGACTACAGTGAGGCCTGTTTGTTCTCAATTACAGAATGCTACACTGACCTTGGGAGTGAAATTCAATAATCCTGGAAATCTGCCTTGCATAAATAAATCACAGGCACCTGATTCACTTTTTCCATTTTACACTATTCTTCTCTGTTGAGGTTTACTCCAACCCCTCCCTAGAAATTTTCTATAAAAATGGAGCTAAATTAGTTCTTACCAAGAGTGAATTTGTATTATGAAGAAGAAAACAGGGCAAGTTCAAGGGAGTGTGAAGCCCAACGCCAGTAGTAATAAAAATGCAGTAATTGTTGCTGTTCTGTTGCTCTTGGATTAGTGTCAGCATATTCCACGCCTTAAAAATGATGACAATGGAATGGGAAGGTTGCAAAGAGGAGCAATCCAAAGTTATTAAATCTATTGTGCATAAACACAAAAAATGAATGTTGCACCAGTATCCTTGCCTTTGATTGGCATGCTGTGGTTCTGCCACTGCAGCAATGCCTTCAAAAACTCTCCTGGAAAGTATTGCTTGCTCAAATAAAAAAAACCAGCCAACCTGTATTTTTTAAAACAGAAGGAAGCCCAGAATTTCTTCAGAGCCTTACATGGATTATCACAAGTTAGGATGCAGTCCCTGGGCATTCCTCTGGATTTCCTCCTGTGTTACCTCCTGGATTACCTGCTCCACCAAGCCAGCAGACAGCTCTTGTGTCTGCTGTGGAATGGTGGCACAGGAGGAGGAAGCTCAAACTGTGCCACTGCACTTCAGGTCCTCCTGGACATCAAAGGCCCTCGAAACATGTGCAGAGCTGAATGCCACACTAGTTATGTTCATTTCTGGCCTCTTTTCTCCCATCCAACACATTCTTCTCCTCTTTTCCTTTCCTCAGGAAGGCCCTCTGTGCCTTCCCCATCCCTTGTGCCTCCTGGTTTTAAAAAATTCTTTGAATCCTGACCCTTCCCACTACCTCCTTTCCTTCTGCCCTCCCTTCCTTACCACTGCTCTCCTCTTCAGCTCCTTTTCCCAGAGCTGCCACATCTAGTCCTTCATCCTGGAATATCCACACAGCCCCTCAGCCCCCCTGCTCCACCTCTCTGCCCCAGCCTCTCTGCTGGCTGTTGACTCTCTTTTCCTCCTTTCCAGTGCCCTTACAAAGGGAGGGGAGCTCTGTCAGAGCAGGAGGGAGTCTCCCTGCCCTTGGTCCTGGTGTGACAGTGGCCTCTCAGATGAGGAATTTCAAGAACAGCCCAAGAGCCCAGGCAGGCCAGGTCCCTGTGGGCACTGCTGTGCTGTCACTGTGCTGTCTGCACAGGCAGGCAGGAGCTCCCCTGACACACACTGCAGGGGGAGGATCTGGAGAACACTAGGACAAACTGGATGTACAAGAAAGCACAATATTTTGAAGATGCCAGACTTGAGTATATTTCCCTGGGGATTCCAAAGGGCATGCATTTCAAGTCCTCTCTTCAAAGCATGGAGGCACTGCAGGTCATTAAAAAAACAGCTGGAAAAATTTACTCTAGATGGATAAAACAATGTGTTTTCCCCTAATCTTGTTCTTGGAAGCAGCTAAGCCCTTTTTGCTGACACTTTCCAAAAATTCAACTCAAGGCAGCCTCTCAGCATGGGAAATTTCACTGTGAACTGTGCAAGTTTGGCAAAGTCATGAACAACTAAAGGAGACTTAACTAAGAAACTTGCTTAGAAAAGCAAGCAGTGAAAGGCACTGGCTAGAGGCATTACTGTCAGCAACTGCAACGCTTTTAATGCCTTGAGAGACAAACATCAGTTCTAAATTTAAGCCCTACAGAATAGGAGAAAGGTGGCAAAAATTTAAACAAACCATTTAAGCATTGGGGGTGGAACAACTGCCACAACAATCCAAGAAAGATAAAGCAGCCTGTTAGACACAGTGGAATTGGAACTCATTAGCTCTAATACTCTGACCTTCTGAAAATGCCTGTCCTTATTACTGGTGCTGTGTATTGATACTCTGCTTTGCACAGCACCACATGCAGCATAGATGGCCTCTGCCACAGCAACTGAAAACATGGCTTTGGCCAAAAGTTCTCTGGTACTTTCTTCCCTTTCCCTTTCATCAATCAGCTGAAAATGTTCGTATTTAATCACATACAAACATCTTCCTCTTCCTTTTCCAGCCACAAATAATAATAGCCCAATCCACTGGAGTTCTTCCATGACTTTGATGAGAACTGGATCAGATCCAGAATGAAATGGTTTGGCAAGGAGCAGAAGACCTTGTAGAAAACAGGGACAGCGGTGAAGGGTTGAAACAGCAATCCTTAAAGCAACCTTTCATTGCTAATGACATTTCACAACGGCAGAACGTTTTTGAATTATGTTTAATTAGTACCATAGAGTTCAGAGAACCCTGCAGCAAAGCAGAAACAGAGCTGCTGTTCCCAGTTTCTGTCTGTATTACAGCAGGACTCGGCTCCTAACTGAGTCAGGTGGATAGACTGCAGAGGAAATGCAGCACTGACACTGCTCTGGAATACTTTGTGCCTGCTCTGCCCCTTATGTTCCCCACCTTTTCTTTTTATTCCTGGATCACTCGTGAGCCTGAAGGTGATACTTCACATGGAAGCCTGATAACCAGCTGTTCCAGCTATATGTGTTAAGTGCAGTGGGTCAGCCTAAGTAACTTCCACAGACCATCAGGTTCTCTGTAAGGATTTCTAGAACATCTATCCTAAGCAGGAACAAATCCAAAATACACAAAATAAACACTTACACACTGCCCATCTCCGTGGCCCCAGTTATCAGCCCTGACTCTCCCCCTCCACTGCTCATTGCTAACAGATATCTGTGTTGCTCAAGAGCTCCTGGAAGCCACCAGATCATTTCAAACCACTCAATGGGGCATTCAAACAAAGCACCCAGCCCTGACTTGTGCTAGGGAAGATGTGGCTAAAGCAGTCTGAAAACATTTCTCAGTGGCCACTTTTGGGTGTGCATCTGTGACCATTTCAGCCCCGTTTCAGGCAAACCTTGGTCTCCATTGAAACCTGAGATCCATCCCATAAATCCTTTTTGTGCAGCAGTTACTGATGGTTGTTACCAAGCTGCAGTATGGCAGAGAGCCAAAGCCCTAATGCATTCCATACGTTGGATTGTTTTTGCCAAACATCTCCAACCTCCTGAAACCACAATTACAATCAAAAACAAGGCAATTCCCTGCATAATCAGCACCCCCATCTTGGGCTCATATTTAACACTTCCTGTGTTTTAACCATTCTGGATGTCCTTGTCAGCTCTGGAATTTGTTGTGGCATGTTTTCTAGGACAATCAAAACCTTATGGTTGCCCAGCATATAGAGACCAACACAGGCAACTGAGTCTTGTCCTTCAGCAGCTGCTTGCTCTTGCTTCCTGGTCAAGAACTCTCTAATAAAACATTAACAACAAAAAAAGAGAGGCAGTCACAGTAGATAAAAAAATCATGATGTATCACAGACTCTTCTGGAAGGAGGGTATTTTAAATGCCAGCTTCTTTTCAGCTCAACAGTGAATTTCCAAGTTTTAGCTTTGTGTGATAACTGTAGGAACTGGTAGAAATGTCACTTAACATTTAGCAGAAGTATCCCACTTCCCAAACTTGAAAAAATAAATGCTGGCAAAAGTTCAAACAACACTTGACATACTCTAATGCTACTGACACACAAATATTCTTAAGTCATAAACACTGCCAAATGGCACATTGGCAGCTACACCTCCCAAATGTATGCATTTTAGAGCTCCTTGAGAATTTAATTTTTAACAAGCAGAAATAGTGTCAAATTAATTTGGGGTTATTTACAGAATGGCTACATTATAACGCTTCCATATTGTAAAGAAATCATGTAACAGAAATCTATAAAATATAATCATATAAATATTTACCAATCTGTAAATACACTTTAGAAACCATCAACATGCAGAAGGTGGGAAATAAGATTTTCTTTTAAGAGCTATCCTTCTTTAAATTCTTCTGAGGACACATTTTAGAAATTTTAATTTATCCTGAACTAATTACTGAGCTTTGGAAGGATATTAATTATTCTCTAATTAAAGCAACTTTAAATCTAGCATGTAGTATCAGATCTTAAAAATGCCTTTGCAGGATTGCTTTGTTTCTTACATGGGAAACGTCCTCTCATAATTATAAATCAAGTCATTTATGTTTTAATACAGCCATCCTGTTGGTTTTTGGTTTTTTTTTTTTAATTGAGTGTCAAAATAAGTAACACTGCAGTTCCAGGCATGGATTCTAAGACCCAGGAACAGCCACACGTGGGCTTTGTACAATATTCATTATATTTCACCAGGTCCCATTAGCAGGACCACCCCAGAACCCACGGGAGGTTCATTTGGCAGATGGAGATGTCTGTTCTGTCAGGCTCAGCCTCTGCTCCAAGCCTGCACTGCAGAGCAAGGGGGAAGCAGACAAGGAAAGGAGGCAGTGAAGGCCAGAGCTCAACCCTGGTGGTGTTTCTGTAGGACACCTCCTGCCAAGCCACACAGGGGCAGCAGGACTGACACTCCAGCACCAATTCAGGGTATGCCAAGCTCAAAATAAACAACTTTGTTCTCAAAGCCAGTTCCCTTAAAGCAGCACAAAAATGACACTGTGCAGCCCATCAGTTCTCAATTGTCAAGGTACTGGGCCTCATCAGATCTCGGATTAATGCAGTTATTTCTGACCAACAAAGAAACAAAGGGTATTTTCACAGAGTTTGGCCTCTGACTGAAAAGAAAATGTAGAATAACTCTGTGTGTTTAGACTATAATTGTAAAATGACTGCAGAAATCACAGAACTCGTGGCTGTTTTCATTTGACTTAATCTGCTAAAGCCGATACTGAGGATTTTGTCATGAATTTGTATTGTCCAAAGAACAGAGGAAATTAAGGGAATAATTCCTTTAAGCCTAAATGCTGTCATTACCTCATAATTGTAATAATTCTTGAAACTGTAATTTTGAAGTAAATGAACACAGTGAATCAAAAGCCAAATTAAGAACAGCTTTAAATGCTAGGGGGGCTGCATTCACTCTGTGCTCAGAGAGGAGCAAAATGTGTGGTTGGTTGTGTTTGCAAAGCAATGGTATTTCCACACCAGAGACACCAGGAGCTAATAAGCAGCTCTAATAAGCACTTTAAGGGCATCTGGAAGCAAATGTAGGAATAATATTGCTTTAGCTTCATCATAAGAAAGCTGAAAGGGAATAAACAGGTTAGTCCTTATGGCACCAGTGTCAGGGATAATACAGGGACTCGTTTTGTTCAGGTCAAGGGCCAGCCCTATGGGTATTTGCAATTCCACACACTGCTGGGTTTTGTGCATTTATGTTTCAGGCTTATTTGGTGATCTCAGATACAACTACAGTGAAAAATGCAAAATCTTAATCCTAAATCTGTAAATATCAGTAAGGTGAGACCTCAGCGAAGGTGTTGCTATAAAAATGTGGAGACCTGCAAGTGGTAACTTGTACTGACACAGCACTGTGTAGGAGACTGGAAACACTTGGTAATAAATCCATGCTACAGTAAAGTGCTTTCCTTCCTGCACAGCGTGTGCCTGAGCACTCCTGCTAGGGCAGGATCTCTGCCCTGTCCCTGTGTGTCAGTGGGTCACAATCAGCCTTGTGAAGAGCAGTGTGCAGGCATTTTGAAGGGGGAAAGGTAGGTTAAAGAATATGAAATAACCAATTGATGGGATCTAGCTGAAAAATGTCTCATTTATCTGAAATCGTTGTTTCAAATCCTGAGAACACAGTGTAATGATAGTAACAATTCCTGGCCTATGAAATGTCATATAGATAACATTTTACATCTTTGGTAATGATACACAATGTAAAAAATGCTGCCCTTGACTTTCTCGAAGTATCTCCTTTCCCTTAAGCAGATCCCACTGAAATAATGGCAAATCCATCACATGGCCAGAAATGAACCCAGACATTGGAGGTTCCTTCTCGAATGCAGGGCTTGCCTGAGGCCAGCACTCTGTCCACTTTTTATAAACAAGGAAAAGGACATACTGGTGCTAGAGGAATATTGTTTGCGTAAATTATGACAGTTCCTGCCCTAAGGTTATCCTACCAGTGTTTAAATTATCAGAATTAGGTTTTCCTGTTTTCCCCCTTTTTTCCTGTAGCTGTAGGACAAGGGTAGCAGGGAAACTGCACGAACAGCATTGCCAGATGTGCTAGTAAACAAGTGGAAAAATACTTATTTTTGTAACTGCATTCCCTGAGCTGTCCCTTACAGCAGCTGTAGGCAAGATTTACTCAGAAAGGCATTTATGTGTTTCCTCCTGAACGCCTCCCCCACTGCAGTACCCCTGCATGGGCCTAATGCTTAACAGGGAGCAGTCCCCGTGGGTCGGCGAGGGCACCTTTGTCCGTGCTTGAGTGCACCCAGAGGCACTGGCTGGCCAGGGAGCTGCTGACTGAGCCCTTTGCTGTGTTCCTGTAGCCCTCAACAGGCCATTAACCTGCCACTGGGACAGGCCACGGAGCTGCCACTGGGACTCTGGAGCAGTGAGATGCACACCAGCAGGAGATAAACCACCCCTACATCTTCTGCTCCAGCAGCTCTGCATCTGAGCCCTGAGCCTGGCCCTGCACTGCTGCAGCCCTCACCTCACCCCTTGTGTCCCAGCACATTCCCCAAGGAGCCAGGCAGCAGTGCATGCCTGCACCAGGCAGTCCATCCCCCAGCACGAGCACGCTCGGTACCTTTCTTCTCCCCTGTGAATGGCACAAAGTCTTCTCTGTCCTTGTGCTCCAGAGCTTGCTTCTCCAGGTAGGAGAGCAGGCGCTCCCTGTCGAAGGGGCCCGTGGCAGGTTTCGTGGTCTGGTCCTTCTGCCGAAATCCTGCTGGGAGCAGGGCGTTCTGCGAGAGAGAACACGACAGGACAGGAGGCAGCTTCACAGGGTGTTCCAAACCTCATCTCAGTGCTGTTGGTTTTTAAGTGAAATCATTCTTTGCATAATGCTCTTCGGTGACAGCAGTAACACACATTGCTGAACGTAAGCACGAAACCCAGGATATCATTCAGACTTCATTTGCTACCCATCAGTATTTGTATTAACCATATTTACAATCACAGCACCAAAGAACTAAGTATGGTCAGAGTCCTTTGTTGCACATACTACAAGCAGAGTTTGCAGTCCAGGTATATAGACCAGGATATGTTTTCTGTACATTTCCTTCTATTCCTTTACTCTTTTTCCTCACCATTTTCGTCTCTCTCATTTAAAAAAAAATTCCTTTCATTCTAAAGCAGATGTCTCTCAGACTTCAGAAATGAATGGCATGCACTGGTGAATGAGGTAGACTTCAGCCATTCAGAGTATGAGGAAGCAAGCAGATAATGCCCACTTTCAGCATGTAGCTGGGGGATGATGTGATTTCATTCCTGTAGCACAGGAATATGCATAAGGCCCCCAGGTTTCAGTCCAGGGAATCCCAGACAGGAATACAGGTAGGTGGACCCTGCAGTGCATGGGCACCAAAGCCAACGTGTTAAAGGTGCCCCAAAGCACTTCACAAACACTTCATCACTGGCCAGAACCTGCCCAGTAAATCTGAACCATGGCAAATACCCAGGGAATTCTGAGCACGTCTGGTGAACTCAAGACACTAATCATTCTACCTGGGCACGCACAAATGTGCCCAGAGTGCTCCAAGTTCACTGCACATATGTAGCATGACTACAAATGTACCATGGCCTGATTTATTTGGTTGGTTGGTGTTGTTTTTTAATGCTTTTCTGTCTCCATTTGAGATGCAGATACGTGAAAATACCAGAAAATGTAGAAGTGGTAGCAGTGTGGGAAGTGGCAACATGTAAGGAGAGAAGAGCAAAGCCCCCCCTTAATTTCCAGGCAAATTGGTGCTACACAACCAGAAGCTGTAAATCTACTGTGTTTCTCCAAATTCATTTTGCCTCCAGACTGAACAGATTTTATCTGCCAGTTTTCAAACTCCTACATCAGTTTGAATGTTTTTGGATAGGTACAGTCAGAATTCCCAGCACACTTGTGACTGTAACCTTGTGTTTGTAGGACCAAGTGGTTCTCAGACCAGAGATCTTTAAATTCTTTGTGAGAATGCCTTCACATATCCAAATTATCCTTACTCTCTAGAAAATTACAGTTCTGAAGCTGAATCCTATTTTTCTTAATCATGCCCAAATATGTTCTCTTCAGCTAAAAATATGTGCTGAATGATGTGGTCAACAGATTTCAGAAGTTCAAAAGACCTGATCTCCATAAACATAGGTTATGTTTGTTTATTGCTGTGCTCAGAAATAGCAGCCCTAAAAAGCTTCTCATTGTGTTGCAGTGTGCCAACATGATTAAAGATTTAGATTGCAGAGAAGCTCCTGTCTAAAAAGACACAGGATAGACAAAGAGCACAGTGACTTTTAGAAAAGCAAGTAGCACATCACAGCAGGAATGCAACCAAAGTGTCTGTAGGTGAGCTGCTCATACTTCAGGGTAGGCTGTCTCTGCTGTAGCAGAACACAACTGTACAATGCTGCAGTGTGTGGCATTCCTAACAGGCAGCACTGGAATTCCCATCACTAACCTCAGGATCAAGGTCATCGAGAACATGCTCTAGCTGTTTCAGCTCATCCTCTGAGAGCTTGCTGAGTATTTCATCTTCATTGATATTCTTGTACTTCTCCAGCTCTTTTCGGAAGGGCAGGGACATGGTTCCTGCTGCACTGCTCACTGCTGCTGCTGCTGCTGCTGCTCGACACTTCAACCATCCAGGGCACCGAGCTCCTCGCAGCCTCGCTCACTGCCAACAATAAAGCATTATGAGGATCTCCATTTAGCCCAGAGTCCTGGCAAACCCCCGTGCTGAGGGTCACATTGACTCTGATTAACGAAAACAAAGCAGCGAGATGTCCTGGCACAGCCCCGGGGCTGTGGGACGTCCTGGGCAGCCAAGGAGCAGCAAGGACAGGCTCAGGATGCCTGGGGGCAGCAGCAAACAGAACCTTCGAGACACAGATAGGGAAAATATTAGCAACTTCTCCTCTGTCACAGAAATACAGCTGGTTTATTTCATTTGCTTGGAAACAGTAAAGCAAAAGCAAAGGAAAGTGGTAGAGTCACAGACAATAGTCCAACACTGACAAACAAAAACCAAGATGTTATGCCTTGAGGCATTCTATCTTATCCCAGCTTTGCTGGTGCCTGAAAGCCAACCCACATCACCTTGGCTGGCTTTTGGCACATTCTGGTTACCCGAGCATCTCTCAGGTACACTGGTTGTTAGTCTTACTTCAGCATGTTTGGATACAAATGATAGCACTTATCAAAACTCCTGGAGTGAGGATATGCCAATTATAGCTCAAAATATTAACTGTAACTCAGCCTGCTACATGGGGGACCTGCAGAAGTTCTAAACAGTCATGAAAAAAATAGGAACTTAGTATTTCACAAACTCATTTAGTTTTAAAATTTGAATATGATTCCTTGTTAGACAATCCCAAGTGGCCAGGAACAAGAAGATCTCATTTGCATGACCACAACAGTCATTGTCATATTATCTATCATATGACAATATGACAAAGGACTCTCTGTCTTCACTTGCTCTTTTTTTTCTTGTCCAGAACAAATTCTAGGACCAGAATCAGCCTGTAAAGGGGTGGAATGAAAGAGAATTAACTTATGATCAGAAACAACATTAACTGGGGACCTTCAGCATGCCCCAGGCCCTCCCAAGTCTGCCCAGTTTCCCACAGCAGCACCAGCACTCTCCAAATCACAGTTAGCTGTGCAGTTTTACAGCTGAATTCACAAATTTCAGAGTTATGGTTGATATGGAAACCAGGAAACTGGCACCTACACTGACTTATGTATCAGCCCCAACTCTAATTTCCTCTGGCCAGGTCTTTCGTTGTCATAAGCTGATAAAATCCATGTGGGTTCTGTTGCTTGTCATGTGAGCTGGAAGCCTGATTTTTGTTTTATTCCAAATCCAAATGAAAATATTTCATTGACTTGGGAGTTTCACTGTTTAAATACTACATATTAAAGCATATCTCATTTTTCAATTTATCAAAAAGGCTAGAAATCAGCAACCTATAGAAAGGGAGAGGAATAATCAATGGATTTACAAATTTAAGATATCTGGAATTCTGTGACTACTGCAAGGCACAATAGGCCTTGACCTGAAACACTTAAACATCCTGTTCCAAGAAAAATCATTAATTTGCCTGCACACTCTCTTTTTTTTCCTTATTCCTGCTCTGTTTGTTGCTGCTGTTTTCCTCACACAACATCATCATCAAGCCATTCCAAATGTTATGACAGAATTCAACCATTCTTTAAACTGTGAGTTTGTCTTAGAGAGGTAGTTGGCATCTGTTGTTTCACAAAGTTACAACTGTTGTGAAATTTTCTTATAATACCAAAATTCCATCATATGAGATGAGTGTGGGGGATATTTTGGCCAAAAACAGTACAGAAGAGCTAATGGTTTTGTGTACTTAGAGATTAAGAAGAATGCTAGCTTGATATGTGTTTAATACATGCAATTTTTAATCAAAATTACTTGTTAAATGATGGAAGCATTTTATATAAAAATGATAAGTATGTTTGCTTAAACTACAAAAACAAATTGAGCTGCAGTAGAACATTCTGCACTAAAGCATCAGGTGCCTTCTCTAAGTTCCTTTGGATAAACTCATTACAAACATAACATTTCAGCTAGCAGTCATTAACTGAGCTAAAAAATTTCTTTGAGGGGATTACAGCTTTTTAAAACTATTTAAGTTTAAATGGTTATTTTATTAGAGTTTAATCACATCCCTGCAAAAGGCAGGAATGTAATCCCAAGGTTAGGGTAATTAAATATTGCAGGAAAAGCAACTCTAAGAGTCCAAGACAGTTTCCCTGGCTGAGGGTCAGCAGCCCAGTTGTGCAGGAGCCATCCCTCGGAGGGACAGCCAGGAACTGTTCCACTGGGATCAGCAAGGCCACGGATCTGGGGCTTCTGTGAGCTCTGCAAAGCTGAACCCAGCTGCTGCTGGGCAGCTCCTGCAGGCTCTGATCTCTGCACCACACTCCCCATTTCTCTGGGAGCTGCCCAAGTGCTCAGCCACGCAGGGAACATGTGCCAGAGACACTGAACAGGTGACAGCTCTCGGTATTGTAACTGTTTCCTTTAATTATTAAGAAGAGAAGGTGTCTGACCATGCCCAGCAGGGATACCCCAAAGAGAAATGTAAATCTGGATATTGCAGATGTATCAGCCTAGCTTCTCTCATGGCATGAAGTACTGTGCTGAATAAGCTTTATTAGATTCATAGTGCATGCAAGAACCTGAAACTGTGCTTTTCTTGCCTGCACACATTTGCAACAGAATTTCCCTTGCACAACACAATCCTGCTCTTTTGTGACTGAACAAAAGCAGAAGACGCTGCTTAGGGAATTTCTTTGTCCACAATCCCTGAGAGCAGTAAAGCCTTTCTGGAGCTTTCACTGTGCTGCACAGGCTGCTGAGAGCTGGGCAGTAACACCCATTGCTCACGTCCTGGGCTGGTGCTCCTATCGACCTTTCACCTCAGTCACAGGATCAGAAACCGAGGGAACAAGATAAATGCAACAATTCAGCATCAGTCAGTCTGGGAGTAAATGCTGAACTCTTGGTTCACACACTCTGGAAACCGCTGTCTAATGTGATAACAATCTCCACCTTCCTAATTGGATTTCATACTGTTAATTTTGTGTATGTAAACAGAGCCAGATGCTGCCTGTGCAGCTCCTTACTGTGGCCTTCCTGAGTGTGCACATTTTCTTCTTGCATACTACATCCGCTGGATTGCCTTTGTTATGATTACTGTATGAAAACTTTAATTAGTTAAAAAAGCAGTCCTAACCAAGAGCTCCCTGCTGCTGTTATTTCGAGCACATAGAAGCAGATCAGGTGTCACAGAGCAGAAAAAGAGAAGAATCTAAGCACAGAGGCAACACACTCCTGAATTTTACACTGCATTACACTGAGGGAAGCAGGATGAGGGACCATGGATAACACTGTGGAGCTTCCCTTCAAACTTATTGGGAAGCGTGAAAGAGATTAAGGAATGGAGGAGCACAAATCCCATCTGTTTTTCTCTGCAGAGTTTCAGTATGAAGCATCTTAGTTTCTCATGGGCCCAAGTCTCCACTGAAAAACAGCAAACACAGGTGAGATCTGTGCTTGCTCTGGATGGGGCAGAACTGTAAGAGGCATTTCTGCTACCCACGTGCTACTTTTAAACCTTTGTGGGGCTCAGAGGTTTCACAGCGAGCTTCAAAGGGCCCCTTGCTTTATTTGTACTCCTGATCCCTTCTAAAGAAAAAAACATGTACAGTTTTATTTGGGGCAGCTTTTCGCCTATTCCTGTCAACACCAGGATTCAAAATACGTCTTCAAAGAGAAAAAGGGTGTCATTAGTCAGCCTGCATACAGTCATTACTGCTCTGTGTAGTGAACACCTGCTGTGCTATAACCCCTCCATACCTTGCCATGTTCCCTAAGTACATTTTTGCTACACTCATACACTTCTGAAAGGGCTTTCCAGAGGAGCCAAGCTGTGGTTTCTGCTGACACCATAACACTGTGGTAATCTCCCACTGCTGATGCAGATGTTTCTTTCTGAGAGCGAGTCCCTCCCCTGCTGAATTAATGCTCAGTGTCACAGGGGTCCTGCTCACATTTGCTTGGATCCTTAGGAGGTGTTGGAACAACCTGAACTGTAGAATCTCCTGTGGGCCAGCAGCTACAAAGGCCCTTCAGGTCACTCCTGCTGTCCAAAACACAGACTACACACTCAGAGAAACATCTGTCCCTGGGGTGCTGTAGAGATGAGAATACTGTGATACAGTGGATGTGAATTTCCAGGTTTGATAGTGTGCACAAGCTAAGAATGAAGCTGCATGACAATGTGCATTATGAAGTATAGAGAGATGTGATGACTGGGAAATAATCTAATAGGGTTCTTTGCATTTCCTTTGGGGGAAAAAGGGCTTTTTTATCATTGAGTTTGAGAAATTGTTCTAATTTTTGCAAATAATGGCCAGTGATCTTTAGAAAGGAAATCCTGATGCATGACCTATTTTAAACCATCTCTGTATCCACAGTGGTGGATATTTGTGTTCTGAAAAATGGTTGTGAAACTGATCTGGAAATGTGGAAAAAAATCTTCCCTTTCTTTAAATAGACTCATGCAGCTAAACATGAAAATAAAAAACAGGTGGAATTAGTCCCAAGTTAAATTGATACTGGACCAAATAAATAGGATTGGGGCCATTATGATTAAGAGCCGTATTTGTGCAACACAAGCAGATGCTCAGTAGAAGGAGGATGATTGTCCCAAGCTGTCCAGGCAAGGGAGTGCCCCCACCAACACACTGAATGCAGTGCCAGACAAGGAACATCTCTGCTGTCTGGGAATGGCTATGAAAAATAAGGCTGAGCTGCTGAAAGCTCAAACTAAAAAAAAATAAAATATAAATACTCCATTGTCTGACATATAAATAAGGTTCCCTTTTAATTTTTATACTTAAAAGGCAAAACAAATGTACCAATGTACTTTCTAACCATGAACATATGGGGGAGGTATCCTGGAGATCGTGTTTTGCAGTAGGAGGTTCAGAAATCTCTGAAAAGTTAGAAGGAATGCATTAGGGCCAGCAGAGAACACCAGTGTGGTAGGAACACAGCACTATGAAACTGGGATTTGTGTGTGCCTGATGAGAACAATATTAGCTACAGGTCCTGATGTAGATACAGCAGACATGTCACAGAAATTCACATGGGTAGAAAATGGAAGAGAAATCTGTAGAAAAGTACTTCCTCTTCTAGAATCCCCTCACATTTCTGCCTGTTTTCCAAAATACTTCAGAAGAACTTCAGACTATAAGGAGTACTGAACTGCTCCAGTTTAGTCACTTTTTCTAGCCCTTTTCCTTTCATGGCACAGCATGGTCACTTTGTGGATCAGAGCAAATCACCTCTTTGAGGACTTGCAGAGCTGGGTCCCTCCAGGGGTGTCTCTGGGGCTGGCAGGGGCGAGAGCTCAGCTGCACTTGGCACTGCCTCAGGGCTGGCTCTGGGACAGCCACAGTGTGGCCAGACCTCCTCTATTCCCAACCCACTGCCATCCTTCGTGACACTGCAGCAAAGAATCCCCCAAAATCCCTGTACATTTAAAATGCTGTTTTACCCAGAGCTAATGTAGGGTTACTTCAGGTTCTGTTCCCAGCAACTGGTTCAGTCCTATAGAGAGAGCAGTGAACAATTAACAATTATGTTGTCCTGGTATTAAACCAGGCCTGAAATTTTAGGATAATCATTCAGTGATGAGAAACTCTGCTCCCTAATTGGATGTGGCATTCTGAACCTTGGTGATGTTTATGCTGCTCTGTAGTTTACATCACACTTGGCTGCTTAAATGGAGGATTGATAAGTTCCAGGCAAATAAAATGTGAGACATTAATTCACTGTAATGGGACTTCAGTCATGCCCTTTATAAAAAAATAACCACCACATATATTGCAAATTATCCATATGAAATCGCTGTTATTTATAGAAGACAGAAAGGGATGTACTCCCTCTGATTCAGATAACATGAAAGGTTTTTCCCTGGTGATTCAAGAAAGATGAAACATTGATGCTTCTCCCACTGATGCAGAATAACATTATGTAATAACCAATTTCTGATTGTTTCTAAAATAACATTAGTGGTATTACTCATAAGCATTCAAGACATGAAACTGAGTCCTGGAAAGGAAGTATTTCTTTTCAAATGCCTGATGAATTTATAGCTTGTTTCTGGGTATCATGGTATTTTTAGATAATAACCATTAGAATTGTTTCCAGACAAACATATGATGACTAATTATACAGTGACCACATGATGATTTAAGTCTTATTTAAAAAACCCAACCTTTAAATCACTCAATTCCTACCTTGAAGAAGAGGATGACAGAACAAGCCTAAGCCTTGCAGAGATTGGTGGGATTGTGCATGGTGGTCTGACATTTCAGTGACACATCAAGTACAGGAAATGGAAAAGACCAGAGACCTGTTTGTCTGTCCTGTCCCCTGCAGATGAACACTGCCCTTTGCTTATAGAGGGGTAAAGTTTAGTTAAAAACTAATGAAACAATCTTTCTGCTCATTGCAACTGGTAACTTTGTAGAACTGGAAGGCAGGGTTCTTCCGTTTATAGAACTTAAGTGATGATTTGAAATCCGTGGAATGTTAATTAGCTTCTCTAAGATAAAAACCATAGTCACTGTCTGAAACTGAGGGCGGTGTGAAGTGCATGGCTGAAAATCCTGGAGGACAGAGTCTTTTTATACAGGCAAAATAGACTATGAAGTGGCAGCTCCACCCACGATTTGTCATCTGCAAGCTTTGCTCTGACTGCACAGAAACACCCTGCTGCTGAGCTGTACTGGTGGTGGCTGACTGACAGTCCCTTGGATGAGACCAGAAATGCCCAGGATTTGATGGCAAGTAGAAGAAAATTGCTTCATTATCTCCTGTGGGGCACCAATGATAGTTTAACCTCCTTTGATAACTCCCAGACTGCAGGTTTGCAGCAGACAGGTGCTGACTTACTTGGAACAGGTAAAGAGCTGCACCCCGGGTCAGCACTGCCCCAGAGCTGACACCTCCCAGTCCTCCGACACAGCAGCCCATGGCTCTGTGGTCTCCAGAGAACACAGATCATGCACACTACAAGAAGAGCTGTGATGTCCACAAGGTTCTGTCTTCACCCAGTCAAGCATTGGGCAGCTTTTCCTTTGGCTATGGGTCCCTTCTTCCATGGACATCTTGCACATTTAAGTGCATCTTTTAAACAAACACTCACCAAGTGAAAACACAGCAGAGACCCAAAGGCTGGGTATGAGAATGCACGAATGACTGCAGAACTGAGATCCTTAATAATGACCACTGCTAGGTACCTTCTAAATAAACTCTTTTTGTATCTTTCCTAAGCTGCTTTTTCTCCTTACAATGTACGGAGACATCATAACCACCAACATTTTTGCATTTCGTCTGTAAACCAAAGCCAGAAACCATGCATGATGTGCACATCCCAACAGCTGAAACAACAAACAGCAGCAGGAATTACCTGGAAATTGACTTTTTGTTTTTACAACGAAACAGATCAGAGCAGCTCTGGAAACAACACCACCAGTGTTTGTTTCCCACATGTTGGAAACATCAATAGGAAAAAAGGACACAGGGTAACATTAACTAGAGCATTGTTCCACCTGTGCTGCCAACAGATAACAAACCAAGTGCTACCTTTTTGTCACCACTGTTCTCAGATTTCCTTATTTTAGCACAGCAGCTGGACACTCAGTTCAGCTGCTCTTTGAAATGAGGATTTAAAAACTAAGTTTACAGATTTCTGTGGCACCAAAGAAGGATGGCCAAACCCCTCTGTTAAACAGAAGCCACCACGGCACTTGTCTGACGTGGTCAGTAAACAGAACACAGGCATTCACCCCACGTGCAAACACACGTGGTTATAGGATGCTACATGTAGTGCAAAATCGTGCACAGCCACCTCAGCCTCAGTCAAAAGGACACTCAATCACACAAAGCCATCAAAGGAGTGAGCTCAATAACTAGGAATGCTACAAAAAAACCCCTGAAACAGATTACTAAGAGCAGAAATGCATAAGCATTGCTTGCCAGAAGTTGTAAAATACTGGAAATAATAATAATTTGGGGAAGAAGAAAACATATGAAATGAGAGAGCAAAGCACACCATTTTGAACAAAATTATTTAGATTATCAAGATGAGAGAGGCTACTGGCTGAGTTCAGACATACAACCAAGCTGGATGAAAGGAAAAAAAGACACATTAGGAATTTAGGTTGGTGAAGTCACCACAATGAGTCCCATAACTGTCTTCATTTTTCTCACACAGTGCTAAAAATTTAAATATATCCATGGTGGAAACCAAGATGTGCACGGCACAGAGCACCAGCACAAAGACAAGGCAGGCTGTTAGACAGCAAATGAGTGCAGAATAACATGGAAAGGACTGTAAGATTGGCAGTTAATTCAGTGAGACATCACCATGCATCCCTGAGCTTGAGTTCTGTTTTCTGGTAACTGTGTCCCTCGCAAAGAATTAGAGGATGTGATGCCTACAGTACTAGGCCAGCTGGTCCCAGGTGTTTCTTTCCCATTACATGTTCCTCTCTCCAAGAGTGAAGGGCAGAACAGAAGAAGTTCAAGGGCAATTTCTGAGAATAATCAGTTAAAGGAAAGCTTTCATATGATAAGAAATTGAAAACCTGCATCTATTTACTACAAATAGGCAACTCAATAACTTGCTGAAGATTTTCTCTACTGAACACTTTTAAATGTATAGATCTACACAGTGTATCATTCATGCTTAAAAAAAATAATTACTTCTTCCAATTATTTTTAAATTGGTATTTGATATTGATAAATTTCTGGATTTGTCTCATTAATAATGATGTTAGAATTTTTTTCAGAAGTTTATGTCACTGCTAAGCTCAGGATGGGTTACATTAGTCTAACCAATTGTCATTTATTTTTTGTGTTTATAGTTCCTCAGTTATCTCTACATGTTCCTCATTGATCAGCTGTGAATTTTTACTGTGATAGAAGAAATTTCCCTAAAATTCCCATCAAAGCAAACCCCCTTGAATTAGGCCACCCTGATAATTTCTTAATAAGAAGATGACAGGGAGTCTGTGATATCTAACGCCATGGTGCAGGTTTTGAGGGCACACTTTTCTTCTCGAGACCTTGGAAACGTCCCTAAATGTCCTAAATCAGCGTTCAGTTCCTGAACCTGTCATTGGTTCGTCTGTTCCGACCCGCTGCCCTCCGCCGGTCCTGCCGTGCCTGTGACATACAAAAGGCACGAGATCCCCGAGGAGGGGCAGCTCATCTTCATTGACACAAACACCTTCTTCACGTATTTTATTAGACCGCCCCATCTAATTTCTGTCCTCCCACGCGTGACCCGGGCCATGCGAGCGCTCCGCGATAAACACGCGCGCACTCGCCTGTCGGAGCTGCGGAGGGGCCGGGGCAGGCGCTGCGCTCGCCGCCGAG
>VZTN01008443.1:113899-137449 GCA_013400515.1 Erpornis zantholeuca
CCCAGGGGCCGCGCGGGGGCTGCGGAGCGCGCCCAGGTGCGGGGCTGGGCTGGGCTGGGTGTTCAGCCAGCGCCCCGCTCTGCTGTGGAGCCCGAGCGCGGAGAGTTTGGAAATTCCGCCTGTAGAGCCGGTGCCCGTAGTTCTTTCGGTTTGCTGCATGTGTCGTGCACGGCTCCCGCAGCGCTCGGGTCCCCGCGGTCGGTGACGGAGGGATGCCTTTCCGGGGCGGGGTGCGCTCCGTGCACCCAGAGCGGCCCGGGAGCTGCCGCTGGCCCCTGCACAGGGCTCGTCCCCAGAGCAGCCACGGAGCTTCCCCGGGTGGGCGCAAGTTGTGTCGAGACAGGTGATGTTCCAGGGAGGTTGCCGTGTATTTTAAATTTGCTGTAATGTATTGGATCAATGCTCGTAACTGAAGTTTGCCTATGCTGTCAGGTGTAGAGAGCGTGAAAGGCAGCCAGTGGTGTAAGGGAGGACTTGAAACTGACTCGTAGTAAGGAGTTCTCCTGAAGTAAGGGAATGGGAACGAAGTGAATTTCTTCTACTGTTCAGTTCCAGGCTTGTAAGTTTTGCCACTTTTCTGCGAGGGATAAAAAATAACTGGATGTTTCAATAAACGTTCAGGTAGCTTGCACGTGATGTTTCTTTTTGGCTAAAATGCTAGCAGGCATATCCTCCAGCAGCAGATACTGTGTGCTAATGGGCAGCAGGTCTCTGTCGAAGAACATCCCGGTATTTTCTGAAAGAAATGGTGCCTAAATATGCCTCATCCTGGCCAGGCAGTAACTCCCTGCATGTTGGGAAAGGGAATGGTGATTTCTCAGAGAACCTCTTAGGGCACCTGGGATTTTTATCTTATCCCAGCCTTGTATTTATTTAGGATCATAACACCTGCCCTGCAGCAAGTTTGGTGAGCACGCCTGGAAGTGCCATGGGTGTGCTGAGCTGCTGCCACATCCATGCCCTGTGCAGCTTGCCAAGTGCTGGCTTTGGGGCTCCTGGCCCTGTCACCCCTGCCGTTGCCCGGGCATGTAGCCCTGCAGTGTGGGTGACCAGCTCTCAGAACAGGCACACGGAAATAGGTTTGGATGGGACAACGCTGATTTGGCAGCTTAGGCATCACTCAGAGCACCCTGTCTGCAGGAGAGCTGTGTCCCAGTTCTGTGTCACTGCGTACAGGGTTTAGACAAGAGCATAGTGGGCTTTGGGTGCCGGTGCCCTGTGATACAGATGAGGAGCTGGAAACACAGATGCATTCGGGTTTCCTTCATTATGGAAGCATCTTCATGGTCCCTGTAGTTACTCCGCAGTAGCTGCCTGTCCCCCTCCACTCCTGGGGTCACTGTGGATAAATGTGAAGTTTGGGAAGCTCAGTTTGCCGTGTATAAAGCTTAGTGAATTGTGTCTTTGAACAGCATTAAGCCTTGGGCTTGCTTTTCTAGGAAAATAGCCCAGAATAGTTGTGTGTTCCTGCCTAGAAAACACAATTTACCCTGACGAGAAGTGTAGGCAAAGATGAGCTGCCACCTGCTGGTTCCGTAAGGCTCGGGGCTGGGGGATGTCTGCTCCTTCCCTGATCCTGTGCCCTACCCCAGGCTGGGGGTTTGGAAGGCTCAGGTGGGTTTCTAAAACCTTCCTGCTGAGAAAGGCAGCATTGGGCTGTTCAGGAGACTTAGAAGGCATTACAAAAATATCCTAAGGAACCTGCTGGGATTGTGATAATATTTATATTTACTCATTTTTTCTCCTTGCTTTGGTAAGTAAAGATAGCTCTTTCAAGTGCAGTACATTCTTCATAAACAGTTCTGTATAATCTTGCACACTGGAAAATAGAATTGTTGCCATGTTGTAGGGGTTCCCTGGGGAAATGCTCAGATTAGGCTCCTCCAAGCAGCTGGGATGGTCTGGGGCCCCGAGTGGTGCAGGAATGCTGACAGCCCTGCAGACCCCCCTGCTCCTGACCCCCCTGCTCAGCTCGGGTTCACCCAGAGGCTGGGGGGAAGGAGGCTCACGAGGAACAAATGAGATTAAAAGTGAACTCTGCAAATGTGCTGGCCAAACCCAGCTCGGTTTGTTTTTCATGATGTTGCTTCTATTTTAAAATCCAAGTCACGGAAGCCATTTACAGTGGACTTTAACAACACTGTAGTTTCCTGTGGGCAAGTTATATCTGAAGAGTTTCTCCTCTTAGGGTCCCAAGAAATTGTGTTCTTAACTATAACAGAAATTTCAGAGGGGGGCGAGGGGTGGAGTTTTTGAAAGAAAATTGGAAGCTTGCTATTTTTAGAATCTTTTGGTTTTTAAAAATATATTTCCAGAGAGGAGGGGAGAAAATATTTTGACTTGTGGATAAGAGGTGTGTGGAAGTTTCTTGACAGTCTTTCAAGGGATGATTCAGGTAATGATAAAATGGCATAAAGTAAAGTTACTGCTGTTTTCTCATTTCTTTAGTTCTTCATCGATTTCTCAGGTGAGGGAATAATGGCAAGATCTTTTTCTCTGTGATGTCCAGCAGAATTTCCTCATTTCTGATTTTTCAGCTTCTCTTCTGCTTAACAAATAAAGAATTGACGTTTGATGGACCGGAAGTGATAGCTTTCTTTCCGTTTCTCTAAATGTTTATGTGACTATGAAGTTGCTGGAGTGAAGAACTTTACCTTATAGTTATATGTCTGAAAAATAATACTAGCTCTTTGGACTTCTATGTAATGTTTTTGTGGTAAAGTTAAGAAGGATACTTAGAAGTAAACTAGCTCTGCTCATGAAAATAGGGCAGAGTATTTGCAAAGCCAAAATTGATGGTTACGATTTTGCCTATGATTTTGCAGTAAGATCACACATATCTCTGTATAAAAATACAATGTGCCACAAATATTCACAGGCCAAGGAACTGCTCCTGCTGAAAGCTTGTAGTTTGTTGTGCAAGTGTCTCTGTGCTGAACTGCTACAGCAAGTGATGGAAAGCAAATAGAGTACTCTGTGTTTAATGGGAGGTGAAGGGCTTGTTTGATTAGATTAGGGCTTTAGCTGCCCTTTATGCCCTTTTTAGGCAATGAGAATTTCTGACACCATGTTTTAAAACCTGTTTTTTAGCATATTGTATGCAAGTGTTGTATATGCTGTGTTTCCTTTTGTAGGGAATGTTTCTGAGTTGTTGCCAAGCAGTCAGGGTGTACTAGATGTGCTAAGCAGTGCTACCATCATAACATTTTAAAGGTGTCTTGCATTAAACTTGCATTCATATTTTTTTAAAAAATACCTTTGATAGGTATTAAAAAGTATGTCCAAAGCTATTAAAATTTATATTTGCCAGGCCACATGTGATTCTCTTTTTGCCAAAGTGAAGCCTCAGTTACAGAAACTGGGTTTTTTTCTTCTCCTGCTTTATTTTTCACTTTTGTGTGCATTTGAGTGTGTGTGAACACTGTACCTGAGCATTTGACATGACTACTTTGGCAATATACAAAGAAATGAGACTTAAGAGCTGTGACCTGAAAATTAATTAATGTATTACAAAGGATGAGTAGTTTTCCAATATGAAACATCCCAATGCAGTAAATAAAAGGTAATTAATTCTGGATGACAGCATTTTTTGGCAATTAGTGGAGAGGAAATACAACCTACGTGAAGATAATGTATGGTTATGCAGTGCTAGTCTCTTTCAGAGTAAGGGCAGCATTATTCTGCAGCTTGCTAACCATTCTGCTCCTTATAATTACCTGCTAAAACTACACCTTTTAATATTTGAATGCAAATGGACATGCAGAAATGTGGTAAATAGCACACTGATGTAGGGCTCAGAAGGCACAGCCTGGTCACAAACAGGGCTGTGCAATCAGCTGCAGAAAATGTTTTCTCTTGTGATACTGTGTAATGCCTTGAACTGGGAGGAAGGGCTCCACATTAAGGCTCCAGGAATGAGGAGTTCACATGCAGATTGTGTGGCATCAGCTAATTGTCCATCAGCTGCTTGCACCTGGAGAAACAAATACTACCAGACTATGAAAACTGTAGGAGGTGGCTCTCCAGGCCACAGACTCACTCCTTTAATTACTTCTGGAGCTTAGGAAAACATAGGTGTGCTACCCTCTGCATTTTCTGCAGCCAATAATGTGAATGTTCCTAGCTCTGTAGCCTCTTGCAAAAGGTCCAGGCTCTTCCAGCGTGATTGGGTTTAGTTCAGATCAAGACAGGCAGTGTTCTTTTGATGTAATTTGCCAGCAAAATGGGAGTTCCTCCATAAGTTTGAAAGAACTTTGCAAAGGTCGGCTTTGGTCCCATTAGTGTCAACTGTAGTTCACAATAAAGCTCTGGTATTTTTATCAGCAATACTTTTTAAAAAGCAGACATCCTGAAAATAGCTGTAAATACATTCCTCATTCAGGTGTAGATGTTGGTAGGACCTGAAAATTCACTGTTCTTGCAAAGGCAGTTGTTAAAACCAGATTCATTTTACAGGTGCACTTGACTGAATGGTGTGGATGTCTCTGTGTGCTCATGTCTGTTTAGTGTCTCTGAACTTAAATGTCACTGTATGGAACTGTGGCAGGCAGGGAGACCTTTCTGGATGTAAACAGCTGAGGTGGAGGGATCCCATGTGCAGGATTCTGTGGTATAGCCTGTGAGTACACACAGCCTGCCTGTTCTGTTCCTTGAGAGGCAGTGACTGAATTGATCTGCTTTTGAAGGGCAGTGCAAGTGTGGGTCTGAAGTAATGCAGTTGTATTTATGGTGTGAGCCTCTGTCCTTGAATACAGAGAGAAGTTGGATACAGAGTTGAATACAGAGAAGCTGCTGGAGAAAAAGTGCCTTTTGCTGTGTGTCTGGTCTGCGTTGAGTGTTTCTATAGGGCCAGGAAAGAGTTTAAAGAGATGAACAAACAGGAATGTGTATATTTAGCTTTTGCTCCCCAAATACCTTCTGGACTGTCTTGCTTACTTACAGAGTCATCAAAACTACCTTTTTCTTTTGTCCGTGTGGTCAACTTGAAGCAAGAATTTGGGTAAACAAAAGGAGAATCCTAGAACTTATTTTTGAAAAATGGGAGGCAACAACTCACCTGCTTGAACACTGCTGTGATTAACTGTTTTTTCCAAGACAAATGCCCAAAAATTGTGGATGTTAGAAAAAAGGTTCCCCACACTGTCTTTGTAACCAATGCTATATAGACTATACATTTTTGAAGACCCTGGTTTCCTCTAAATATAATATTTAGTGACCAGTCACACTGTTCATTCTTTATTTTTAATTTCTTATATATATATATATAGGTTTTTTAAACTATTTTTTTAAAGGTAGTAGGATTGGCTGGAGTGCTGGCCCTTAGGAGCTCTATTTCCTATGCTTTTCATCAAAGTATTGTGATCTTCCTTGGACAGAACAGAATGTTGTTTCGATGGCAGTGCTATAATTAACTTGGAGGCAAACTTCCTTTGTTTCCTCTGTAGGTAATATACAGGGATATGAGTCAGTATTAACCAATTACCTTGTTTATAGTGAACTTATCCTTAAGTGCCCTTGAACTGCTGTAGCAACAATAAATGTGGAGCATCTTAACTCTTCTTTTGGCTGCATTATGTGTGAAAGGCAGTGGTGTTTACTGGACTCACAGATAGTAGGTACACTTGGTATCTCCTCCCTCTGCCCTGCAACCTGCCCTGCTCTGTGGGAAGTATGACCTTGGAGTTCTTGTCAAGAAGACTGGGTAGTGACTTTTATCTGAAAATAGATATAGCTTAATTAGATATAGCTTAATTGCTGATGGAAAAGGGCATGGTGGGGCAGGATTGTCATCAGTGAAGAATCACAGCTTCCAGGTGTTCCCTGTGAGCTGTGGAATAACAGATGGCAGTGCTGGGTGACAGAGCTTTCCTTTCACAGATGTACGTGGAGATTGAAGATGCTTTGTAGTTGGGATATCTACCTTAACTCTGCTTATTTCTTTTTAAAAGTTTTTCATAGATCAGGACAAGAATTAAGACTTGGGTTTTGAAGTGTTTGAGCAACTTGCTGCTGTCCAAGTCATGACGCTCCCATTTCGAAAGGACTTGGACAAGTACAAAGATCTCGATGAGGATGAAATTCTTGGCAAACTTTCGGAAGAAGAACTGAAACAACTGGAAACTGTTTTGGATGATCTTGACCCTGAGGTAGGCATTAGCCTAGAGAAGTTTTATTTTTTCCATTTCTTCCATTACTAGTCTAAAATAAGTTGAGACTTTGTACAATATACTTTTGAACAGTTTTTTTCATCACTGCTGCTGATCTAACAGATATGTGGGTGTATGGTGTTTATTTTCTGTTTGCAAGGTAGCAACTGCAGTAAAGGAGAACATAAGAAGAAATAGTTGGGAGGAGCTTTCTGGGATTTATTTATAAATAAGAATTGCTGTTGTTCATATTTTGAAGAGAAGGTTTATTTAGAAAAGTCTGTTTAACTTTCCTGTTTCCAGTGCTGGTAAACAGTCCTTTTGCATCCATGTTTGTTTTATTATTTCTGCTGTTGGAGTTGGATGGGAGTGGGAGGGTGCCAACCTCTTCTAATGACTCCTGCTCCTGTGTCTGGTAGCTTATATCTATTCCTGTCCTCATGCTGACTTTGTAAAGAGAAGGCAAATAATTACTGTAAAGCTCCTGACTTATGTCAGCATGGGATATTGAATAAGGAATATTACAGCTTTCTGCTATAAAGAGCTGACTTGTCCTCTACAGATATTGGAGCTAATATCAGACTCCAAGATTTGTGTTTTCATCTTGTGATTCTCTGGTTTTGCTTTAATAGTACTAGGATTAGTTTAATCTTGATGTTCAGGGATTGGTTCAGAATATTATGATCACCTATTTTGTTGCACTGTAAGATATTGCTGGTACTTTAAATGCCTTTGGCTTATGGACATTTTAGCAGAGGAGAACTGGCAAAAGGGACTGGTTGTCTTTCATGGCAGTCAGAATTCCCATACATTCTGGTCTTTCTGTACTAATACCCTTTCTTTTTTTCTCTTTAATTGAAATATGTTGATGATATCAAAGAAGCATCCTACCTTGAGTCAGGTCAAAAATAGAAATACTCTGTGTTAAATGCCAAATGATAGTAGAGTTGTTGTTGTCTTAAAGACTTAAAAACACATGGTTGTAAGTGACAGAAATAGTCTCTTGCTGAATGTCTAAACTGTAAATAGCTGAGTTTTATTTACTACTGCTCATTTAAACAGTGCTGATTCTAGCAAAGAAATGCAAAGTAACTGGCAAATTGAGTGCTGGGAGCTATTGTACTTAAAGAATTGTTTCAATGCTACTGAGGGCACAGTGTGCTATATTCATTATATTCTCCCTGTCTAGATTACCTTGTGTCCTCCCCTGCCCCACAAAAGGAAGTTGGCCGGGCATCAAAGATTGCCCACAAAAGATGATGTATCAGGGCTGAACCTTGCAGAGAGGGAGAAGGAAGAGGAAATGAAAGTAAGCAGGTGCTCACCCAGACTTTCTAAGGTGTTTTTCCTTGCTCCATTTGCTTTGCAGAACGCGCTCCTGCCTGCAGGCTTCCGGCAGAAGGACCAGACTGCCAAGAAGGCCTCGGGTCCCTTCGACAGGGAGCGGCTCCTGGCGTATTTAGAGAAGCAGGCGCTGGAGTACAAGGACAGGGAGGACTATGTGCCTTTTACAAGAGAAAAGAAAGGTAACACCACCCTTTCCGCTGTCAGTGCTTACGAAATCTCTGAAGTGGACGAGCCAGAGCTACTGTGAACCAAACGTGATTAAAGCACTGGCAGCTGTAATGCTTTTAACTCGCAGCGTTTCCAAATGGCTGCTGCTGTGCAGGGCCAGGAGGCTTCCTGTTCAGGCATTTGTGCCCCTGGGGCTGGTGTGCTCTTTGTGTGGAGCACAGGAAGGAAATAAGACTCAGAGACTTTATCATAGATTGTGAAGTTCTGATGGGCATGGTATCCTCAAAGTAAGAGCTAACTCTGATTTGTGTCAATAATAACAAACGCTGTCACTGTGCCTGTGGCTTGTGCCTTGTGCTGAATACAGACAGCAACCTTTGTAACACTGTGTTGGACTAGAGAAACAGCAGTTGAATGATGTTGTGGTAGACAGTAATGTTCCAAGATGATGTTGGCTGACAAGGCCAGACAAGTGGTGTATGCAGTTGTGGTGTTTTTCTAGTATCCTTACTGAAAGGTGTAATAACATTGCATAGTTACTCATAACTAAGTACATTAGTTAACATCACAGCTTTTGAAATCTGGCAGTGGTTTGTGGTCTGAAAACCATGGACATGTTGTTAAAGCCTGGGATTTCAAATTTTTGCTTTGGATGTAGTGTTTTCATTGACTTGATGGGAAGCTTTTTTTTTTTAGAAGAAAAATTTAAAAGAACATGCTTTATAAATATTGTAGGAATAACTTTATTTTTTTCCCCCAAAAACAGGAGTTCCCAAATTTGTTGTGCCTTACAAAGCACTGTTGGTGGGCACAGAAACTCCCAGACCTGTGCAGGGCATGTATGCATAGGAGTAGGCTTTTAGCTGTCAGCACAGTGTTGGAGCACTGCTTGTGAGTCCTGGCTCATGGGAACCTTCCCCAGCTGCAGGACAGATCTGCTGCACTAAACCTTCAGTAAATTGTTTGCTAAGTTATATTCCAGCTGCTCAAGATGAACAGGCTCATCTTTTCTTAAGGGTTTGATACCCTTTAATTCTACTTAATTCTCTGGTGTGAATCATGGCTTATTTCAGAATTGAGTCTTCATTCATCTCCTGAGTTTCTCTATATTGATTGTGGGGTCTAGTTGGTGAGAATTTTGTTGGGGGTGTTTGCATTTTCTCTGCCTGTGCCAGATAGCTTTACCTGGCACTGCTGGTGTCTCCCTTTTTTTCCTGAGGTAATAGATTGTGACTTTGCCATGTTCTGCACTGTTTGTGATGGACTTCACAGAGCATTTTTTGCTTTGTGTTGTGGCTCAACACCACTTGGGCTGGGAGATAACTGTGACACTCCTTTGGTGGGAGGAGAGCAGGGTTTGGTGACTGAACCTGTAGGAGTGAGCAAGTTAAGGGCAGTAAATGTATGCCTGCAGAAGGCAGAGGTGCCCACAGCACCTCCAGGGTACCTCTGCTGCTGGCAGCTGCCTGTTCCTGCCCTGTGTGGCTGTGCCCTGCTTCTGCTGCTCGCCTGACACGTCCAGTGTGTGCTGGAGACAGGCTGATGGTGAGGTGTGACTGGGATCAGTGTTTTTGGGGCTCACAGGTGACTCTGAGGGGAATCCCTTGCATCTTGTGCACTGCTCTGTCAGGGAGGGAGCTGGGCAAGGAGGATGTGCTCTAAAGCTACATCCTCTGCTGCGTGCTGGTGCTCCTTTCACATGGGTGGTTCTCTAAAGTCAGCTTACGTCTGCATGCACACGGCACAAGTATTTGTTTGGGGAGATAAAATCTGTGAGAATCATGTAGAAAAACAGAAGGGTCCAGCTGTAATGCAGAGCTTGGTTAAGAAAGATCAAATGTCATTTCCTTTATGTAATAAAGTATTACAGAATAGTCTGTCTGCGTGTTGCAATGAGTCATACCAGTGTAGTTAGTAAAATTTCCTGTCTCTTAAAAAAAAGTTGCTATCTAGTAACTTCTTCTATCATTTATTTTAATGCCATGGGACAAGAGAAAATAATATGTAAAATGAAATGTAGATTACTTTCATTAAAACTAAAAATGTGGAAACACTGTGTAGTATCCAAATTGATGCTCTGTTAAATGGGCAGGAGATAGGAAGGTCAAGCTCGTGTTGTAGTAGGTGAGGGATTATCTTTTCTCTTCCCCTCATGAAAATATTATGGTTCAGCTTTGACTTGCTGCTACATCTGTTGCCATTTTGCACAAAAATGGCAAATGTACATAACTTAATCATTTAAATCAAGAAATAATGGTATTTATCTAGATGTAGAACTTGGAAAGGGAATGGGACACTCCTTAATACCTGTTTTTTATCTAGAGGGGGCTTGCATCCTAATGTGCTTTTCATCAATACTAAAACAGACTAACAGGCAACTGAGCAGGGTTATAATTTTTCACTTCATGAAAATGTATTATGTAGAAACATGTATTGTGTATTATACATGTTTTCTATAATACAAAGTGTATTATGGAGAAACACTAGCAAGGTGTGGAATAAGGGTAGATGAAAATCTTGCTTGATTCTCCTGTTAATTCTGGAGAAAAGTTCATTTCCAGAGATTTTAGAAGAGAGAGATGGATTAGAGCTGCAGCTGTTTTCTTGGTGCCATTTTTTGGGTCAGAATTTGCTAATATATTTCTGTGTCCCTTGCAGGTCTTGTTGCTCTAACTTGTTCCAATTACTCATTTCATGGAGCAAGAAGAGGAAAATTTATCCTCCTCTCTCTTTCTCTATTTTAGTAGAACTGAAGTGCTGCATGGTGATTTGGTCTGCAGATTTATCAAAGAAGCTTACCCTGGGTTAATTTTAAATACCCTCTCTTGCTACTCATTCTGGAAACCTTGTTTTCCTACTGGAGTGTAAAGGAAAACACTCCCTTCCAGATGTCCCAAGTACCTAATTTTGGGTTAACATGTTATTAAAACAGTGTTGCTTCTCTTTCGGTGATAGATGATGTAATTTCTCCAGGTCTTTGGAACCTCTTTGTTCTGTTCTATGTCATAGGGAATATCTGAAAAAATGTAGTGTCCTGCTGTAATGAAATGAACAGTGCTAAAGAAATGTGGAGTTTAACAATCCCTAAATTATACTCTATTCCATTTTTCCCAGTGCACTGATTTTGTTTCTAAAAGCATCCTTAAAAACTTTGCTTTAAAACACGATTTAATGATTTAAGTCACATTCTGTTCCAATTAAGTGTTGAACCATACAGTAGACCATTGTTCAAGGAATTCATGAGACCAATGTGGTAATAATTGCAACAGAACTGGCTTTGTCTCAATCTGTGTATGTAAGTATGTCATAAAGATTTTACAGGGCATGCTGCAAGGGGAAGGATCTCTAATCCAAGCAGTAAAGCAAGGCTTCAGCACTGCAGGCTGTTGCCCTCAAGTGTGTTCCACTCATCTGACCGAGCCTGACCAGTGCTCCTCCTCCTTCTCCCTTCTCTTGGAACAGCAGAAGAAGAGAATTATTGCAGCTGAGATAAAAACATATCTGAGACAGTAATGTACTTTGTGCTGTATAGTGCAAGGCATTGGTGAAGTATTGTGTAAAGTAAGCTTTGCATTTCTAGCCTTTGCACTCTCCTAATTGTGCCTTTCTCTTCCCTTTGCATTCCTGCCGGGGTGTGTTTGTTGTATGTAGATTTGCAGCTCATGAAACTTCTGCTTTAGGCTTGGTTTGGTTTGGTTTTTCCCCTTCTCCATCATCCAGAAAACAGACTGAAACTGTAGCCACCTGGCTAAAGCTCTTCTGTTGGCACCCTGCTCAGTTGTTGCTCTAGATCACCTCTGCCTTCTGTGGCAGCAGGGTTTGGGATGCTGTGTTCTCTGCCACTGAATCACTCAATAGTCTTTACAGGAAGTGTGTTACATGTTGTGAAGTGAAGCTAATATCCTGTAGGAGCTTTGCAGAAACAGCTTGTCAAATTGATATTCTCCATACTAGAGCACTAGAACAAAATAACATGTGATACTGCAGCCTTAATGGAAAACAGTTTTCTAATTCACTGCTATGTGGTCTGTAATCAGATAGCAGATAACAGCTCTGTTTCTGCACTAAGACACTGAGGAACTCACTTGTGATTTGAATTAAAAACATTAGTATTAAATTGTCCTTGCAAGTGAATTGATGAACCTCTGTTACATGGTAAGAACTGGAGATTGATGAAGTGTGAATTATATAAATTTCTGAACTAAGGAAAGTTTAAGGAACAGAAGATGTAAGGAATACATCAGATGTTGCTCACTTTTCTTCATGAAGTTACTGATGAGAAAAGCTTGTATTCAGTTGTCCTCATGTAGCACTTGATTTGTTTGCCCAAATGGAGTACCCCAAAAGAGGATTTTAGACTTTTTTCTGCTGTGCAAGGTGTGGCTGCCTGTCAGTGTGGGGTACGTGGGAGTAGTACCAGCAGTGTGCACTGCATGGCCCCACTGCACACACCTGACTTCTGGGGGATACTGAGTCCCACCTGAAATGCTCTGTATCTGTGTAGGAACTGTCCAGAGCACTTCAATAAACACCATCCAATGCTCCTGCCTTTGGAGCAGTACAGTTGGGTGGAACTTGGAGCTGAAAGTTCATTGTGTAGCAGAGGAGGCTTGTGACTTAATCCTGGATGTGCAACATCTGACATGTTAGCTTAAAGGCACGGAACACATGCCTATATAATTATGATAAAAATGATGTGAACATCCCTGAAATTTGCCTCTTCATGTTGTATTGCTTAATCTTTGCAGTATTCTGGCTGGCTGAAGAGGAGATGTCATGTTCCTTCATGTAATCAAATCCCTGCTCTTTGGAAATGTTCCACTTGAGGGCTGGGCAAGCTGCACATCTCATGGGCTGCACAGATGTGTGGTGGTTTTTGGTTTTATTTAAAGCTTGCATTAGAAAGGGGGAAGGGACTTGCTGAGCTGTGTTGGCAGCAGGCTTTGAGTTAGATCATTGTCCCCAGAGACATGGGGATCTTATCCTTCTGGAAGTCAATTCATCACTAGAAGTGGGGAGAGGGGAAGGATCTACTTTTGTAGGTGCATTGTAAACCTCTGAATTCTGGTCTAGGACAAGGTGAATGAGAAATAAGGTACACAAGGGTGTGACCTGTTTTATAACAAAAACTGCTCCTGACCCGGCTCATGTGACCAGAGTTGGCTGCAGTGAACCTTTCTGGAGGGCAGTGGCTTTTAACATTTTTGCTTTATTAAAAACTGAATGTACTTCTCACCCTCTTTAGGTTTTCTAAAGAGTCAGGCAGGTATGGATAAGTTTAGTTTGTTTGAACCAGATGTTTCTAACCCGTGAATTTAAGACTTACTGAAAAGCAGCCTCAGGAAAAGTAGTTCTTTTTTTGTGAGCACTGGTGAGATGAACCAGACATCCCACAAGGCTAAACTAGGTTAAAATACATTTTTGCCAAGTTGGTTTTAATTGAGGTCAGTTTCTTTCTCCTGCTCTCTTCCTGCTGCACTGATGCTGCAAATGGCAGAATGAAGGCTCAGGTGCTCACATCCCACTGCCCTCCTTCCTTGTGCTCCAAAATCCTCACCTTTCTTCCAGACTGTACTACCAGGGGAAAATAACACTCCCTTGGGTGACAGGGTCCCTTTCTCTCTCAAAACTCATCATTCTCAAGTGACACTAAACCTTTCTTACAGCCTTTCTAGACTGTTTAAAATGTATAATGGAGGTTTATATGTTACTTTCTAATCCTCAGGAGAAACAAATAGGATTCAAATCATGATCCAGACTCCTAAAAATTTATTGTTGTTTATGCCCTTTGCTCATCTCTGACTTGCAACAACAGAAGAAACCTTTATGTTGTCTGTGGTTATCCTAGTGTTCACTAAATGTAATATGTATTCCTTAAGTACATAGTATTTTAAAGATAGGTAGCTCTATAATACAAAGTAACATCAGACTTTCCATTTTGTTTGCTCCAGGGAAAATATTTATCCCCAAGCAAAAGCCTGTACAGTCTTTCACAGAAGAAAAATTCTCTCTTGATCCAGAACTGGAGGAAGCCTTGACCAGTGCCACAGACACAGAATTAGGTGACCTTGCAGGTGAGGTTTTTTTGAAGTATGAATGGGCTGGCACATATTTAGACAAGAAAGATCTATAATTAATGTGATAGTGTGTTGATCTGACTACAGGATGTTGTAGTTGTGATAGAAGCTAGATTATGTTATCTCACCTTTGTTGATCTGTGATAATTTGTGAGGAAGCTAATTATTTTGGCCTGCAAAAGATACCTGATTTTCAAACTCAAAACCTTAAATCCATTCCTAAACTGGCTGGTTTTTGATGTGTAGGTGACTGCTTTTTATGTATAACAATGTGTTGGTAAGTGCCTGTATTCCTAAAGCTTCATTTGGTGATTGAGCTGCACTTTTTAACATTGATGCTTGAACTTGGTGAGGTCAGAACTTTCTAAGATGTGAAAGTCAACTGAAATACCTATAATTAATTTTTTTTTCTACTTTTTTCAAATGACAAAGATATTGAATGGCTTTTGTGCTGATAACTGTGTGTTGTACAAACAGGTTTTGTTATTTAAAGGAGCCCTGCATCTGAGCTGAATTAATCAGGAACAGTAAAAATGTTTTTTTGTTTTTCCTTTTTCCTTTACAGCAATACTGGGAATGTCCAACTTGATAACAAACAATCAGTTCTGTGATGTAGTAGGAAGCAGTAATGGGGTTGACAAAGACAGCTTCTCAAGTAAGTGTGTACACAAGTGCTAGAAAAATCAACTGTACTGCACACAATTCCTATGACATTAACTGTTTTCTGTATATGCCTATAACATTGCCAATTTAATTCTGGCAAGAGTGGCATTAAAATATGCACTAAAATGTCCTCTGCAATTAAGTCACTGTTTGGTGACAAAAGTAGGCATAAGCATGCATTGTGTGTGTTCCTTTTTAGGTTTTCTGTTTGTGTTTGTAACTCCTATGTGCTTTCTGAAAAAAAGCAGAAAGGCTGGGGGGACTTTTAAAGAATAATTGAACTTTATGAAAATATGGTCAGGAGAGGATGTTCTGCTTTTTTGGTGGGGTAGAGATGTAAATACTGATGAAAGGATCTTTAAATACAGTAAATACTTAGTATGTGCATCATGAATTCACAATGAATATATGCAGCCTGTTTGATTACATCTAAATGCCTTACTTTTCAGATATAGTAAAAGGTGAAAAAATGTTGCCTGTTTTTGATGAACCACCAAATCCCACAAATGTGGAGGAGACACTGCAGAGGATTAAAGATAATGATTCTCGTCTTGTTGAAGTTAATCTAAATAACATTAAGGTAATTACCTGAAGGCTGCTGTAAATATGCTGCTTTTTCTCAGTAGAAGACACTTGTAGCTGCAGAACTCTCTAAGAGAGCACAATGATAGCTTATTCTAAGAATAGCAATCTTTCTGCTAAATGTCCTAGTGTGTATAAGCTCAGAACCTGCAGCTAAACCGATAAGCCATCTTGGTTTCTTTTGCCAAATGTGTATTTAAAAAGTCTTAGACTTTCTCACTGCCAGCCCAGATTTCTGTTGCTGCCAAGTTGGCAGCATTTCCAGCAGTTCATTGTCATGGAGTCAACTACTTTGTTGAATCCTTTGTCCTCGATGAATCAATGTGCTCTCAGTTTCTCAGTTTGCAAAGCTATATTTGTGCCTGACATCCTTCTGATTCTGGTACAAAAGGGCTGGTGGAAGTTAGGGCAGCCTCTGCTCCTAAGTGTAACAGTTGTGTTTTCACACGTGACAAGCTTTGGTGTATTTGCTTGAAAGGAAACAGAACTGTAGCACCCCTGACTTGCAGTGCAGACAGCAGGGACAGCCTTGCCAGCAGCCAAGGCTACTTGTTCCCCTTACTAAAGGGGGGAAATAAAATCCATGGTTACAGAGTACTGTATAACAGGTAAATGCTAGCCAAAATAACTGCCTAAAAAGGCAACACATCAAAGTTTCTGATACAATAAACTGAGAAATTTGCTACCCTAATTAATTCCCTAAAATTATCCTTTTAAGCTTGGTTGCTAGTACACTGTAGAAATGATTGTTACAGAACTGGTGGCTCTTAGAGCCATCACTTTTTGGGGCAGGGCTTCACTGTGAGTGCTGGAGACCCATGCTGGCTAACATGGTAGGGCCTTGTGCTGTAAAGAGATAATGGGAGAAGCTGGGGGGAAGGGATAAACTTGTGTATCTCCAGAGAGTGAAATGCTATTTTTAATTCAAGAACATACCAATTCCAACGCTGAAAGAATTTGCAAAAGCCTTAGAAACCAACACACATGTGAAGAATTTTAGCCTGGCAGCCACCCGGAGCAATGATCCTGTTGCTGTTGTAAGTACTCGTGATAAGGGCTTTAAGTGGGTGCTTAAAGGGAAATTAGGATGGAAAGGCAATGGTAAGGGATTGAATTTAATCCAGTTTAAATACTCAGGGATGAAAATGATTCCATTCTGCTACACTGTAAAGTGTGTTTTCTTTAACAAACCTCTGTTGTATGACAGTTGGTAAATGATTACTAGTAACTTAACTTGCAGCAATGCCTCAGATGTGTGAGTGAGAATTCTTTTTTGCAGTCCCTTTCCCTGATTTTTCAGTTTGCTAACCTCCTTCCCTTTTTTCTTTCTTTCTTTCCTAATTGTTTAGTTCCTGATGTTCATTCCAGTTGCCAATAGTTTATTCAAAATTAATTTACAAGAAGCACATTTGAGGACTTAAAAGCACCCATAATATTTTTCAATTAAATAGTGTTTTAGTTGAAGTTGTAAAATACCTGTTTCTCTATCTCCCTGCTACCAAAGATTGTCTTAAAACATTGGTATATAAAGCATGATACTAGTCAAAGCTTGATACAATTGAAGCTAATTTATTGTCAGGTCCTATTTTTTTCTATGTTGAACTAAAGCAGTACCTTATTTAATTGTAAATAAAGAGGTAAGAGAACAAAAGTAATTGTTGCCAGGACAATCCTTTGCACTTGTTTTAATTTCAAATTAGAAAAATAGCAACTAGTTTGAAAGACTCCCTTAAATAAACAAATGAGCATTTGAAAGCTTTGGGTTTGGGTTAATGAAAAAGTTTCTTTTCAGCAGGACTAAAACATATGTAATAAAAATCTAGAATAGCTTCTTTTCTTGGGTGTGGTTTTGTTAGGTTTCTTTGTATGGTGACTTGACAGAAAAAAACTCAGAGGGTATGATTTTTCTGAGAGCAAACTCAGCAGTTACCTATTCGTGTTTTCTACCTTTCTCAGAAATAACATCAGGTATAAAAGAGCTTTTAGCTACATGCTGCTACTGTGCTTAGAGCTTCAAATTTTACCTCTTCCTACCAAATCTGTAGAGAAAAGCATTTTGAAAGTCAACTCTCCTGTTTACAAATTAACCACATCTAATTCTCCTCTCAGTTGACTAATGCCCTTTGTTTGGCCTTTGCTGAGCAGCCTGCATTACTCACTGGCTGCTGTGAAGGCTTACAAAATGGAATCTGTCCAATATGCTAATTTCAGACAATTTATATTCAGTGTAGCTTTTTAGTTTGTAACGAGAGAAAGATGGGCCTTGACTATGTTTAGAAAGGGAATGTAGATAATGCCTGGCTGAAGACTCAGCTCAGCCTCAGTGAGTGAAGGCTTACAAAGTTACACCTTGAGTCTCTGAACTTGCTGCCTCTGTGGAGCTCGTTAGTGGAAGTGGCTCTTGCTCTGTCCTGTGAGGTACTGCACCAAAATGCAAAGGTTTAATGATGCTCTCTTATATTCAAAGGCTCTTGCAGATATGCTGAGAGTAAACACAAAATTAAAAAGTTTAAACATAGAATCAAACTTCATCACTGGAGTTGGAATTCTGGCACTGGTTGATGCACTGAAAGACAATGAAACGTTGACAGAGATCAAAATTGATAATCAGGTAAGTGAGGTGGTGGTGGTACCATTGCTAAAGCAAGCCAGTTCTAGTTGTCTGAATATTTTTAGAAGACAGCTTGTGATAAACTCTTCAGATATTTTATGTTTAATTATCTTATGACCAGCAATAGCTGCCCTTAAGATTGTCAGAAGCATCCAGCTGAGGTTGATTCCTAGTGACTTCTGTGCTTCCTTGTGCTTTAAAATGTACAAACATATTTTATGACCTTCTGCCTATTCGGTTAACCAGAATGAAGCTGAGTGTTTATTGACTGATCTGGGGAAAGGATTCTGATCTCTTTCAGGGTGAACACACGTGAGCTTTGTTGTCTTTCTGTACATTTTATTTTAACAGAGGCAGCAGCTGGGCACAGCTGCAGAAGTAGAAATTGCCAAGATGCTTGAAGAAAACACCAAGATCCTCAAATTTGGATACCATTTCACACAACAGGGACCTCGAGCCAGGGCAGCTGCAGCTATCACAAAAAACAATGATTTGGGTAAGACCTGTCATTATTAACTGAATGTATGTGTGGCACAGGCTTTAAAAGTGTCTGGTTCTTCTTCTCCCTTCACAAAACCAGGATAGCACAGGGTTAGCAGATCAGTTCCAGGTTTCTCCTGGGCGTTACTCCAACTTTTTTGTTGCTGTTTGATGTTCCCTATCTTGTTGCAGGGTGCATGAGCTGAGGAGTTTTAGCATAGTCTAGAACAAGAGCATTCAAATTTCATGAGAATTGTGGCAAAGAGAGTGAAAACAATCGTTTTGATGATTCAGTTGTATTCAGATAAGATTAATTTCTTTTAAAAAAGCAGTACTTGAAATTAACAGTAATGCCCTGTTCAGTGCCAGTGTCCCAGTGTCACTGGGATTGCTTGAGCAAGGATGCTGAACATGCTGTCACCTGCAGAGGCTGGGAAGGGTCATCTCTCCCCTGGTGGTTCTGGTCATGCACCAATGCCATCTGTGCCTCCTGCAGGCATCTTTATTGGCTGCAGTCAGGTTTGTTGGAGCTCGTCACTTAGAACCCTAATTAAGTGGATCAGCAGAAAATTGGTTAATAACATAGCACATGAAAGGAAGTCATTTGTATAATAATGTCAAATACTCGAAGCACTCAACTACAAAATAATACCCATTTATTTAAATAGAACTGCATTTTAAAGCTCTATTCAATTAAATCCTAGGGCTTTAGATGCTTTGTGGTGACCTCTCATCAGTGTGAAAATGGGCCAGGCCATTTAGTAGTAGTAGCAGTAGTTAAGGAATATATTAGAGGGCATGACATAGGAAAATGAAATTTGGTTTAAAGATCTGATTCCCCTCTGAATAAAGGTGAAAGTGGAGGAAAACAGCTCTGAAAGATGTGGATGAGTAACTAGGATAGAGACAGAGAGATAAGAAATGCACTCAGACACTGCATATCTGTTTCTCAAAATAGATTCTAAACCAGTTGGGGTTTCTGTCATAATGCTTCAGGTGTCTCACAGCTTTCTAAGGTTTCCCCTCTCACTAGTTCTCTTTTTAGTGCTTGACTGTTGGAAATCTATGTTTCTATTGATATCTTGCCTTCTTTCCTTTGCTTTCTTAGTCTGGACTATGCAAGTAAAAGTTTCTGCAAATACCTTTTCATCTCTCCAGCCCTGAAGCTACAGAGAAGGTTACTCTGAATACCCCCTTGGGTACTGAGCACTGAAACCGAGATATTCGAAGTCCCTCATTTCTCTCTGTGGATGTTTCTTCAAAAAAAAGTCTACATCTCCTTTTTCCTTGCTCACACTGTGTTGTACCTCTTCCCTGTTCTTTGTGTACATGTTGCTTTTAACTGCATGGTTGGAGAAGTCTAGGGCTGGAAATTTTTTTCTTCTGCTCTTGATGAAGGCAGGTATGAGTAACTTCTGCCACCTACTTTCCCTTGAGTGGATTTGAGAACAGAATAGCTTTCTTCTTATATAGATGTGCTTGCTTGAATTTTTAAACAAAATGGAGATGCCCTATAAAATTTCTAAAATTTTAGTGTCATTTTTTTTTATCTGCACAGAAAAGGAAAACATCATTTGACAGTGTGAAAACATCAAAAATAGTAAAATGTTGAGGATAGCTCCAGTCATTCAGTCAATCTCACATACTCTCAAGTCTAAATAGCATGTTTTAGTTATTTTATTCACAATTTTTTGTTGCTCTTGCATTTTCTGACAGTTGAATGTTTTTATTAATAAATTGAAGGTTTTAGGCTGTTGATTGTAACATCTGTGTGTGTGTATACATTGTGTTAGATATACTGTGAAACTCTTGCAGTGTTTCTTTGGAAGCCATGTAAATTAAATTCACCACTAAAAAACTGCAAAAACTGTCAAAAGAGAATACTGGCTAAATCTGCTTACCAGACATAAGATGATTAATGTTTCCCACAAGTCCTTCCTTGCAAATATTTGCAACTGGTTATGAATAAGGCGATAAGCTTGGCTTATTTGCTTAAAATGCTGTGTAATACTAAGTGTTAGCTACCTTAATTTGTGGTACTTCATGTGGCAAAGTAACTGTTCATGTTATAGAAATACAAAAAACAGTTAAAATGCTAATTATTTTTTTTGTCTCTCTCGTTCCAGTCCGCAAGAGAAGGGTTGAAGGAGACAATTAGCAAAGCTGGTGGCAGAACCGTGGAGTCAGCACGGTCAGCACCGTGGGCTCGGGCAATCTTGGACTGCCTTGACTGGGTTAGAAGGGAAAAGACTGGAAACCCCATTCCTTTTAGAGCAAAGCAATACAATCACCTGCAGGTGTGCAGCACGGATTTTGGATGGATGGAGACGCAGTAACTGCGCCACTCTCTGTACCATAGGTTTTCATTGGGTTTTTTTTAAGAACTTTTTTTGTATTTCAAGACTTTGGCTCTGCTTTCTACTAAAAATGTAATTGCAAATCAATGGTATAATTGTCTGTAGTGAAAGAATGGGACATTTGAGATCATTGGGCAGGTACTGACCCGACTGAAGTGTTTCTAAGAGAATGAGGGTGTGGATTTACGTGGAGGGGTGTGTGTATTCCTGAATACAATGGTGTAGTGATAAGGGATTCTTCACCCTACAGCTGGATTCGTTGTGTAGAGCTGTTCAGCTTTGTTCATGTGCACTGAAGAGAAATCTTTCACAGCAATGTTATTTGTAATTCTGCTGTTTTATTTTTTATTAGTTCTTGATACTGTGATCAAGTTCAAAGACATCCTTTTAAGCCGAACAAAAATAAATTGGCTAAGGACTTCTCCCCAGAGATTACAGGGACTATTACAAAAGTGGAAGCCTTGCAAAAAAAAAAAAAAAAGAAAAAAAAATTAGGGGCCTTGCAAAATGAGAGTTTTTCTGTTACACCTAACTCCTTAAAGTCTTTTGCAAAAGATCCTGTAACTGTGTCTTGCTCTGTATCTAAACTGGATACGTTTTCAGACT
The DNA here is from genome assembly GCA_013400515.1 of Erpornis zantholeuca. Lineage (NCBI taxonomy): Eukaryota > Metazoa > Chordata > Aves > Passeriformes > Timaliidae > Erpornis > Erpornis zantholeuca. The sequence continues at coordinate 134,937 of VZTN01008443.1, forward strand.
GATTCCATATGTTCATCACCATTATTTAGTTTATATTCTTTGTTTAAAAATTTTATCTACATTCATAAGTATCAATTTCTCTAGCAGTAGTATCATTTGTATTTAAAATGCTGCATAACTGTACAGGAAAAGCAGCCTTGACTGTAAGACCACTGACCCAAGTTGCATTACATTAAGCTATTTGTACTTCATACAAATCTAACAGTTTTTAGTAATGAAGTAATACTTTTCTTAAATGGTTTTTCCATTCTATATCTCTCTTAATGTCGAAACACTACCTAGGACTTGCAAAAACTAACCAATGTATAGTGTCAAGTCTCTAGGACATAGTCATCGTTAAAGTGTTTAAAGTTCTCTAAGCAAATTAATTAAGGCAACAAGAATCACTTCAACTTCTCTACATAATCACAGTACACTTTGAAACATGAAAATCTAGAAGCTTTTTGGGGTAGGTCTTTTGGACTGTCTTGTACCAGTTTGCTTTGAGATCACAAAAATGTTCCACAGGACTGCTTGGCTGTATTGATAGCATCAGAGAATTCAACTGACAACTGTTTTCATCCAGAGATCATAATGTGGTGAGCATTTATGTGTAGAAAACATACTGGACTGAGATTTTTGCATCAGGTTGTATATACTATAAAAACTTAACAGCAAGTCTCTGACACTGTACCCACATTGTAATCTGCTGCAAATCTTGTTTTGGATCTTTAAAGGCAAACTTTACTCCTGAGTTGGCTTCAAATTTGACTGCAACTGTATAGAGAATTTTGAACTCTAGTGCCTTCAGTGAGGATGCATATAACTGGTTTATACTGGTGGAAGAACATTTTTTCCCCCTATTTCTAAATTGGCCTTTTATTAGAATTACAAATAAATATGTGCTCTGAAAACCAAGTTGGAATTAATTCAGTTAAAACCAAAGACTACACTTACTACAAACTCAAAACAATACTAGTAGTGTTCTGATGAGTAAACAAAAGGGCTTATTTTGGTTTGGGCTTTTGTAAATTTTCAAGAACTTTTTAGATTTTTAAATAAACTTTGAAATATTTCTAAGGCAATATGCATACAGTCACAAGCGAAGTGTGTTTTTACAGACAGTGCTGCATAAACATGGCCAAAGCATGTCATGTGCTGAGTTGCCTAAAGCTGTATTTTACTTTTTATTTGCTAGGCACCATAATCATTTTGTGTCAAAAAACCAGGCTGTAATGTCTTCCTTCATTTGTTGAAGGGCTGCATGTTCACAGAATCTGTTCACATGTTGGGATTCTATGATGAGTTATTTTATCACTGCCTAACAAGATTAGGCAGTTATCTCCTACTTGAAAATGAAGGGGAAAATTGAAAGGCTGGATTATGGAAATGATAGCCCAAATCTCTTTCTTTTACTAAATCAAAGTAGGCTGTTTAATTATTTATATTCCAATCAGAGGGAGGGCCTTTTAAGTTGCAGCTCGCAGGTGTCCTGTCACAGACAAGAGTTTTGGACCCTAATAAATGTTTTAGCTCTGGAGACAGCAGCTAAAATTTGACAGCTTGTTGACTTTCAGGGCAGATACCTGACAGGCTGAGCATGGGAAAACTATTTTTTTTTAATCAGAAGGGTTTAATCATCCAAATTGTTGCCAGGTCTTTGGCATGCTGCGCAGAACAGTTAACAGCAATCACTTTTGTGCCTGCAGTGTGTATCCTTTTTGGAATAAATGAAGAAGTTCAGGCTGTAGCCAGGAACCTTCACCAGTCTCGACAAACAGAGTGCATGCTGATGTACTGCCATCGAGCGTGGTGGGATCCTGTGCATGACCTCACTGAGTGTGAGTGCAGGAGTGGCATTACTTGGATAACCAGTTACCATAAACACAAGGTCTTCTTTCCAAAAGAGATACTGTTTTCTTACTGATTATTTTTCTGGCTTAATGCAGAAATCAAATGATTGCATATGTTGATTCTGTTGGTTCCAAGCTAAGCATGGAAACATAACCTTGTATTTCAGAGCAATTACCTATTTACTCTTATATTTTAAAGAAATAGCCTCATTCTCTCTACAGCTTGAGTAATCCTGCGTTTGTAAACTACAAACGAGCAAGTGTTCAATTTAAATTTCCATTGGGGAAACATGTATTGAGTATTTTAGCATATCAGCACTATATGCTGTCAGATTGTAAAACAGTTACTAAGTTTTGAACGATTAAAGTACTGTATTCTTGTTATGGCTCCGGGGTTTTGTTTGTTTGCTTTTTTTAATAGGGCACCAACTTGCTTGAAACCTTCGTGTTTATATCAAAAGCACCGCCTGTCCTCCTCCGGCGGGGCAGTGAGTGCCCGGGGCAGTGAGGAGATGCGGGGCAGTGAGTGCCCGGGGCACTGAGGGGATGCGGGGCAGTGAGTGCCCGGGGCAGTGAGGGGATGAGGGGCAGTGAGGGGATGCGGGGCAGTGAGTGCCCGGGGCAGTGAGTGCCCGGGGGCAGTGAGGGGATGAGGGGCAGTGAGTGCCCGGGGCAGTGAGG
>VZTN01008443.1:138184-155327 GCA_013400515.1 Erpornis zantholeuca
CTCTGCCGCGGCCCCAGGGCGCGGCGGCAGGGAGGGAGAGAGGGAGGGAGCGGGGTTCGCGGTCCGGGGGTCGGTGCCTGCAGGAGAGGCTGTTCGGCTGCAGCCGGGCTCTGGAAGCGCTGGGACATCATCTGGTTTAAGTCCCTGTCGTTTTCAAAATTCTTTCCTGCGTTCCTGTGAATTAGTTTTCAAAGCAGGTGTTCTTTTATTTTCCTGTTGGAAGCTGCAATCACCAGCCGCGGCACTGAGGAGTAGCTCCATTGTCATAAACCTCCCTGGGTAGATGACTTGGATTAAATACCGAGTGACAGTTTTGGGTTTGTAGGATCTTATAAGACACGTCTCTATAGTTACTTGTTTAAGTCCTCAATATTTCGATTGTTACCTTCGTTTGTGTAATTCCTTATTCTTTCTACAACTTTAGAATCTTAGATGGCATCTTGAGATTTTATGTGGCATCCATAACTTTTCATTGTGCCTTTCTTTGGCTGTGCTTTTATTGGCAGATATTTTATTTAACTGTTCTCGGTAACTTTCGTTGTTCTTGCTGACAGTTCTGTAGGTTCTCCCTGGGGTTGTGTTGTGTTGTGTTTGGGGGGGTTTTTGTTAAAGCAATACACATCATCTCAGTGCATCCTCGTAGGGGCACATCCTGACTCTTGAAAGGTCGGCGTTTGCTTTGCAGATTCCGACTCTGGATCCGATTCAGATTCCGACCAGGAGAACGCTGGCTCCGGGAGCAATGCTTCCGGGAGCGACAGCGACCAGGACGACGACAGGGAGGCGATAAAACCCAGCAACAAGGAGCTGTTCGGAGATGACAGCGAGGACGAAGGGGCATCGCGTCACTCGGGCAGCGACAACCACTCCGAGAGATCCTACAACCGCTCGGAGGGCTCGGGGCACTCGGAGCACGAGGAGCAGTCGGACGGGGAGCAGCACAGCGCCTCCGAGGCTGCTCACGACGACGAGGAGGATGACCGCGAGCACGGCTCGGACGGAGGCAGCCATCGCTCCGAGGGAGATGGTTCTGAGAAGGCGCACTCGGAGGATGAGAAGTGGGGCAAGGAGGACAAAAGCGATCAGTCGGATGACGAGGAGAGGCAGCAGAACTCTGACGATGAGGAGAAAGTGCAGAACTCGGATGAAGATGAAAGGCCACAGGTGTCTGATGATGAGGAGAGACTCCAGAACTCGGATGAAGAGAAAATGCAGAACTCTGATGACGAGGAAAGGCCACAGGCCTCGGATGAGGAGAAGATGCAGAACTCTGATGATGATGAAAGGGCCCAGCGGTCTGATGAGGAGAAGATGCAGAACTCTGATGATGAGGAAAGGGCCCAGCATTCTGACGAGGAGGACCAAGAGCACAAATCTGGTAGGACTGAATACAGAAATAATGATTTGGTGCTGGTTTGGTCTCTCTTTATTGCTTTCTTTACATTGGCCTGAAAAGATTGAAACTTCAATGTAAAGGCATTGATTACATAGCTTTTAACTACAGTCATCTGTGTAATTTTTTTAAGCAGCACTTTTAGAGCTTATTAATACAGAGGAATTTCAAAATTTGTGGACAAAAATGTTTAATTTGCTGAGAATAATTGTGCTCCTTAGCAGAGTCTGCGAGGGGCAGCGATAGCGAGGACGAGGTTCTGCGAATGAAGCGCAAGAAACCAATTGCATCGGACTCGGAGGCAGAGAGTGACACAGAGGGGCAGAAAGGTAAACAGTGGGGAGGGTCTGTGGGGTTTTGGATCCTTTAATCCTCTTCTTGAGTGTGCCATTCGTCAGCACAGGGCTTGATGGAGCTGGTAGCGTTTGCTGTGCGGTGCCATGGCAATAACAGAACAGCCATCAGGAGTTCTGTGTGGGAGGCACACCCTCTCTTCCTGCCCTTCCTCTCCACTTAGCTCTGTCAGGTTTCCTCTTCTGAGAATGTTCCTTCATGCATTTTTACTGAAAGGTGTTAAAAAAGGGTTCCTTTAATGAGAGCAGCCCAGGGAACCTGTGCTGTGTTTTGTGATGGTTTCGCTGGCTGAGAAAGAGGTGTTTGTTTTCTGAGAAGTAAAACCTCCAAAATGTGTAATGAAATTTCTTTACTTCTCTTCAGTTACTTGAATAAGGATTATCTTACATTCTCCTGTTACCGTTTTTCAACTTGATTTCTTTATTTGATAAACAAATCTTGCATTAGGGCTGTGTGTGCACTTATATGTGTGGTGTAAAATTGTAATTTTTCTGCTAAAGAGCATGCAGACGTCATGGATCTGTTTGGAGGTGCCGATGACATTTCCTCAGGGAGTGATGGAGAAGACAAGCCACCAACCCCAGGACAGCCCATTGTGAGTGCACTTGACTTTTGAGATAATTAACACACCATTCCACTCTGAAATGCAGAACACAATTGAGTTGGGTAATATTTTAGTGAAAAAAAAGGAGTAGTGACATTAAGTAGCATTACAGATAACTTTGCCCCAGCTGAAAGATTTATTAAAGTTTTGTATGTAACAATATCAGATGGATTCATTTATCTGCCTTTCCCCATCCCTGCTCCACTTTGGTGCCTTATTGCAGCTGTTTGAGAAATGTTTTCATTTTGATGGTGGTTTTTCATCTTTTGTTGATAATAAATAAAAATACCTTCTTTCATCTTGTCGAAGGTGTCCCCCAGAGTCTCCAGTGCTCACCTGAAAACTCTGTTGGCTCCTTTGCTGTTCTTTACTGTCTTCAGTCTCTTGAGTTGGCATTGAGTTTAAAATCACTTTAAGTGGCACACGAAAAGGCTGAATTGAATTGTTTATAATGAAAATGTCTGAATTCTTTCATCCAAATCTTCCTGATCTCTCTGTGCCTATGGCTTACTTTTCTTTAAGCAAAATACAATTACTGGAGCAGCAGTAGTCAGATAAACTCTTTTCACTTGCACTCCTTTTTTTTTAATTAGGATGAGAATGGACTGAGTCAAGAGCAGCAGGAAGAAGAGCCTATTCCAGAGACCAGAATAGAGGTAGAAATACCAAAAGTAAACACAGACTTGGGTAATGATTTGTATTTTGTGAAGCTGCCCAACTTCCTCAGTGTGGAGCCCAGGTAATTGCATGTTAAATACAGGATTAATAAGGTGTTTTAGTGTTTCCCTATGTTGCTTTTGTTATACAGTTAAATGTGTTTGGCCTATTTAAAGTTGCTGACATTAAGATGCATATTTTTGGTTGTGATTAGTCAATAGTAATGGTTGTTGTTTTCTAATCAGATAGTTCTATTATGAAGTTGTGTTTCAGCTTGACTGAATAACTTACTGTCATCAGACAGGTGCTCAGGGTGGGAATTAGTGCAGTGAATGTCCTGGCTGCAGAAAGGGCTGTCCCACACTGCAGTGCCCCTGTTGTGGGCAGGGAATAATTTAAACCTCTCAACCACCTGTTAACTTGTACAACTCTGCAATAATCTGGATTAATTTCCTTGGAAGAATAAAGAATATATTGTAAAATTTGTTGCAGACCTTTTGATCCCCAGTATTATGAAGATGAATTTGAAGACGAGGAGATGCTTGATGAAGAGGGTAGAACTAGGTTAAAACTCAAGGTACAATATTTATTTTCCTTTTGTCTTTTACACTCTAGGCTCTTCTCTTCAAAGTCCATTTCAGATATTTTGGAATGGTGTTTTGGGCTTCCAGATTATGAAATTGTGGGCACTGAGGAAAGTCGATCCATTTTAGTAATAAATTTTTAAAAAGCTTGACAGCTGCATTTCACCAATAAAAGAAATATTTTTCACCTTTATTTCTTTGCATCCTGACACAAATTATGAAGCCTTTCTAACTGCAATTTTTGACCTACAGAGAGTATATTTTACCACAGTATTCCTTACTGTGAGCTAGAAAAACTGGTTTTGTTTCTTCTCCCCACAGGTAGAAAACACAATACGATGGCGGATGCGACGAGATGAGGAAGGGAACGAGATCAGAGAAAGTAATGCACGGATAGTTAAATGGTCAGATGGAAGGTTAGTGGGGACTCTGCTGCTGAAGTAGTGCAGTTGTCCTTGCAGTGACATGCAAAACTGGACAAACTTTGACATCAGTCCTGCACAGTACAAATTATTTTAGTCTCACTGCTTCGAAAGGTTTATTTTTCAATCCAAGGCTTTTATGAAAGGTTTGGATTGATATGTAATTATTGTCTAGATTAAAAAAGGAAAATTGAAGGCTCTCTCCATTTAGAAATGAGGCAAAGAAATAGACTGTGGTGGCTTTATCAAGTAACTGGTGTGGGGATCTCTTTTAAGCATGTCCCTCCACTTGGGCAACGAGGTGTTTGACGTGTACAAGGCGCCGCTCCAAGGAGACCACAACCATTTGTTCATCAGACAAGGGACAGGTCTGCAAGGACAGGCTGTGTTCAAGACCAAGTTAACCTTCAGGTACACCTGCAGTTCTGTATCAAATGTTGATTCAGTTTTTGCAATCCAGCGTTGTAGCTGGTCTATAAAGATTAGACATACCAGTTTGTAAAGCATCAGAGCTTCCCTGGTTAGTAAGCATGTGCTATTTTCCAAACTCTGTTTTTCAGTGAGATTTGTGCTACATTAGGTGTCTAAGTTGGGAAGATTAATGTGCCATTTCCTGCATTATGTAGGTTACGTATAGGTTTCTTGTATATATGTTTTAATTTGCATTTTTACATGCAAGTCCTCATTTGAATCAGAAAAAATATAACTATTCCCTGAAATTAATCTTTTGTCTGATGCACAGTTGCTATCGAGATGGCAGCTGCTTCTTGGGATATTGGTGTGAACTGTGAGGATGGATGTTTAGGTTGATAAGGGTCAAAGGTTGTAGGATTGTAGAATCATTAAGGGTAAAAAACCCTCAGAGATCTTAGAGTCCAACTGTTAATTGCTGGACTGGTGATTTTACTGAGAGAACACTTGATGTCTTCTTACTGTGTAACAGCACAGTAGCTGTTACAGTGCATGTACTTTGTAAAAAGGGTGATGCTTCTACTTTTGTGCAGATGAATCTCTGAAATCTTAAGTATGTGGCCCTGCCATTCTTTTGAAAAAGGAGATGTTCCTTAAAGAAGTTCTTAACCCCCAGCAATTTTTTTACCAGGCCACACTCTACAGACAGTGCCACTCACAGGAAGATGACTCTGTCCCTGGCAGACAGATGTTCAAAGACCCAGAAAATTCGTATTTTGCCAATGGCAGGCCGTGATCCAGAGTCTCAGCGCACAGAAATGATTAAGGTATTGTGGCATGGAACTCTCTGATCTGCTGGTTTAATTGAAAATATCATAGCTATAACATAGCTGGACATTTTTGAACATTTATGATTTATGACAAACAGTAGTGTTTTGAAGTTTTAAGCAAGACTTAGAAGCCACAGGTGTGGTTTGCTTGACCTTGGAGATGACAAAACAAGGAGAACATTTGCAGCCTTTACACTGCTGTGAAATAATTTCAAAAGCTACTGATGCCTTAAATGGCTCCCTAGAAACAGAGACCAGACAGGAATAAAGGAATCAAGGAGGGATTGATTGGAAAGGCCTTCAGAGGTACACTCTGGGCTCCAGAGGCTCCTGCCTCAGTGCATCCCAACATGGACAAGGACAGCTCCCGAGTTCTTCCCACTTGGATCTCAGCATCAATTCCCCAAGCAGGAGCCAGGCAAGGATGGAATTTGCCCAAGCTTGCCCCCCTGTCCCCAAGATTGTGGTTTGCAGTTGTTGTTGGGCCTAGGAGGGTCTGGGTGTCCTTGGAGAGCTGGAGAGGCTTTGTTGTGTGTGTGTGAGCATGAGAGAACAGCACTGAACGAGCTCCAGGGAACTGCAGAGTGACACTGGGCAGGGCAGGATGGGAAACATAGAAAAGTTCAAATTGCTACAATGGCGTAGGAGGTGCTCTCGTGGTGGTTTGGGGGTTTCCCATCCCTCAGCACACTGCTCCTGTGTTGGGCAGAAAGAAGAGGAGAGGCTGAGGGCCTCCATCCGCAGGGAGTCGCAGCAGCGCCGCATGCGCGAGAAGCAGCACCAGCGGGGGCTCAGCGCCAGCTACCTGGAGCCCGACCGCTACGACGAGGAGGACGAGGGGGACGACGCCATCAGCCTGGCAGCCATCAAAAACAGATACAAAGGTGGCATCAGAGGTAATCAGCATGTTGTTGAGGCCTCAAAGTGTGATTCAGGGTGATTCCACAGGAGAGTTCTGGTAAGGGAGGATTTTGCCAGTTCTTTTGATACATTAACTCAGTTTGTACAAGTTTACTTTGTTTACTCTGGACTTAGATTCTGCAAACGTTTTGTGGCATTAAATGTAAGACATTTTTAATATCCTCTCTTCCTCACCAGTATCAGATAAACATAAATATTTGTCTTTTTTTTTTCTTTTTCTGGAACGTGCAGAGGAACGTGCTAGAATCTACTCTTCTGACAGTGACGAAGGCTCGGATGAAGATAAAACCCAAAGACTACTCAAGGCAAAGAAACTTAATAGTGATGAGGTAAGAAAAGGACTTTGTTCTTAAGATGCTCATTTTTAATGAGGAACATTTCCTTCACTAAATCTAGTGTTTAAACCTGGGACTTGTGTGGTTTCATTTATGCCCTGATGAATGTGTTATTTGACTTGGCATGCTTTCCGTGGTAATTAATCACCAATTTCTTAGGCACTGCATTAGTTCACAGACCTGAGTGATTCTCAAAGGAGAACATTATTCTTATTGCTGATTTGAAGATGGAAAAATTTATGCAGAGTTATGTAAAATGACTTTACCAAAATTATGCAAGGAGTAAGAAGACTTAATACTGGAATCCTAGTGCAGTGTTATCAAAATTACATGGTCCTCTCCTGTTTATTATGGATAGTGGGAGCATTTTCACATAGTATTTCTGCTCTTTTTAAATAGAAGAGTTAAAAAACTGAGTTAAAAACACTTATTGTCCATTGCTAAACATACATTTTCCATCACCCCAGTATCATCTGAAACGTTGGTCCCTGGTCAAATTAACTGTTAGCTGCAGCAGTAGTGCCATTTCCTCATCTAAAATGGTGTTTTATTGGTTTGTAATTTGTGACTGCTGGGTATTATTAAATGAGTCTTTGTGAATATTGCATTTGTGGTTTAGTTCAAGTCATGTTACTGCTGATGCAGCACTGCAGTGTTTCACAAGGAGTAAGCTGCTCTCATTTTCATTTCTGTGGTGTGTTTCCTGTAAAGTCCCTGGGAGGCCTCACTCCCCAGCCCCTTGGGTGTTTTCTGTGTGCTGAAGGCAGGTTCTTGGTGCTCTTACAGAGTCAGCTCAGTTATTTGCACTAACAGGCGTTGTACTGTGAAGTGGAAGTAAAAATTAATTTTGTCTTCTAAAGACGTAGATTGTGGCTTTTTATTACATGTTAGGAAAATTTAATATTTTGGAAAATGTAACAGTCATAGTGAGTCATGTAGACAAAACTGTAATTTTGTGAGCCCTGGGAGTGTTTGTTAGTAGAAATTGCACTGTTTGTTTTTAAGGCTCTGTTAGGTGTGTTAGCTCACACCGTGGTGTGAGGACTTGGCAGTTCCATTCTCTCAGAAGAAAAGGTTAATGAGGAGCAGCAGCCTCCATTTTAAAGGCAGTGCCTGGCAGGTGGTGCTCCTCTCAGGCCATGGAGTGGTGCTGCAGTGTCACAGAAAGCCCCAGCAGGGCTCCAGTTGCTGTGCTCAGTCCCCACAGGGGCAGTGTGGTGCTCAGTGCACACCCAGGCAGGTGGAGCTCTGCCTTCCCTCCACCCTCACTGCTCTCACCTGCTGTCAGCAGCAGCACAGCACAAATCTTTGTCCTGGGAATGGTTTGTTACCATCACTGGAAGTGTCAGTCTGGTATTAGTGCACTTTATCACCTCACAGCAAGCAGTTCCACTGCTGCTGCAGCTAATGGGGGTGTTCTGCTGAACAGGAAGGTGACTCACTGAACAATAGCCCAGCTAGATTACAAGAGAATGTTTGTTCTGAGGAAGAAGCTATCATTGAGGTTCCCACCCCTGCTAATTTCTGTTTTCCATGCTTAAAATTCCTTCCTAACTGAGATTCTCCCGGTACTTACTTAATACGTTAATATAGAATCAAATGCTTTTGGATAAATAATTATTCCTTAGAGTTCTGAAACTCCAGAGTTCTGGAACTCAATCTTTCCTCCTTAAAATCCAAGCAAGTTGCTTTAAAAAAAAACAAAAAAGCCCCAAACCTACACTTCCAAGACCAACAAGTGGAAAAAGGGATGAGGTTACTTAGACCTGAGAGTATCTTAAGATATTCTTCTTTTTTTTGAGTTACCACTTGTCCCTCATGTCACAGTTGATGTGTTTTGCATGAATAACTGTGATTTAAAATGCTGTTTTAAAGGAAGGATGATTGAAATTGAACTGGTGGAAATGTACATGGAGCAAAAATCAACCTGTTGACTCCATGAACTAAAAACTGAACATCCACCCTATAAAGGTCATTATGGTATTGCTTGTAATTAACTCAGTGATTTGTGTTCCTTTGATGAGCTCTTTGAAGCCTCATAAACTAGAAACTGTTACATTTCTCAGACTGTAAACTGGTGTTGATTCTGAGTGCCAGTGGCTTCTCCTATTTTTTTTTCTTTATGCCAGAGAGTGGTTAGTTTAGTTTTGTTTTCCTAATGAACAAAATGCCTACCCTCTTCCTGAATTTCTCCTTTGCTTCAATGGCTCTGATTCAGGGCACACAGGTACAAACAGGCTGAAAACAGCAAAGGTGCAGCAGCTAAGTGTCTGCATTCTGGAGGATTCACTGCAAATTCTTCTCTTACAAGAAAGACTTTGAGGTCTTTTTGTTGTTGTTCTGTTTTTCCTGTTTCATCTTGAAGTATGGTTTATTTTTGTCCTTTTTTTGCCTTTAGGAAGGTGAACCTTCTGGGAAGAGAAAAGCAGATGATGATGATAAAGCAAGTAAGAAGCCTAAGAAATACGTGATCAGTGATGAAGAGGAAGAAGATGATGATTAATATTAAGGAAGCGCAGCAGTTGGGGTTTTTTGTTGTTTTTTCTATATATATGTTTATATATATTGTACAGTTCTGTTAGAGCACAGATGTAAGTAACCATAAGGGGCTTATTTTGATAAAGGAAAATTCCTAAGTCTGCGTTTCTGGTGTGAATAAAGTTTTTTTGACTTCCTTTGACTCTAAGAGTTTTGTCTCATTGCAGCAAATGTTGCACCAGGGACCATCACAAAAGCTGATTTTTATCTTGCACAGTGTATTGAAGTTCTGAGAATTGTAGTAGCTGGCTACCAAGGGAATTGGTCAGTAACTTTTACTGAGTTCATTAGGAGAAGCCATGCTAATCCCTGTGGAATGCTGCAGTGAGAAGTTTGCCTGACAAGGGTAGGGTGGTAGAGCTTGCTGTCTGTGTGGAGGGGCTGGAAGAGCACACAGTGGCACAGCACAACTCTTTTTTTTCCCCAGATAGTCCTTATTTCCTGTTTACTGGACAGTACATTACTGTGCTGGTGTATTTTGCTGACTTAAAATACTTCTTGCCATGTCTGAGTAAATCATTTTAGCTTTATGAACTTCACAGTAAACTGATCATATAAGACATTTATTTTTCATACATTGAAGCCCAGAATGAATATCTGCATCTTGCCTGAGCAGTAATAATAATAATAATAATAGTAATAATAATAGTCACATGCTAGTGTCAGAGTAAAAGCACTTACTTTAACAGAACTGAGATTTCTGCCAGCAGAGCTGAAAGTTTCCTTTAAAAGGTGAAATGAATCACAGTGCAAAAAATGCAACATGACAATAATGCCTCAGAATCTCATGTAATTCTTATGGAATTCTTATTTCCTCTTGTTTCTGGTAGGTTTTTTAAATGGCTTTGTTTAGCTGGGACGTTGCTGGAGGAGAATGTTCTGGGCAGAACCATTGCTGCTTTTTTTATAAACACCTTATTTGACAATGCAGTAGCAGCTGTAAAACAGTAGAAGAAATACCTGAACTCTTCCACACTTTCTTTCAGAGAGGAGGTACCCACGTGCACTTTCTCTCCCTGGTGAGAGGTGTGTTGTCTGTGCTGCTGTTTTGGCTAACTTCTCACACAGTCCTGCAGAGCCTGAATGTGAGTTGGCATTGGGAAGGCAGAAGCAGCTGAACTCCCCTTTAAATGAAACCAGTGAGTGATGCTGTGCAAAGTTTGTGATGTGGATTCCTGTTACAAAAGCTGAAATAAAGTAGCTGGTAGCTATGGAAGGGGACTGGTCCCCATCTCTCTCCTGCCCATCTGAATTTGCCTTTTGCTAAAACAGAAGGGAGAAAGTGCCTGAGAGGGAATGTTCTGCTCGTGGCATTCCCTGTCTCTTTGAGTTAAAGCTTCCAACCTGGACATCTTGCTCTTGTCCTCTTTCATTAGGAGAGTTGTTTGCCACAAAGCTCCACCTCCATTTCTCCTGTCTGGAAGGCACGGGGAGCGTTCTGGCTGCAGAGCACAGAGCTCTGCATGTGTTAATATATTCTGCTGAGCAGCTGACTGCAGTGGAGACTGCAAGTAAGAAAACAAAGTGAAACATTTCAGCTTGGAAGTCTGAGTGCCTGAGAAACTGTTCTTTTTTTTTCTATAATTGAATTGTTATCTAAGAGTTTCTGTGCCTCTTTAATGTGCAGATAAAGTCCTCCAGCTGCTGGAATTTTGACCCTGTAATACTCTTAGTCTAGACTCCTGCTGGGTTCCTCACATGAGGTCACCTGCTCTCCCTTGGTAACTTTCTCAGGAAGGAGCCAGCTGTTCAGGCAGGGACTCACTCTGTATGGGTGTAATGTGCTCTACTCTGGCATAAAACAACAAACTTGGCATATGGAAACACAGCACCATTTCACTGGTAATGTGTTTACTTTTGTATCAGTTTAATGAAAATGTTGGCTGTTTTTATTTTTACTACACTCCTAAGAGTGAAAATGTTTTAATCACTTTTGTGAGTTTGATGCTGACTAAGCCTTTACTAAGTGGTTCACTTTAGCTTCCAAAAATGAGGCTTTTTGTGGATTACGAAGATGAAAAGAAGTAATTTTTTACACTGTCGTCTTTTGTAAATTGCTCTTTTAAATTCTTATTTAAATGTGGACTTTTAGAAAGTGTTTTCTCAGCTTAAATTGGTTTAACAATCATTTTGTAGTTCAAGTCACTTGGATGAACTTAGCCTTATCCCCAGAATTTTCTTGGTTGTGGGTCTAATGTATGGTTTTATTTAACTCGAAGAGAGTCTTTGCTCCCCCTTTCCCAGCCTGCCAGTCTGTCTGCTGATGGAATGAGGGTGTTTAAAGCCTGTTCAGGTGCCTGGTGAGTACTTAGGGTGAGCTGGTAAGAGACTCAGGTGTGTTGCACAGTGCCAAGAGAGCTCAGCCCTGACCTCACTGCCTTAGTGGGCATTGCTGTGAAAGCAAAATGCTCCATTCAGGTAGGAGGGGCTCAGATTCCCTGGGGAAATAAGTTTTCTTTTTCCTAAGTAGGACGTGCAAATGAAGCATTCCTGGGAGGAAAGACAAGTGTCTGCAGTGGAAAGCACAGGAGTTTATTACTGGATGTTCTCTGAAGTTGTCAGGACAAACTGGTCTCCATTCCAGCACTTGGTGCAGTTACAGGCTGTGCCTGCTCACTGTCAGAGCTCATTTTGGATCTGAACTGGAACCTCTCCAAAAATTTGCCAAACAAGCCAGAAAGCAGCAACACAGCTGCCACAGGGGCAGGTTTGAATAGGGAATGTCACAGGGAGTGAGCCCTGGGATGTTCTGGAGCTTGTGTCAGGGCCAGGGAAGAGCAGCCCAGCTGAGCACAGCACTCTGAGGGCACTGCTGCCCACTGACCTTTGTATTCCATTATGGAATTACATCTTCAGCTAAACCCAAGGGCACTTCCTTCTCTTGCAGTCATGGATAGTGGGAATGCATAGGGAATATATTGACTTTTATCTTGACAGGCAGCTAATTTGATCTGGCTGCCCTTACTGTAGACATGCTGGATAGGAGATGGCTGTGAATAAAAGTGTTTGATGGGTATTAAAATATCCACATCTGATTTTAGATATCCTTAATTCCAGTGGGATGAAAAAATTATGGAGCAGGGGAATGAATATTCAAAGATAGCAGGAGTTGTCCTGTAGTGACTGAATGAGCTCCAGAGTTTCCTGCAGCTCCAACTGCCCCTGTTCTTATCACAGAGGTAACATCTATGTAGTTTATTCATGGTGCTTGTCTGGTTGATAATTAGGTTTGTGTCTGCTGTGACTGGTCAGGTAATGTTTTGCCAGGATCTCCACTGCCAAATGGCTGGGTTTTGCTTTTGGAATGAGAGGGCTGTAGAGAGCTCCTTCAGAAGGGTTCCTTCCTGCCCTTCAGCTCAGGGGTTTGATGCTGCCAACAGTCAGCTCAGCCCACTGCACCATGTTTTCCCATGATCTGAGGGGGCTGCATTTTCTTTTGGAAGCAGTGGGTTCACAGTTGCCTTGGATGAAGGCTTTTCTGTAGTGGGCTGAGTGGCTGGTGCTGCTGTTCTCACAGTAGTGTCAGCACAACACGAATTAAGAGCGAAGATGTGGAAGTTTCACACCTAAGCTCTTGGTAGGAACCTCATCAGCAGTGAGCCCTGGGGAGCTCTTCAGAAGAGGCAATTTCTGTGGCTGCAGGTGTGGATTGGCACATGGAGTCACAGGATATCTCTGACTGGAAGGGAGCCCCAGGGACTGTCGAGTCCAACTCACCTCTCCTCTCAGGCCTGCTTAAAACTAAACCACAGGGCATGGTTCAAACACTTCCTGAGCTCTGTGCAGTGATCACTCCCCTGGGGAGCCTGTTGCAGTGCCCAACACCCTCTGGGTGAAGAACCTTTTCCTCATGTCCAAGCTGGGCTTCCCTGGCACAGCTTGCCCCCATTTCCTCGTGTCTGTGGCTGGTGGCCAGAGACAGACCCTGTGTGCCTGGAGGCAGCTGTAGGCTGCCATGAGGGCTCCCTCCACTGCTGTGCTGTCTCTGGGGCCCTCACAGCTGGGCATCATTTTAGATTCCATATGAATTAATTGTAGACAATACCAGCATGGACTTTATCTTTCTAAACAGCTGCTGTTTTGATAGTATCCTTAAGTTCCTTCTCCCAAAGAAAACCTTGTTTAGAAAAGTCGATTACTAGAGAATGTGGATTCTTCCTGTGCCAAGGAGATGCTGTGCCCTGCTGGTGTGTTCCCTTCACTGATAGTGGGAGAACCTTCCTGTTCCAGTGAGTCAAAATTCACCAGGGGTAGATAAGGAGGGATTGGTGTTTTATGAACACCACTCCCAGGTTTTTCTCACATATATCCATGTATATGAATGTGTATTTTCCACATAATTCTCATGTCTCTCATGGTCAAAAACTTCCTTTAAATGATGAAAATACTCACTGGACATGATTGCAATGTGACCACTTTTAACTGAGAACATTTCACAAATCTGTGGATAAGTTACCCTTTTGCAAATCCTGTTTGATCTCTCGGAACCAAATAGGATTATTCTGGCTCTCAGACTTTCTCAAACACTGAACTTGAGTGGCTGCTGGCATGTAGCAGGCAGCACCATGTATGTGGTGTCTGTCTGAGAGTTAGTCCTGCCACAGCATGACATTGGTAGGTACTGGGGAAAATAAATCTCTGAATGCTGCACTGCCAGTCTGAAGGCTTGAGTCACTTTGTAATTTGGCACTTTGCTGGACTGCAGGGCTGCTGTTCCCCTCAGCTATTTACTGCCTCTGCTCCTGCTTTTTCTTGGGACAACTTTCCCTTCAGTTAGCCAGCAAAGTTTTTGGGTAAGATGGATTATCCGAGATTTTTCAAGCCATTTAAATGTCCTTAATACATGTGCAATGACATTTATTAAGGGCATTTTGGATTTCCATGATGGGAATTACATAAATGTGCAAAGCAGTGTGATTGCAGAGTGCTCCTCAGGAGCACTGACACCTCTGCATAAATCACACACTGTGCAGAGCAGAGCTTCACCTCTGACTTGTGTCTCTGTACTGCCAGAGATCCACGACACGAAACTGAGAGGAGCTGGAAGGCTGGGAATGGCTTCTGCTGGATCTGAATGAGCTCATGCTGCTGTTAAGAGCTGAGGCTGTGGCATGGAAAGGGCTGAGTGCTCACTTGGATGCTTGGGACCGTTCACAGTTTGGATGTAGCACTGGATATGACAGCAGTTTGCATCTAACACTCAATTTCCTGCACAGAAAAACAATTCCCAGCAAGGTGGAAGGAAGCTTTTTTAGGGAAAGAAATTATTTTGAGTTTCATGGACTCCCTTTGAGCCTCCCTTTATCCCTTTGTTTTTCTTTTTGCCTTCCTTTCACAATTTATTAAATCTCTTCAGACTTCTGGGCCAAACAGGTTTCTGTTGTTACACAACTTCCTCCAAGGTGTGCTGGCAGATCAGCTCTATTGCCAGGGATCTAGAAATGAGATCTCCAGCTTCTGGACACAGTTAAGAAGGTGTCACATTTGAGCTGTGTGAGGGATCTCTGGAGTGGTTTAGGACTGCTGTGCTGCATGCTGGGGGGCTCAACTCTGAGCAAACTTTTTTTTTTCAGCAGACTGTGACTGTAAAATTTTTAAAACATACACAGCCTTTCCAAAGTTACTAGAGGTTTTAGGTAGATTGGCTTTTCGAAGGGCTTTGATCTTGCACAAGTCCTGCTTTTAGGTTTTTCTTACACCAGGCTGTTTCAAACACCTGAAAAGCTTTAAAGGAAATCTGAAATGAAATGGAGGGGGGGAAAGGCTGGTTGTTTTGGGAGCAGGGGAGGGGCAGAACCCCGAGCAGAGGGGCTCTGTTGGATGGGGCTGGCTCTGTGTGGATGTGCAGAGGTGGGCAGGGAGCTCTGCCCTTGCCATGTGCCAGGGCCTGGCCTCGCACACGGGGGTGCTGCAGCTCGGAGAGGCAGAGAGATGTTCCTTGCTCTTTGGGAAAATTGGCAATTAACGAAGAGTGGGCTCACAAATAAAAAAAAAAATAACCCCAGGCATGCCCTGGCTTTCTATAAACACACTAATTACTCCGAAGTGCACAAGTCGTCTGCCAGAAGGATGTGTTTTTTCAAATCGTTGTTCCAGATGGTTCTTTCCCAGCCATATAAATATATGTGTTTTTAAACTGGCAACAAAGAAGGCTGTAAAATAAACCAAAAACTTGCATTAAAAAACAACAACCAAAAAAACCTGAAAAAACCAAAAAACCCCAAAACATACTAATGCAATTTAGGCTGGGAAAAAAAAATAATCAGTATTCAGCAGCGAAGGCATGAGCTGCTTGCCTGTGCCCACAGCCCTGGGTGCTGTGCCCTGGCAGCTCAGGGAGCACAGGGAGCGGTGCAGCCCTGGGGCTGGAGCCCAGTGTGGGTCAGGAGCTCCTGAGCCCAGCCCGTGCAGCTCCTGCACGTGTCTGTCCTCCCATTACTCACTGGTTTATCCTCCCATTACTCACTGGTTTATCCTCCCATTACTCACTGGTTTATCCTCCCACCTGAGGCAGTGTGCTCGCCCTGTGCAAGGCAGGGCTGCATTTCCAGTGTGAAGTGTTGGGCTGCTGCCTGAGTTGTGTGTTTGGTGTTTCTCAGGCAAGGTGTAATCTTATTCTGCTCCGAGATAATTTATGGGAAGGGTCCTGTGAGCAGTGCTGGGGTTTAGCCTCTGTGTGAAGCCTTTCTGAGGCTCAGGTGGTGAGTCTGAGGCCGTGGTGTGGCCTGGCAGGACTGGTGTTACATGGCAGCACGGCTTACAAACCCTTTAAAGGTTTAGAAAGCAGGAAGATGTTTGCTGAGATGCAGAGAGTAGCAAATCTCTAAAGCCAAAGCTCTGCAGTACAGAGTAGTGAGTGCTTTGGTTCTTGGGTTGCTTGGCATGAAACACCAGAGGGTTCAAGTTAATAGAAAAATAGGTTTGCACATGGACCTCTGTGCTCTGAGACAGGATAAACTTGATGTAAGCCTTTCTGACAGATTTTAACCTGTAATTTCACAGTGCTGATTGTGCTGCTTAGCTGTCTCCAGTTTCCCAAAGGTTTTCTGAGTCTCAGCTCACTTTTGTTACAGCTTCAGTCAGTACATTTTCTACTTTCTTTACACAGGGAAGGGCTGCAATTTGCACAGCTGCTTTTTGAGCATCTCCTAAATGTGGTGGTGTCCCTCCCATTCAGTTGTGGACCACCGAGTGCTTGTCAGCTCCCATTTGCTCAGACCCCTGGATTATTCCTGCTTCTGGGGAAAAAAAGGCGCCTTTAGGCCTTACCACTGAAAGTTCTGTTCTCTGTCTGTGTGGGGAGTCTGTTTTGTGAAGATGAAGCAAGGCTGCACATTGCATGAGGTCATTTGGAGGTGGGAGATGAAATATCCTTGTGCTTTGGTGTGACCTTGATAATTCATTGGCAGAGCTTTGATGTGAAAAGCTGAGATTGCTGCTTTGGGCCAGCTGTAACTAGTTCATGTTGCTGTTCATCAGCGTTAGGGTTTCAGAAGGGAACAGGACAGATTAGGAGAGAGCAGCACACAAAACTCCTGTCACTGGGCAGCTTTTTGGTTCTTGTGACCGGTTTCCATAGCAGGGAAACACGCAGCTTTGGCTAAACCTGTTACGTGTGGCTGCTGTTGTGCTCTGGAATGATTCCTGCACTTAACAGCAGCGCTGAGCAGTGTCCAACCCCCAGATCGAGAGTGGGTGTTGTGCCAGTGTGCTTGTGCAGAGAGGAGCAGCCCCGGCAGCTGAAGGGCACTGGCAGCTCTCCTGCCTCGTCACGCGCGCTGCCAGGAGCTCCTGCACTGATTCACCGCCCCAAAATAACCTGCTGGGCCAGGGTGCTCCTGTGAGCCACCCAGGGGGGACAGAGAGGTTCCCTCCTGCGCTGTGGGTGCATGGCAGTGCCAGGAGGGAAGGGATTCACGTCCTGAGCCCAGCACACGCTGGGATTCCTCCTCCCCACAGCACCTTTGGGGAAACCAGCAGTGGCTGTCTCTTGCCAGATCTGCTGAGGTGGTGCCACAGGAGCTTCCACGGAGCTGTGTGCCCTCTGTGTCCTGTGTGTCCTGTGTGTCCTGTGTGTCCTGTGTGTCCTGTGTG
>VZTN01008443.1:156600-185358 GCA_013400515.1 Erpornis zantholeuca
GTGCCCTGTGTGCCCTGTGTGTCCTGTGTGCCCTTAGTGCCCTGTGTGTCCTGTGTTCCCTGTGTGCCCTGTGTGCCCTGTGTGCCCTGTGTGCCCTCTGTGTCCTGTGTGCCCTGTGTGCCCTCTGTGTCCTGTGTGCCCTGTGTGCCCTTCCAGCTGCACCAGAAGTCTCCTCAGCCCAGTGCTGCCCAGGCTGTCCCTGTCCAACGCCAGCACTTCTCGGCTGCTTCCTTTTCTCTTTCTGAAAATCTTCTGTGCAGCCACAAGAGTGGCTCCTAGCTGCCCATGTAGAGGAAGGTGGTTGAAGGAAAGGATTTCGGGTTTTGCAGGAGTTGGAGGTGTCCCTGGGGAGCGTTTGTAGTAACAACCTGATCGTTTTTGCCCTCAGCAAATCCCAGGCACTCCTTCCTCAAGTGGAGGGGTGGCTCATGGAAATTCCACCCCGTGTGGACATGGGCAGCCCTGGTGCCACAGCAGCTCCTTGAGTGACCTCAGGGAGGTACCAGGGTGCAGAGTGGCCTCTTCCCAGGGTCCTTTCTGGGCTTCCTTTGCTTTGGGGGCTCTGACTCCTCTGCAGGACTCAGCCCTGCTATCTTCATTCTGCTCGTGGTGAATTCTGAAATGAAGCGTGTATTTAGCAAAGGTTTTAGTATCTTTAAAAAATAATGTTGTCATGTTTGTTACCATTTTCAAGAGCAACTGAACACCTCGTTTCTCCCCAGCCTCCTTCCACTCCCCCAGGCCGCCGAGGTGCAGAGCTGCTCTCTCTCTGAGGCTGCTTTTAGCTGACAATAGTCAATCACCACCTTTTGCAAAATTGCCTGCAATGTTTTCTTTCTGCTGCTCTTCTGCCAGCCCGCTCTCTTCCCCTTCATTTTGATTTATAGCTGCACACGTGGTTATGGTAATGGAAAGCCTTGCAGGGACAGGCTGTGTGTGCTCAGACACTGCTGGGGGAAGCGTTTGGGTGCCTGGATTTCCATGGATGAGCTGTGCTGTGGCTCAGCAGAGCGAGCCCTTAATTCAGTAAATGTCTCTCCTGAGCTGTCACAGCACTGCTTGTTTTCCTGGGAGCATATGCTCTGATGGGGGCTGTTGGTTCAGCAAAAGTAATGGTAGCCAGTAGAGCTGATCAAATGCTCCAGAAACAGTTTATCACATAAATTATCCCGGGGATGTTGGTGTTTCTTATCCCATAATGTGTTAGACCACTTTGGAGGTTGGTGTGCTCCAGGGCACAGGTTTGCTGAGGGGACTTTTCTGCTTCACTCACCTCTGGCAAAGGTACAAAGGTTTCCTGTGCTCCTCGTGGGCAATACAAGAGGGGAGGTGAGAGTCTGGAAGGTCTGGTAAAGGCTTGAAGTCTTTTTCAAACAATTCCCAGTTGGAGCAAGGCCGGATAGAGCCTCTGAGAGCTGCTAACTCTGTGTGCTCAAGATGTTATCCTTCATTTTTGCCCCAGAGTTCGACGCTGCCACAGTTATGTCAGAAAAAGGGAAAATTGAAGGTGCCCTGGGTGGTGCCCTCGGGTAACCCAGCTGTCTGTGCCCAGAGCTGGGCTTGCACAACCTTTGGGGCAGCTGGGGCCGTGGGAGTGGCAGGTGACCTGCAGCAGAAGGCAGCAGGCTGCCCAGAGAGGGGCACAGGGCCACACACAGCTCTGCCAGCAAAAAAAAACCAGCTTTAAGGTCTCTTTGCTTGGTTGGAGAGCTTGTGTCCTGTGTGTTTCTACAGAAGGTCTGGTTGCTGCCTGGTGTGACACTTTTATACTTGTATCAGAACTTGTGGGGTTTGGTTATTTTCTTGTTTTCTGGACCAGGTGTGTTAGTCCCTTCATGCTTAGGTTAATTACACAAGTGTAAAGCTTCTAGGATACAGAGAAGTGGTTGAGCTATCAAGTACTGAGGGCACTGTGTAAAACTGCACCTAAGAAAGATCCTTTGTTGCCTTCCACCTGTGGCTGTCCCTGTCACCTGCCTGATTGGACTGGGTCTGACCACAGGAGCAGCCTTTTCCCATCCACAGTGCTGGAGTCTATTTATTGTACATATGCAACATTAAAACAGCTTCTTATAGAGTTCACAGGTAGGTTGGGAGTGGCATGGGGACTCCCAAGGCTTTGGATTTTTTAAATATTGTTTTTAAAATTGCATTTGAAATCGTTGGCTGAGCCCTCCTGGACCAGCTGGCTGCTGGCAGTGCGAACATCAGCAGTGAGAATCCTGGTTTGCCTTTCAGAAGGGAGAGCAGATCAGGCTCCCAGCCTGTCTGGGACTGTAACTTGCCCGTGCATGGTGCATTTGCATTGCAGATGTGGTTTCCTCACAAGGCAGGGGCTGGAAGGCAGGCTGTTCTCCCCAGGCATCCCACACCCATCCTGTCTGTGGGGCACTGCCTTGGCCCTCAAGCAGCTTCTCCAGCAGCCTCTGCAGTATTTTAAGCCAGCAAATCGTCTGGAGAGGGAAGGATTTAAAAGTCACAAGGCAAGAGCCAAATGTCTCCTGACATTGCCTGGGTGCCTCCTGGTGCAGGGGGAGTCCTGGTACACTGGCCTGTGCAGGGAGAGCAGGCAGGAGCTGCAGCCTGTGGGAGTATTTCGTGTACCAAAACGTGACTCGAGGTGCAGCTCAGTGCCACGTTTTCTTTAGCAACAAAGCCTCCTGACAAAACAAGCCAAAGACACTTGACAAAACTGTTCCTGCTCTGACAGCCTGAGCTTCTCCTCTTGCCACTGACCTACCTGTGGGGCCACAGCCTAAGTGGGAGTACTGAAACTATCAAAGCTTAAGAAAATATCCTGTTCAACAGGGAAAAAAATTGAACTAAGCTCCTTCATTTGTGAGCTGCTTGGTCCCTCAGCATCTGATAACACTGTGAAGAAGTAGAGAGAGCACCAGCCTCGTGAGAGTCTGAGGAATCTGTCTCCACCCTGAAACCAGGGGGAGGAGAGGAGGAACTGTATTTTTGGCACATGTTACTTTGTGTATTTACATTTTTGGCTGAGGTGAATTGCCTGTAATGGCCAAATACAAGTGATTCAGTTATTTGGGGCTCTTTTTCTCCTCCAGCCCCACGGTAGCTCTGCATGGCTGCACAGGGATGCAGATCTGAGGCTGTTAAAATGTTGCTCCCTTTTTCAGTTTATCACACTCCTCCTTGCTCTGTCCTCCTGGCAGTGAAGCAGTGTGTAAATATCTGCCACGGGCTGAGCGTTTGAGTTCATTTTTGGGGTAAATTTGTGGTTTGCAGCTGAGGAGACCATGCTGGGCTGCCTGAGCATCCTTAGGGCAGTGCTACTCCCTGAGCTGGGAAAGTGCAGCTGGGAACGCCTGCCCAAAAGGCAGCAGTGACACCACCGGGCTACCCTCGGGAGGGGTGGCTGAGGCAGGAGTGCTCAGCTGAGCCCCGCGGGGGCTGCTCAGGACTGCAGCCGGTGCCCTGCTTCCCCAGGTGGATGTTCTGGAGCTGCTGTTGGAGTGAATACTCCCAGTGCCAGTGCTGGGGCTGCCCCTGCAGAGCTGGCAGAGAGTGCAGCGAGGGCAGTGGTCACTGCAGGGATCCTCCTCTGGGTCTCACAACAGCCTTGAATGAGGGTGTCCCTGCCAGCCCTAAGGGCTGCCCGAGGGCACAGGCTTGGCACAGGGCAGGAGGGGTGGAGAGGCACACCCGAGCCAATGCTCCGAGTGCCACAGTGGGTCAGGGCAGCTGCTGCCCCTGTTAGAGGAGAGATGGTTCTAGAAACCTTCCCACAAGGCCTCCTGCTGCACAGGTGTGCCAGGGCAGCTGGGCTGGAGGCTCCTGGGTGGGATCTGGCATCAGGTGAGGAACTGTGCTGGAGAAGGGAGCTCTTGCAGCTGTGGGTTACAGGCGAGGTGTGAGCACACAGGCAGGCACCTCTGCTGACACTCCAGCCCTGCTCCACGAGGTAAGTTGTTATCCCACCTGCAATATCCTACCGAGGTGTGACCGTGGCCAGGATTTTATTTCTGTTTTATTTTAATAGCTGAAGGAACATGTTTCCCTCACAAGAACGCACTGCACTGGGCAGAAAGGAGGAGCAATATCCTCTTTGGAGAGATACCAGTTTGGGCAGTGCCAGGGTTTGAACGTCATGGCAAAGGGTCTTGGGTAAGATGGAATATGCTATACCTTCTCTGTCACCGAGCTCAGCAGTAAATGCAGCGTCCCCCAGGGACTGAGAGTCCTGGGATTCGTTCTGGGAACAGCAGTGACACGGCAGGGCTGGTTACACACAGGTAACCAAACCCAGCTGGACTCAGGGGAAACTGCCTGCAACACGAGAAGGTCATGTTGTGCTGCTGCTCTGGTTTCCCAAGCTAGGGCCCACTCTGTGTCCCTGAAAGACCTAGGTAAAGCTAAAATTAAGTCAGTCAGATAAATATTTATAGCACGAATGTTGGGATATAATCCTCGAGGGGTCTGATTGCTCTCTCTGTACTCCGAAATGTACTAAAGGGGAAATAATAGTGCTATAAATACAGTAATGTTCAGCTGGGTCATTACCTTGGGGTGTTTCTAGTCCTTCTCTGGGGACTGGAGTTGCAGCAGTGAAAAAATTAGCAGGGAACTGAAAAGCCAGCAGAGGGTGATCCCCTTGCCAGTGATACTTGGTTTGCAAGGCCTCCTCAGTTGTGCAATGATTCATCATTACAGTAGCAATCAGGTTTAAAGTCCTTGTATGTGCAAGTCATGGCAGCAGCTAGGGCAGCCCTTGTACAGCCTGGTCAGACCATTTGGTTGCAGATTTCTTTGGAGAAGCCTTGTCCATCAGATGTTTTGGGTTGTTTGTGGTGGGGTTTTATAGTTTCTTATTGTCTTGTATTAGAAAATAGAACAGTGTACAAGATTTGAGGATATAGGCAAAAGTAATCCAATTATTATTGTATTTTTCAACTGCCAGTTTCCCACACCAATTTACAGAGACATCTTCCAAAGTATTTAATATCCATACACAGAGACAAAGTGCAACTTTCTGTAGTAGAGGGGTTTCTTTGATTTGGTTTTACTCTTTCCCTTTACAGGAAAAACACTCGGTGCTGCTGAGCATGTGTTTCTCCCGGACCAGGCTGCTCCAGTTTCAGTAACACAGTGGGTAGAGTTTGCAAGAATTAAAACCAGCTTGCACAGAAAGTGGAAGGACCAAGCTTTCACAGACCCACAATCCCCATCTCCTGTGGGAACGACTCCGAGGTTAGTGTGCTGCTCCTCCGACCACGAAGTTCCTGGTAAATGAAAGTCTTGCTGGGAAACGTTTTAGTGTTTTGTTTGGTCCGAGATGCCCCCAGGAGGAAGGGAGGCTGGTTCCCCGCCTTGGGAGCGTGGGGGTGTGCCTGCTGCCTGTCACAGACCGGGGCTGTGCCAGCCTTTCTGCTTGTGTGGTGGGCAGCAGCTCCAGGAGAGTCAGGAGGAGCTGTGTGAGAGTCAGGAGGAGCTGTGTGAGAGTCAGGAGGAGCTGTGTGAAACGGAGCTCGCCTCATTTTCCGAGGGGGAAGCCAGCGGACGTGCAGGGACTCTTTACCCATCCTTTTTTCTGCCCGGTAACTCGATCCCAGGTTATCTCCTTAATGTCACTTGGTTGGTACTTGTTGGACCTGAGCAGCCTTGCTGCTGCGAGTGCTGTTGCTCTGTGGTTAACTCTGGGATGGAGTTTGTGCAGCACAGCAGCCTCTGCAGGAGTGCAGCAGTCTGGGCTAAGCAGGTGTTGGTTATCCTGCACATGACACCAGTGCTGTCATCCATCTGTCTAGCTGGTGCACGCAGAGTGTTCCCCTCTCTGCAGGCATTTAGGGTCCTGACTGTCTTTAGTACATGGTTCTGAAATGTCTGACAGCCAGGAGGTCTGGGCTGTGGGTGCTTTGGCATTTGAGTACCAACAGTGAGCTGGAACTTTCTCCTGTGCCATCAGTGTTTGGGCTATGCCACCAGCAAAGGGTTGGTTCTGCTTGAATTTATGTCATCACTCAGTTGCTGATTTTCAGCTTCTCTGTGACAATAGGACCTCTGAAAGAGAGGGAGGAAAATCCCCTTCCTTTGCCAAGTGTAGTAGCAACGATGTGCAAGAAGTAAGTGGGCAAAGTCTGCTGTGAGAGGTGTTCTGGCCTGGGGCTCCTGAGGTCAAACATTTGTCCCAGGGTATTGGAGTGTGTGTAGATCTCTGACTGTCAGCAAGATGGAGAAGAACCTCCCACAGGGACCAATCGACTTGCTCTCACCCAGGAAGAGAATTCAGTTTCTCCACTGGAAATCATGTTTGGCACCAGTTTCATCCCTTGTCATCATTCACCTTCACACCTAACTTCTTGCACTCTTGTTCCCTTGACTGCTGCATCGGATCTTTCTCTCGTGGTTGTGTATTGTTACATGCAATAAATGGCTGCAGTCACTCCCCAAACACCTGCTGAGCTCTGGAAATTTTATCACACATCAGTCAGCATCACATGGTAGGACTAGATTATACTGAGACAAAATCTTTTTTTTTTTTTTTTTTTTTTTTTTTNATTGTTACATGCAATAGATGGCTGCAGTCACTCCCCAAGCACCTGCTGAGCTCTGGAAATTTTATCACACATCAGTCAGCATCACATGGTAGGACTAGATTATACTGAGACAAGATCTTTTTTCTTTTTTTTCTTTTTTTTTTTTTTTTTTCTTTTTGGGTGTGGTTTTTTTGTGTGTGTGTGTTGGGCATTTTTCCCCCAGGTGGATAGCTGAAAATAGCCTCATTCAAAACAGACCTCCCACAGAAGTCTGTATGAGTCTGGCAGACACTAGAGCTTGAAAAGTGCTTCATGAGTTCATTTTGACTTCATTATTTGTATCAGCATCTGGAAAAAAAAAAAATAACACTGCCTCTTCTTCACCAAAGAGCTTTCAGCTTTGTGCTTGACAACTGCATTTATCTGATCACGTACAAGAAGTCTGATTTTCAGGTGATTTCCTTCTGATGTCAAGCCATAAAGCAGCCTGCAGTCTGATCCCAGAGGACCTTACCCAGCACTGGCTGCAGCAAGCAGCGATTCCTTGCAAATAATTAAACCCCTGTGGAGCATCAGTGGCTGGGTTGCTGATATTGCATTTAGATAAGAAGGAGGAACTGTAGGTGATGCAGGAGAGTTACTTTGAAGTATTTGTTCTCTTTCTAAAGCACTTTCTAACCGAAAGCAGATGTCTATCAAATCTTCCTCTTGCCAATTAAATGTAGGTCTGAGATTGGTGCTCCTGTGGGGTTTCAGGGGGTCCAGCCCTCACAAGCACCTCACTTGTTGCTCCTGTTGTGTTGTGGCCTGATGCAGGCTGAGGCTGACACCAGACACGTCCCAAAGCACCCCAGCCCTGGCATGTTCTGCCCACTCCTGGCTGCTCCTGGCTGGAGCCAGACCTTTCTGCCAGGTGCAGCCTGTCCCTGTCCCCATCCCTGCTCAGGGCAGCCCCAGGCCCAGGCCACACTTGGCAGTAGGTTTCCCCGAGCACATACTGGTGCTTGCCTCTCACATCAGGAGTTTGAAGCTCACTGAGTGCACCTAGAGCCTCCTGCCAGAGCCAGGGTGTGTACCCTGCCTCCCCTCCTCAGCTGAGCACTCATGGCTTCTGCTGCAGCTGATGGGGGCTGCAGTAAAAGCTCAGCAATCGTGAAAATCCAGCCTTCAACTGCACTCCAGGGAAAGGAGATGGCTTATCCTGTCCCATACTGCTAAAAAGCCTGGTAGTGCAGTGGAAGTGGTTTGTAATAGCAGGAATTCATTTGTTAATAAATTTCCCCTTGCCTGCCCTGACGCTAATTCAGTGGGCTTCAGCTGCAAAGGTGGCTGCTGCTTCCAGCAGGGAAAAGCAGCTCAGGGTTCCAGGGATGTTGGTAGGGTCACAGACCTGAGAAAAGTGTCCTGGATTGTTTCATGGTACAGATGGGGCCACACACAGCTTGCACAGACTCTGGTTTCCTTCTGGAGCATAAGCTGTACACAAAGAATAGTGACTGTGACAATTTTAGGAGAGCAAGTTTAAAGAAAATACCTGGGAAAGAGGGGTTGGCTATCTAAAACACTAACAGGAGAGAGTCTTGCTCTGGCAGGGAGAAGATGTTTTAATAGGTTTCTCTGATCACCTCTACTGACTCAGTAGAACCTTCTCCTCTCCCTAATGAGAACAGGTGAACTCTCCTGACTCTAGCAGTGACCTTCCCATGACATCCCTGCTGGAGGCTCGAGCCAGGCTGCTGTTCCTGGAAGAGGTGGGAGGATTCAGTTATTTATGGCTAAGTCTTCTGAAAGAAATGAAGTGGTACTGCATCAGAATAACTCACTGCATCTCACCTGCTATTTATCCTGTCCTGAAAATAAAAAGTTAAACATGCAATCAGAAAGTTCAGAAGTGGTGTTTCTTTTGTTAGTTTGTTTTGAGTAAGCGTTGCTCTTAAAAACTAGAGAGAGTTAGGAGGCTGGTGGTGCTCTCAGAGTGGTTTGTCCATTTGCAGTCTGCTGCAGAGCCCCTGTGGCAGGCAGTGGATCTGTCTGTGAAAGGATGGCAGAGCAAAGCCACAGGCAGGGTATGTTTCAGCAGTGGGAAAAGAGAGGAATTCTCTGCAGGCCCTTATCATGCTCTACACTTAACAAGCCTTGTGGCCCTGGGTCCTGTCTGAGCCGAGGGAAGGTGGCCTCCCATGTCCCCTGTGGCTGGAGGGAAACACCAGAATGCCTAGTCTGTGTGGTCATAGAAAATCTCGTGTTGGAGGAGACGTAAGAGCCCTTGTGCTTTATGCACAAGCCCGTCCTTGGAATGGTGTGCTGTTTCCTGATGCTCCTGGAAAACAGTTTCCTGCCACTCCTGGAAAACAATTTTCTGCCCTGAGATAACCAGAAGCTGTTAACTTTCGCTGGGATTTGCCCACACATCTGATTTACCAGCAGTACCCACAGGGGAGCTGTGGATGTGCCAAATCCTTCCACAGGGCTCCTCCAGCAGGAGAGGACAGGCACTCTCTGCCTGGCTCACACCGCTCGAGGGAAGAGAGGAGGAAGAGGGGGAAAACAGAATATAAAGGCTGTCTTTTCTTTCCTTCGTTTGCATGTATTTTCTGGGTGGATTTTCCTGCTCTGACTCAACATCAGTAGGCCCTTGGTGCCCAGTGTGTGATTGTTCTGTGCTGATAGAGGAGGAAGGAGCACATGTCGTCATGTGCTCTTGGTGAAATGGCCTCTGACATTTCTCTTAACTTGTTTAAACAAATACATCTCAAAACCAGTTCTGGTGGAGAGGGCAGCACACAAAGGTTAACTCTGTGTGTGCTAGGAGTACTTTTATGTGATGTTCTGTTTTCTCAAGGAGCCATAGGTATGTTTTCAGAGAACTTGAGCTCCTTATTCTGGGTTATCTGACAATATGAAGGTCCATTGCAAATAAGTTAACATGAATGCATTTTCTGCTGGTTGTGAACTTTATCTTGTTCTTTAGATTAATATAATGAAAATACTCTGCTTGCCTATCCAGACTTGCAGGTATTTTCATTGCTGTTTGTGAAACTGGTAAGATTATATCATAATAATATTTTCTGGGTTTTAAGAGGGCTATGGCATGGCACTATTATGAATGGACAAAAATTACCAAAAAAGCCTGTGACAGTGTTTAATAGCAATGTCTCTGTGTCTTTCATTGCTGCAGCTTTGTAATCTGCTTTCTCTCAACAAATTCACGTCTTTCTTTGATTAATCCCCTGAACTGCACACATTTTAGTCTCATGTTCATGCATGTCTTGGAGAGTAAAAGAAGTGTAGTCTGTGAAGAAGCAGCTGGAAATCAGGAGTTATTTTCTGTCATTTTTGTTTCACCGACCAGTTCCAGGTTCCAAGGGGGCTGCTGCCACCTCTCGAGGCCCTCACAAAGCCCAGGTGTGAGGAGCAGCATGCTCTGACTGAAGCCCCCTGCTTTCCATGCCTCTGGAACAACATGCTGAGCTTCCAGATGACAGGCAAAGGGTTTCAAAGTGAAATAATGCCCAGGCTTGTTCTGTTCCTGACATCAACCCCCTGAGTTCTCCCTCCAGCGCCTCAGGCGTTGTGTGAAGCTCAGAAGCCTGTCCTGTGCCCTGAGTGCAGCAGGTTTGCCAGGGGCTCTTGGAAAGTCCCTGACAAAGACCTTCCTTGGTGTGCTGAGATAGAGAAGTCTTTTAAGGATTGGGGTTAGCTAAATTGTGATAAGCTGCCGGAAGAGATTTTTGGGTTGCATTGAGCTCAAGGGAAAAACTTTAATCCACAAATCACACTCTGCTGAAGGAGGTCTTGTTTTGCAGAGCTGGTCAAATAGCAGTTTGTCTATGTTTCCATTTCTGTTTAGAGCTTAGGAAAAATGCTGACCTATTTGAGCCCTTGACAGGGTTGTGCAGAGTCTTACAAAAGGAAAGGCCTTCTCCCTCAGAGCCTCTGGAGCTGGTGCTGCATGGTGTGAAGGGCAAAAAATGACTCAGTAAAGGGCAAATTCAGCTGAAGAATTGGGACCTGGAGAACAGAACAGTGCAGAGAGCTGCTAGGGATAGATGGTGGTCCAAAAGGAGATTCCAGTCCAGGTTTATTCTTGCTTTTGGACTAAGAGTGCTACTAATTACAGAGAGTTACACTTTCCACGGCAGTTCCTCTCCTCGCCCTGCTCCACCCTCAGCAGGAGCCCACAGAGGTGTTGCAGCTGTAGATTTCCCAGCGTTTGAGGAGATGCCTTAGGGAAATGCTCTCCTGAAGCACACCAGGCAGGGCAGGGGTCCTTAGGCTGTCACCTCCCTGCTGGGGCCATGGGCTCCTCTGTGGGACCAGCAGGGCTCTGTGACACGCTGGGTACATCCTGGGCAGGCTGAGGGCAGCCCGTGGGCCCTGGCTGGTGTCTTTGCAAACATTTTACAATTAGTAGCTGTGTTGGTGCCCACAGGATCAATTTCTATGCTGTGCTGGCATGCTGTGCTCCTGTAGGGATGTGTCTCTGGACGCCTCTCCAGTGCCCGCCGGCACAGCAGGAGAACCTTTCCAGGGATCTCCTTGTGTCACCATTATTTATAATATAATAATAATTCACCATTATTTTTAGTGCTGAATTGCACTTTCTTCTCTGCCAGGTCAGCATCCTCATCCTTGCCTCTTTTTTACCCCAGGCAAGCATGACCTGCAGGCTTTTCCAGCTAAATCATGTGGCTTCAGACAACCTTGACATCAGCAACAACTGCTTGTGTTGTATTGTCTTGCACATACGTGTTTGACATGGGTGTTGAGGTGTTGGAGACACGCAGAAATCCTGGCAGTGGAGGCAGACACTGTGTGGATGAGTTGGCTCTGCCCAGGGAGCTCCTGGGGGAGCAGAGCAGAGCTGCAGAGACCTCGGGAGCCGTGGTGCTGTGCCAGCCTCTGGCTCCCGGTGCCACACTGCCTCTGGGGGGGCTGCTGGTGAGGAGGTGCAGGCTGTGCCCCAAAGGGCTGCTTGGCAGCTCCTGATAACAGAAAAAAGGCAGCAGAGATTCAGGGATTAGGAGCACCACCTTCCAAGTGAGAGCAGGGAGTTAACACCAGTTTCTGGCTCTTCCAGGGAAACTACACTTTAGGAATACTTTGTCTGAGGGTTGACCTGGAAACAGCTTTGCACCAGTGTAGCTGAAGACGTGGTTTTAATCCAATAGAGCACCAATCCTTTCTGGTCACTCATCTATTGAGAACTGGGATACTTGTGTTTGGCTTGGCCTGGGAGGGGCTCGGATAAATGCCTTCTTCCAGCTCCTGCCTTCATAGCAGGACCATCTGCTCTTCCAGAGGCTCCCTCAGACCTGCCACTGCAGCTGCACAGCCTCCTCCGGTTAAAATTAATTCATTTTGGAGCTACTGTTTATCTCTTTATACCTGTAGCTTCTGTGTGCAGCTGGACTTGCAAAGTTTACAGCAGCTGTTTTCCTATTAATGTTTCTTGCAAGCTTTTCTAACCAAGACCAGCCCTTGACAAGTGTTTCACAGCCCCCAGTCATACATGGGGCCACATGCTGGAGGCCTCTCCTGTGGCAACAGGTTTTGTAACCCGTGCTTTAATGCCTTGTTTCTGGCTGCTGGAGCGAGCCTTCCCCCTCAGTGCCGTGTTTGCCCCGCAGTTCAGAGCCAGCCTTGTGCCCCAAGCCCTGGTGCTGCTCAGAGCCCAGCCCTGGCACCCAGCTCCCTGTGCAGACATCTGCAGGGGGAGCATCCTCGGGCACGGTGCAGAGGGGTGAGGCTTTCTGACAAAATGTTTGTTGAGGGAGTTGTCCAGTTTGGGAGGAGGGCTGTCAGCCCTGCTTCTCCTCTGCTGTCTGTGGGAGCTCCTCTCCTGCCAGGAGAGCGCTCACTGGTTTCAGCAGATGCCCTTGGGGAAGAGACCTGGTGGCTGGGTGTTGTGGTTTCCCTTTCTCTAAAGCTCAGTCCGTGGTGCCCATGTCACACCGAGCCTGGCTGGGAGAGAGCAGCAGCAGCAGCAGGCACAGGCTGCCCTCGTGGGATGGAGTCACGGGGAGCTCCTCAGAAAAACTGAGGGAAAAGGAAAATCACTTAATCTCTGACTCCTCCATAGTGAACAATCTTTTGAGATGAAGTAAGGAGTTTTGCACTGAGATTAGAGAGTAGTCTTTGGTCCCAGGCATTACTTAAGTTCCTCCTTCTGCTGTTACAGACCCATGCAGCACAAAAGTCACTTAAAACAAGTCTGAGCAGGCAGAATAAAAAAAAAGGACTGGTGTTCTGGGAGCCAGCAGATGTAAAGCCTGGCAGGTGAGTCGGGCACACCTCAGCCAGCCGTGTGCTGGTCAGTGCAGGGCAGCACAGCCCACGGGAGGGGCTGCCCATGGACACACACACGGAGTTTACCTTGCTGCAGTGAATTCCTGCTGTAACCCCAGCAGCTGTGCCTCACTGACAGGTGACAGCAGTGTCAGGGAGCTCTCCTGCATCGTGACCTGTAAAATGCTGCTATTTTGAGATTGCTGCTCTTGCAGTTGTCTTTGCATCCAGCTAAATTGGTGCCTGAAAATATTCTCTAGCAACTCTGATTCATTCCCTATGGGTGTTTTTTTTTCTGGTAGCTGTTTTACTTTTTTTTTTTTTCTTCTTATTTTAACTGTGTTTAAGTAGAAAACTTAGATGATTATGTTATTTAGACACTGTGAGAGGTAAAAGTACAAAATGAGGCAGTTTATTTTTCCTGTCCTAGCTAGCCAAGCTCAATCAGCCCTCCCAGACACAAGTGGATGCAGCCCAAGGCTCCTGCCCTGCGCTGCCATTACGGACATCCACACTGTTCCCAGATAACTGCTTTCTCCTGAACAGAAGCTGATTTCCTTTGAACTGCAGCACAATGTGACACCAGGCATCACGTTGCCTTCCCCTCGCTCTCCTGTGGCCTTAGCAACCTGACACAGCTGTGGCCAAGATAAATGCCCACGGCTGTTAAAGTCAACGCAGCTTTCCAGTGTTTTATGAGAGACTTGAAGAGAGAAATGCTGATGTGATGTGATCTTGCACGAGCCTTCCCTGTTCTCTGAATTAACTAGGCTGGTCTTCCTCCCTAGTTTCAGGCAAGCTAAGCTATATTAATCACTTTATAAATAAATAACACCGTGCAATGGGGTAAGATTTCTGTTGGCTCAGAAACACGGGAGAAAAAGCAGTGTAAATCTTAGTTTAAAGCCAAGACTTAGCTCCATCTGGGCTCTAACTGGGTTTCTGCTGCAGGCAGCTTGTTTCAGTGCTCTGCCTTCCCCCTGTGCGCTCCCAGGGCATGTTTCCCCTCCAGCTCCCCGTGCAGATGGCCACTCAGTGGTGAGGCTCTCTCTGGACTCTCAACTCTTCACATCTCCAAGTCATCCTTGAGCAGCTCTTCCCTCTGCCTGCCTTCACTGCCCTTCTTGCTTGGCTGCAGCATGTCAGGATGTGAGTTAATATCCCATTGTCCCCTTGTCCCCGGGCTTGGTGTTGTATTTGCCATGTGAAAGCAGCCAGAGCCTTCAGAGCTCCTCCCAGCAGCAGCTTTACCCCACCATGGCACTGGGCTGTACCCACTTGGTGCCCTGTCGGTGTCCCAGCCTGCTCTGGCATGCACAGGTGAGATAAGAGCCTTTTCACTGCAGGTCTGAGCCTGGTGGGGGACTGGGTTTGTTTTGAAGGAATTTTGGAGGAATAGCAGGGTTATTACACGGTTGTACTGCCAGCTGTTCTTCTCCCCAGAAGAGAAAATGCTGCTGCAAGTCACTCCCTCCCCAGGGTCACTTGAATATGGGCCCAAGATCCCTCAGGACTCATTTGCATCTCACAGCTCACAGAGAAGCACCAACAGCTGGTATTTGTTCCAGTGAAAGAGGGAGCATTCCTTCCTAGCTCCATGCATTTCCTGGGTCTCTATGCAAATCCATGACTCTGCTTTCCAGTAGAATAAGTTATGGGGATTCCCTCATCTGCTATAGGTGACTCACAGCAAATTATTCAGTTTGGTATTGCTTTGTTTCTAGACTGGTTGTAGGACATTTTCTGTGTCTTTTTAAAAGCAGAAATAATTTTGCCCCATTTTACGTGAAATGTGAGCAGCAAGTCCCTTGCATAAGAAACTTGTTCCAGCTTCCCCCTAATAAGGATTGATTTGGATACACAGAATAACAATTCACCACTTGGGTAGGGAGCGACTGGGCAGTATTCTCAGTAAATATGAGTACTGAGCATTGTTAGTGAAACCTTGTGAATGAAATGGAAAGAGCCAGAGGAGACCTGTGTGTCTGTAGCAGCACCAGCCTTCTCCCAGGCAGCTCTGGCTCATCAGGTGTGGGCAGTGGTAAAACCTGAGGCATCAGGTGGGATCTGGAGCAATGGCTGGCAGTGGAGGGGCTGCTCCTGCTCGGTGCCTCTGGGGGAGGACAGTGAAGTGGCATCACACTGAAAGCTGCTTTTGATCCCTTATAATGAATTTTTGTGATGTCAGCTATTTAGTGGTTTTCTTTTTTAAAATTCTTTGTTTTCCGGCTTTGATATATCACAGTGTTTTAATGTTCTGCTATGTAACTGGGAATATACAACAGTGATTAGTTTGGGAATTTCTTCAGATCTTTAGGGATGCCACAGCTTCTTACTTGACAACATAATAATATACGAGAGCCCATCTTGGCTGCAGACTGTGGAAATTAGCTAGTTTTGCTATGGAGTTGTTGCAGCAGTGCTTTGAAGCCCTGCCAGCTGACAGAGCCCTGCAGCTCAGCCAGGGCCACACGAGATGCTGGAGCTGCAGGTCACTGCTCCTGGTGTCAGGCTCTCCAACCACGGATGGCAGACGTCGCAGACAGCATGCTTCCAGCTGGAGTCCCTGGGTTCAAAGACTGTATCAAGAAGCTCTGTGTAAACACTGCATTTTTGTAAAAATGCTCCAGATAAGTCTTCTTCCAGAAGGCAATATGAGTGAGTAAGCTGGGCAACAATGGTCTACATAAAAAAGTGATAAAACTCATCTGTGCAGTGAATGTGAGCCTGATTCTTACTTCAATCAGACGTTGGTAGGCTCTGTTTTTATTTTCTTTTGACTATAACTGCTCCTATTATGATCAAAAGAGATTGATTATCTCTAAATCATAGATCTCTCAGAGGCTTTGAATGGTGACCTGAAGTTTATTTTTAAAGAAATACAGGAGGCTGCTCAGAAAGACACTTTACATAGAAAATATACTTGGAAAAGGCAGTGAAGAGGAGGTTAGGAGCCAAATCTAAGGAAACAATCAGAGAATAGGATTCCTGAATGACTTGTCCATATGCACACTTCTAGGAGCCTTTAAGAAATTGCTTCAATATTTTAGCCCTTTTTCTTGTAGTAGTGCAAGTCTTTGCTAACACTTCAGCTCTATTTCCTTTATTTCTTGTTTGTAACATATGACTTTCTCTACTATATATGCTTTCTCCTCTTAAGTAAGTAACACCTCATAAGCATTCAAGACTATATCTTTAAAAGAAAGTATAATGTCCCAAAGAACAAACATAGCACAGCATTTCCTTTACCTCACTGGGTCCAGGACAGCGAAGCTGTGAAGGAACTCTGGTGTTCAACAGTGACTGCAGTGGAACACAAGGAGATTTTAAGATGCCTTTGCTCTCGTGCTGGGAGCCCTTGCTCGTTAGTATTGAAACACTTGAGAGATGGATGGATGGATTTGAGGCTGGTTTTGTGTTTGTTGTTTTTTTCCTTACTGTGAACCTAACCCTGCAGGATGTGAGGGTGCAAATGGCCCCGGGGAGCGAGCAGATGTGCGAGGGCTGCTGCGAGGAGCGAGAGCTGCCCTGGTGTCACCAGGCATTGCCTGTTCCCGAGTCAGCTCTCAAAGCCTCTGCAAT
Organism: Erpornis zantholeuca; assembly: GCA_013400515.1. Lineage (NCBI taxonomy): Eukaryota > Metazoa > Chordata > Aves > Passeriformes > Timaliidae > Erpornis > Erpornis zantholeuca. Next base: position 172,968 of record VZTN01008443.1, read on the forward strand.
TACACATCCTACTGCCTCTGAGCTTTAGGAATAAACGTGGTTCTCTCAATACCTTCCTGTTACACTTTTCCTACTGCCTCCTGTCAAGAAAAACGTATCCAGCCAGTGCTGGGCAGGCTCTGCCATTCCAGCTTTCCCACTTCTGCTGCTCCAGTCTAAGTGTTCTCTGACTTGCTCTGCCCCGTGGGTTTTGCACAGAGCTTCAGGGCTGTTTGCTGGCTCTTGACCTGCTTCACAGTGGAAAATTCTTCCACAAGTGTTACTTACAGGAAGCAAATGAATATCTCCTCTAAATGGTCTGGCTGAGGAAATGGGTCATTTAGTGAAGTACGCTGTTTACTGGATAGCCAGTGGCCCATCTCCAAAATATATACTTAGTCTGAAGGAAGAAAAATATCTGAGATGATTCACTTTTTATGTCAGTGTTTAAATACTATGTAGTTCATAGCTAAAATAAAAAATTTTCATGTGGGTTAAAAACTTCCTATCCTGTTCCAGAAAATTGGTAAAACCAAGTTTTAAATTTCTCTCAGTAAAAAATCCCGGGTGTGTATGACTTGTTGAGGTTTTCTTTGTTTTGTTTTTTTTACTGTGTCATGGTCCTCCACATACTGTAACACTTTATAGCTTTGTTATAATGGCTTGTGGTAGGGCTAATATCTCCCAGTGATACCAGTAAATTCTGCACTTGTTTTATTCAGTAATTCTAAATGCAGCAGCCAGCTCAAGCCTGGAGCATGATCTCGGTTTTATGCAGGGCTGGTTTTGTGATGCCTTCATTTATAATTGCAGTTTCTGCCAGCGCCCTTTTGGTATTTTTGGTCCAGCCTCAGGCAGAAGGGAAAGTGCCTCGTTCCCTAACCCAGGAGACATGAGTAAGCATGTTGACATGGATCGGTGCAAGATTAGCACTGTTCTGCCTTCAGATTATCTAGATCAGACACTGTTCTGTAAGGTGATACTATCCACATTCCAAACATCATAATCTGGCAAAAACAAAATGCACCCAAGCACGGAGTTTGGTTTTTTGCTGTGGCATGGGTGTTGCACAGGTGCCAGGCAAGGCAATGGCACCTGAGCACACAAGCAGAAGTGCAGCATCAGGCCAGTGCTGGTGCTTTCAGGGAAACTGTGGCAGCAGTACAGAAATGCCTGGAGCATTCATCACATGGGTGCCTTTTAGTAACTCTCAAACGTGAAAGAAAATAGGTAAAAAAGGCAGGAGAAATCTGTAGGTATGGAGGCTGAGCCCCATGAAAGTGAGCAGGACATTTTGGGCTGCTCTAAAGGTTGGTAGTTGGCACAACACCCAAGGGTCATCCAGAGCTTCAGGGTTAGTGTTTGGAAGTGTGTCAGAGCACAGGAAGGACCTGCACGTGTCTGTGTCCCGGGTCAGCCCTACCATCTCCGCCAGGCTGGGCACTACCAGCTACACTGCTCCTCGTGGCTCCAGCAAGGAGGTGTTTGCACAGTGGAGAAGAGCCTTCATTTTCAGTCCAAAACCATCCACCAGTCTGCTTCAGAGGTCGAATCCTCAAACAGTTTGGTAATTCTACCGTCATCATCTTCGTGTGATTCCAGTGCAATCTGGTAAAGACTTTTACTTAAAAGTATGGCCAGGGCCATGGCAAACTCCTCTGAACAGTTTCGTTAAGCAAACTCCCATATCTCTAGACTTTGCTTAACAATTGCAAAATGGTTACCCAGTTAATGTTTATCCTATTGTTACTAAAACTCACAATTCATGTGCCTCCTTTCAGAGAGCAGCATATACGTCAGTAGTAATTAGCACTCAAAGCCTCCCAAGCTAAATTAAAAGCAACTGTGTCTTGAGCTAAATGACTAAAGAGGGCACATTTTCAGAGGCAGCCAGTCCTTGAAAGGTGCAGTTACATTTAGTTCCTATCACCTGTCCTTTTGTATGGGAATTTAATTCCTCATTTACTTTGGGGTCTTTGAATTACTGGGGATATCTACTCACCTTAAAAAAAAGTGTTCTCTTTTTATAAAGTCCTGCTTGAAATCTCCCAGCCGATGACTGCTTCTGTCTAGCATCTTCTGTGGATGACACAGATGCAGAATGGCACAAACCACATCCTGGCTGGAGACTGCAGCACTTCATGGACAGCAAAAAGCTCAGCAGTCATCAAGGAGAAAAACAGTTTCAGAGCTGCTCCACCAGCTGTAGGTTTTACAAGGATTTGAACATTTTTTAGTACTATGACTTAGTGTGTCTCAGAAGGACAAGATTTGTGTGGAGCTGTCTGTGAGACAATGAAAGTCCAAGACATGATACAGAGGGGGGAAAGCTGAGTTAATGTGTCTGCCCTTGCTCTGGGATATGATGGTGTGCAGGAGCTGGCTGCCTCCTTTACACTCCTGCCCCTTGGACCCCACAGAGCCTCACAGCCACCTCTGCTGTTTTCCAGACCACGTTTGGAGCCTGCCAGCTGGGGACATTAAGAAACTCCCTGCTTTTGGCACTGGGCAGGTCTCCATGGGCATCGAAAGGCAGCAGCGTGCTCTGGAGAGGCTGCTCCGGGGGGGAATGGAGTGCCATCCTGACTTCAGTGTTCAGTTGGCTGGAAGTCCTTGTCACAAGGACTTGTTTTCACAAGGCCCTGATTCCTAGAGTAGAAGGAGCAACTTTGGTCCAGTTTGGAGTAAGCTGGCTGCCGGCAGCCTGGCTGGGGGAGCTGATTCAGCGTGGCCAGCCACTGCCCGGGAAGCCTTGCCCGACCATGTGGTTCCTGTGCTGAACAACTGGAAAAAATGACTTGCTTAATGGGATGCAGGCTCACGAGCTGAATCAGCCTCGGCAGGGTTTTTGTTGTTTCAACTGTTTCTTGTATTGAAAACCCTGCTCCGTGGCCATCTGTGGGGGCTGGCAGTGTACCAGTGCTGTCGAACCAGGAATGAGGGCTGGGGAGAGCAGCCCCTGCCCCAGGGCAGCGAGGGGAGGTGGAGAGGGGCAGGTTAAACCTCACCCCTTTGCTCTGGCGCAGCTCAGCCTGGCCGAGGGAAGGAGGGAAGGTACAGCCCGGCCACCAGCACATCTACTCTGCCCTCACAGCAAAGCACGAACTGTGGAGAGCAGAGAGACAGCGAGAGGGTGGCAGCTGTGTCAACCCACGCTGCGTGCTTGCTCTGTTAGGGTTTTGTCTGTCAAATGCACGCAGGCTCTGCTGCCTCCAATCATTGTGTGCAGCCACAGTCATTGCTGCTCTTTGTCTGGAGCAGGCAGCTCTGCTGGGGCTCGGCTTGCTGGGGCGCTTTCAGGTCACTGTGACTTGCAAAGAGAAATGCTTTTCAAACCTCTTCCCCTGCCATGTAGAGACAGACACAGAGATAAATGGGGATATAGTCAGAGAGTGCTCCTTGCACTTGCCTTCCTGAGCTCCCGACTGCCTTTGCCTTGCCTGGATGCAGTGGAAGTGCACATTCACCCTACACAGCAGGGAGCTGTGCAAGGGCACTGTCACACGGGCTCAGACAAACAGCAGAGTGGCCAGTGAGACCCAGACCTGTGTTCTCTGGCTGTGTTCAGCAGAGGTGTAGCTACAGCTGAAATTCTGGGTCTGGGCTGTGTATACAGTGGTTGAGGAAAGTTGTGGATCCCACTAGAGAAGAGCAGCAGAAATAACAGTGGCAAACCCGGGCAGAAGTAATAGCAGCACTTCTCCTCCCACACTGTGTTCTGCCTGGGGAAATAAGGGATGTCCAAACCACAAAGGGCTAAAGAGGCAGAGAACAGGCTTCAAGTATAAGGTTAGGGTCTGTCCCCCAGGTCCACTGGGGATCACACATCAAGGAAGGGACCAAAACTGCAGTGAGAAGGGTTGGCATGAGGCAGGAGGAGCCGGGGCTGGACTCGTGCCTTTCTGCTTCAGGGAATCTGGTCTTTCACAGTCGGTGCAGTGCACTGACTTCCCTTACCCGAGAAACGGGGATAAGAAATAACACCTGGTTACTTCCATCCCAGCAGTCTGCTCGTTCCCAGACCGCTCCGGTGCCGTAGAGGTGGCAGGGAGCCCAGGCAGGCGCTACACGGGAGCAGCAGCTTGTGTTTATGGTGCGAGGCTGTGGCTGGTGAGCGCCTGTGTGTGTGTGTGTGCCCGAGCCCATGGCACTCCCAGCATACAGCAGATGCTCCCTGCACGCACAGCCACACAAGCTGGTGGCTGCTTCCCGGAGAGCAGCCGGTGTTTTGTCTTGTGACTCCGTCGGGGTGGCTGCTGGCACCTCAGGTCTGCTTTAAAGCATCACAGAGAGGTGGTGCTGCACGCGAGAGGGATTTGGTTTTGCTGTCAGCTGGCTCCTGCACGGAGCTCCTTGCGGCCAAGAGAATTTACACAGCCAACACTGTCCCTTGTGTGAATCTTGTGGATTGTAGGAATAAGGCCCAAAGCCGGGATGTGGCTTGCCTTTCATCTCCCAGAGCTTCCTCAGCCCCATGCACAGCTTTATCAGCTCTTGAGACTCCATCGTGACTCTCAAGACACTTGGTAGCTTGGCAAAGAGACAGCTCTTTGATGCACAATATTCAGGGAAAACTAAGTGTTTCTTTGTAAAGGGAGATGAGGAAATGAGGGACTTCTCCAGCTCCTGTGCTTGCAGACAGAGACTTCAAAATGCAAAGGGGTGATAATCTCTCCATCATGCTGAGCCTTGGTTTTAAGTTCAGATCTGTGCAAAGTTTCATACTGCCACTATTGCCTCTGACTCCCAGCAAAGTCCCTTCAGGAAAGGATCTGAGCACCTTGGGTCTGAGGGAGCACTGAGGTTTAACCATTCCACCAGTGCTTCCAGTTTGTATTTCTGCAGCATTTTATAAATAGCAGGAAATATGGTCTCTCCAGCATGCTGTTCTCAACCCCTGATTACTCACCCTGCAGCATAGCATCTTCTACAGCTAAGGCTGTCTCTAATTTCTAGCCCTGACAGCCTTGACCATGACCTGCTTGGAATCAGGCCTCTCTAAGCACTGCAGGGCATCTTGGAAGGATGCTTCAGCTCAGATCTGCTTGTGCCTGGATCTGAGGGCAGAGGAGCTGAAAGCTCTCCATGCAGATTGCTCATTGAAATGCAAACCTCATCCCAGTAAAGCTTCTGTCTGCCAGAGTACCCTTTGACAAATTGATAATCCATGATAATAGAGAATTTTATCTCCATTCTTAAACATCATCAGGCACGATTATTAATGTCTTCCTATTGCACAATAAACAACACAGAATCCTCAGCTTTCCTCAAAGTGGAAGGCAGGCAAATTACATCTGCACTGTGGGTGAGCTGTGCATTTGCTGCTTCTGCAATCAGCCAACAAACCCCTCCAGATTTCCGAGGCCAGACTATTGCTTCTGGCAGCTTATCTCCTTACTCAACAGCAGAGCAGACTCTTGGGGTGAAAAGCTGGGCCTGTTGAAATCAGTGGCAAAGTCCTGCTCATTTTCCTTGAGTCAGGATTTCTCACCTGATCTCTTCATTTCAGAGGAAAAAACCCTTTCTTTTCTGGGTGCCTTTTTAAGGAGGGCAGCTTGTGTAATGTTCTGGTTTTGTCTTTGCAGAAGGTGTGCAAGGTGTTGGAGTTCCTGCAGCCCTGCCCTGAGTGTCCTGTGCTGGGAAGGCAGGAGCAGGAGGACAGGATCTGTCTGTGCTCCCAGGCAGGGCATGTGGCATGCAGTGCACCTGGTGTTCATCCTGTCAGGACTGAAACACATCTCAACAACATACCCTGAAGATTTCCTGGTATAGGCCAGGAATCTCTCTTTCTGTATCCTCTGGTGGCTTGGGTGACCCCTTCTGATTAGGCAAACAGGTTTTGTAGTGCTGCTAGAATCAAATTCATAATTCTCTTTGCGAAGCATGACTTGCCCTGTGGGGACCTCCACTTGCCTGTAGGTAGGAAAGCAAAACGCTGCTTTTGTGTGTAATGAAAGTCCCACCTTGTGCCACCTTCCTGGTGGCTGCAGCAGCGACACAGCTGAGCTCCACAACAGAGTCTATCAGAAATCCAGTGCTTGCAGCCCAACCATACAGTTTTGAATCCCAAAAAGCCCTAGAACCGACAGCTCAAAGGTGGTTTCTGAGCAAGCACAGCCCAAATTGCCCCTGTGCTAGATCTAACAGGAGCAGAAATTACGTAACTCTAAACTCTGTTGCTCACAGTGACGCACTAATGGGATGGGCATGGCAAGGGGCCGTGGTAAGAATCCTGCTGCTCCCAGAGAATACTCTGACCTGCCAACTGGCTGTCTCCAGCTTTGGTGAACCCATCAAAGTCACAGGAGCCAGCTGCCCCAGAGGCCAATGACCCCGTGCCTCATCTCTCACATGCTGCAGCAAAGCTGGCTTTTCTTCTGTAGCTTCTGAAACCTGCCCTGGTTTGCTGTCTAAAGAGCAATTGCACAAGTCTTTCTCTCATCTCCTGTATTTTGCCAAAGACCTCAACTGCACCTTGGGAGTGGGGATTGTTGGTACTTTTTCTCCCTTTTATCTCCTGGAGGCTTTGATGTGCCTGGCCCCTTGTTCTTAGGACAGCATCTTGATCACGAGCACCTTACAGATAATTCTGGTTGTATTGTTTTAAGGCATTTTCTCTTTCTCTCTTTCTTTTTGTGGTAAACGTTGGTAGAGCTCTGCTGAAACATTGCCTGAACCTCTAGCCCAGTATGAGTCTTTGCTTTTAGAGAAAACCTTCTAAGAGGCCTTTTCTTGGCTCCAGAGTGCCCATGAAAAAATCTCGATTAAAATGGAGGCAGAAGGAATGTGCTGTGAGTGACTGTGCTTTCAGTGATGTCGAGCTGGCTGGTTCTGACCTGGCTGCCCCAGTGCCTACGTGCCCGTGCTGCACCTCTGTAGGGCTGATGTGCACCTGAGTCACCACCAAAGGCTGCTTCTGGCACAGCCCGTGCCAAACTTGATCAAACAAGGACAACGAGGATGGGGAAGAGCCCTGAGGGGAAGCCATGTGAGGGGTGGCTGAGGTCAGCCTGTTCAGCTCTTCTGTTCAGCCTGGAGGAGAGGAGACTGAGGGGAGACCTCACTGCAGTTACAACTTCCCCAAGAGGGGCAGAGGGGGGGCAAGCACTGGTCTCTGCTCTGTCACAGTGACAGGGAATGCCACAGTGACCTGAGGGAATGGCCTGAAGCTGTGTCAGGAGGGGTTAGGATGAGAATTAGAAAAAGGTTCTTCACCCAGAAGATGGCTGGGCACTGGAACAGGCTCCCCAGGGAAGTGGGCACAGCACCAGCCTGACACAGCTCCACAAGTGTTTGGGCAATGCTCTCAGGCACAGGTCCATGGTGTGACTCTGGGGATGGTGCTGTGCAGGACCAGGAGTTGGACTTGATGACCCCTGTGGGTCCCTTCTGTCTCAGCACATTCTGTGACAAACAGATGCAGAGGACAAAGACTGGCTTTTCTCCAGCACAGATACTGTCAGCTTTCTGTCCCTTGTGGCCTGGCACAGTGCACACAGACTCACCTGGTCTGTGGATCCAGCACCAAGGCAGCCCAGCCCTGAGCACTGGGGCTGGATCAGTGCCCTGTGCCTGCTGAAGTTGTGCTGGGCACGGGGCTGGCAGGAAGCAGGAGCTCCCTTTGCAGAGAAATGTGCGTGTTCATGTGTGTCTGTGTGTGCATTTGCACACCAAAGGCACCAAATTTGGTTCATTTCTATTTTCATGCATTTAAACATTGCCAGCTGTGTGAATGGTGGCTGCAGCACATCAGCCACTTCTGTTCTCTCCCAGACTTGTTATTTTTCCCACTGGTTGTTCTATCTGTTCTGTGAGAGCGCTGAAGTGCTGTTTCTCTCACACAGTCTCAGGTAGGAAATTGCAGTGTAACCTGGATATTTTAAGCATTACTTAATTCGGACTGGCAAGATCCCGGGTTTGTTAGAGCAGAGAGAGACCTCATAGCTGGGATCAGTTAGCTACAGAGGCTGAGGCAGACAAAAAAATAAAAGAGTATATTGTCGTCTTTGGGAGATTTAAAAAACATATGCCTTCTCTCCAATATTCCAGACTATTGAGCTTTATCAGTTTTACTGCAAACTACAAATGCTTTTTGTGTAATGACAGCTCTTTAATTAGAACTTGGAAGCAATACCATCTGGTGATTATAGCATGGTCCAGCATGTTCATATTCCTCAGCTTTTATTTCCAGCTCTGCAATTAAATTGTTGCACGCCTCAAGGCAAGTGACTTCACCCCTCAGTGTCTGTACTTTCACAGATGGAATTAAAACCTCCACTGGAGATCCCTGGACAAAACCTGCTCAAATGGCACAGTCTTGGGTTACTTTTCCATCCTGTGCGTGTTTGTCAACCCATGCATCAGTCCAGTGAATGAGGATTTGGGATTTACCTTGTCCAGGCATAGTCTGTGAGACATTCCAGGTTTGAACAATGGAAATTTTATAAGCTTCAGTAATAACTGGCTGGGCAAGAAACAACGGCTTCGCAGTAATGAGTCCTCACTTGCACGGAATGCCATTTACTGTCTGATCTCTCCTCACCAAAGTGAGATATAAAAATCTGTCTATCCAGATGCATTTCTAGAGGGATGGAAAAGGGGAAAAATCCTTTCAGTTTGAAGCAGTCCTCGGTTCTCAGAAAAGGTTTTGTTTCCCAAGAGGATATTATATACTAGTGATTATGGAAAGAATTAAGCAACGCAGTTGAGAGAGAGACGGCACAGCTGCTTCTGCTGTCTGCAGTCTTTCCCCCCCACTGGCAGAGATACTGGTGGGGATGAAGGAAGGTGACAGTGGTTGTTGTGGTGACCCTCTTTAAACCTTTAGTTTTGCAATTGCCAGTCTGAGCAACAGGAGCAGAGTATTTGCCCTTACAGCCAAAGGCAGCAGGGTGCTGCACAGTCTGAAAGTCGCTGCAGTCCCTTCACTGGAGATTTCAGATGCAGCCAGTGGAAGATGTTTTTTAGGCAGTCCCAATCACCAGAGCCAAGTGGGGCAAAGTGAGAGGGGTTGTGCCCAAGGGAAGGAGGCTGGGTCACACTGGGCAGTGGCAGAAAGGACAGAATGTTGGTGTTAGGTGTGCGTACGGGCAGGCAGTGCTCTGGAGCACAGCAAGCAAGTTGCCATTTTTTTTCTAGTCTTACTTAAAAATGTTCCCAAAATCTGTGAGTACAGCATCACAGAACGCCTGATATTTTGTAATGCCACAAACACTGACCTTAACAGACACCAGAAATCCCAGTGGGAGTTTCAGCCATTTGCAGTGGAAACATGATGTCTTTAATAGTAAGGATGTTTCAATAACTTTCCGGGATTTTTTCCACTTTGGCACAGCTGCTCTCTGACAGATTGCAAAAGAGAGGAATTCAGTAGTAACAGCTTGATTCTGCAGGATGCTGAAGCCTTTCTGTCCAGTACTGTGTGTCCTTAGCCCCTGCCCAGAGCAGCTCGGCGTCACACAGGGTTACTCAGCGTTTTGCAGCCTGGAGCCATTCTTACCCACTTGGCCTTGCCACCAACTTTTCTACATTTCTATTTCTATTAATATTTCTGTGAAAAGAGCTGAAATGGGTGCCATTCCCTGAAGGGACTCAGCATTTCTGTCTAGGAAAGACAGAAAGGTGTTGTCGTGGGAAAGCTGTGCAGTAGTAACATGTCTTGATGAAAATGTATGCCTTGATTTCTCCCTCTTAGAAAAGCAGCACCTTGATGCCAGATTTAGTAACAATGGCAGCATAACTGAATTGTTTATTATGTTGTATTAAGGTTATGTAGAGGAAATGTCATGGGAAATGGCTTCCTCCCCCTGTTTCTAAACTGAGTGTAGACTCAAAGCAGGTGTTTATTCTGATAGAATTTAACAGTTCGAGAATGGGTGGGGGTTTTGTTGATTAAACAGAAAAAATATGGTATCTTTGCTATGGCTGGCATGATCAAAAATAATTAAACCTCTTGTTTGGACATAAAATATCCACTATTGCATAAACAATGCCTGGGCTTTCCCCATACAACAGTAATAGAGTCAATGGTAAAGTTCTTGTCAGCTTCAGGAGGCCAAAGGGGTTTCACACTGTTCTGGCCCTTCCTAGTACTTGCTGCCTCACAGATCAGTGTATTGCAGAATCCTCTGTTGTTCAGAAGAAGGCAGAAAACATGTTTTCCCTCTCTTTGCCCTGGCCTTTGCTTGTCGGAACAAGGCAGGAGAGCAGGAGGCTGAAGCAAAACAAACACGAGCAGGGCAGGACGGAATTTGGTTGCTCTGGGGCCGAGTGAGCAGCAGTGAGGTGCTCGCTGTTTTACCACAGCTGTGGCAGTCTGTGTGAGGGACAGACATCCCCACCTCCCAGCAGGGCTGCTGCACTGCCCTGGGAAGGGCTCTGTTCCCCAGGAACAGGCTGCCCTGGGTGGTGACTGGGAATGGTGACTGCCCTGGAGCTGGCTCAGTGCCCAAACTCCCACCTCTCTGAGCACACACATGTGCCGGGGCACCGATGCCACATTCCGTGGCACATTGCTGCCAGAGCAGTGAGCCTGCCCTGCCCAGTTTTGGAAGTCCTATCTCTTAGGCTGTTGGGTCTCTGGCAGAGCCTGTGCTGCAGGCACACGGGATGGGAGGTGGGACAGTGCTGGCTGCCTCGGCAAGGACATGGGGACTGGAGCTGTTTGTGTTCCCAGCACACAGTCAGACCTGCAGGACACCTCTGGTCACTTGTGCAGGGCTTCTCACTCATCAGGATGGGACTTTTCAGCCAGAGGAATGATAATATTTTTAATTGCCCCAACTGCCCTTCAAGGAGAAAATGCAAGGAAGGATGTTTTAACACTGATGTCAACCTCTTCTAATTGCTCTTCCAGGCCTGGTTTGCAAACTTCCCATGTGGTCACTGCTGAAACTCAGACCAGCATTTATCTGAATGCAGGTGGCCTTTGCTGCCCTTCACTAACCTCTTGGTCATTAACTATAGAAATTAATGTGGACTTTGAGCTCAAACATATATAAAAACCAGATACAGAGCACCCTGTTGGATTAGAGACCACTGCAGTATATGTGTAACCGAGGGGGGTCAGGTCCTACAGTACTATCAATCCTGTGATGATTTTTAAAACATAAAGCCACGTGGAAGCAACTTCAAATCCCAGCCTTGCTCTGGTTTGTTTGGGGTTGGTTTGGTCAGGGTGGTTTTCAGCAACAAAAGGTTTCAGAGATGCCCCCCAAAGCCTGGCTGTGGGGCTGCTGGTGTGATGGGACATGCTGGAGCTGGCGTGGGGCTGGGAGCAGCCAGAGCTGGCTCGGGTGCTCCAAGGACCTGCCATCCCTGCTGAGAGGTTTCCTGCTCCCCCAGCACTCATTTCCTGCCCCCGAGGAGCAGAGCCTGTCCTCCCCCTCCTCCCCACAGCAGCACGACATTGTGTGTTTATTTTGAAAAGCTGTCTGCAAAACTCTTTAGTGTTGCTCTCTATTGTAAGAGGGAAAACTAAAATTAAGTGAAAAGTCTCCTCTCTAAAAAACACCAAGCAAGTGCCTTTGCTTTGTGTAGCAGAGTGCACTGGCTTCTCTATCTGCAAAGGATAATGGTTACAGATTTTTCCAGCATAAAGTGACTTATGGCTTAAATTTGTCCCACAGGTCTTTAAGGCCTGGCCCACATTAGAAGCTTATGATAATGAAATGCTGGTTAAAGAAAAAAATCATGCCATTTCTGTATCATTAAAATACCATTGTAGGTGGATAATTAAATCAATGTGATCTTTTTCCTGTTTAGGTTATTTAACTTACTGAACTGGGAATTGCTCTGCCAGCAAAAATACCTTTAGTAGCAAAGTTTGTCATTTTTACTGCATTGAGAAAATCTGTGTTAGAGACAGGGCTGTTATGTTGCAGATCTCTTCTAGTCTACTTTGTGCCTTCACAGCAGAGATTTAAGAGTATTTTAAATAGCAGTTATTTGCCAGACTGCCTCTATCAGTCTGACTCCTGGGGACCAAAGCCCATCTCCTGTCAGTGTCACTTCGGACAAGGTGACTGCCTGTTCGTACACCCAGCAGTGCCAGACCTGCCACACAACAGTGAATCCTCTTAGAGATGGGATATGCAGTTTTTCCTACAGAAATATCAGCATCAAAAGCATGGCAGGAAAAAAAAAATGTATTTCATTTACATGTACTGTTCAAGGGAATTGCATAACTGAGGTATCAAAGCAATTTTTGAGTGGGGAATCTGAGTACTCTTTTGATTCTGATTCAGTAAACTCCTTAGGCATATGCTTATCTCTTCTCCAGATCTGCCCGTTTGAAAAATAAAAGAGAGAATTGAAGCGTAGTAGCCAAATCTCCAATGCTGATTAAAGGATTTTCTTCCCTCTGTGGTTTTCTTCTGTCTGTGCCTTATGAGGCACTAAAAAAAAAAAAAAA
>VZTN01008443.1:185386-196958 GCA_013400515.1 Erpornis zantholeuca
AAAAAAAAAAAGCCAAGCAAAGAGCAGCTTCTGGCAGTCCTGGCAGCCCTGAGTGCCGAACAGCTTTTATCCAGGGTGAAGAGCTACAGCTCCAACTCACAGAAGGGAAGAGTTGTTCCCACATTCTCCAAGGCTTGCAGTGGTGTTTGTCAAGCTGCAGTCCTGCTCAAGGAGCCAGGGAAGCTATTCCCAGCATCAGGTGTCCCATCCAAGTGCTGTTGTGTCCTGCATTCTTTGCATTGCTCACTTTACAACTAATAAGGAGACCAGGCTAGAAAGAGTAAGTGGAGTTGGCTCCCAGCATGGAATACAACAGAGAGTGAAGGCACAAGGTCATGTCTGGAGCGTGGGCAGAGTGGCCCCAAAGCAGGGGGAGCAGAAGGCTTGAAAAGCACCCGTGCAAGTGTTGTAAAAGTTTACAGTCCTTGTTCCCAATGGGCAGCAAACAGATGTGGCAATTAAGGCAGAGAACCTCATTGTCACGTACAGGGCCTGACGTTCAGAAATGCTGGCAGCTCAGGAACACTCAAAGCAGGTGTTTATTCTGATAGAATCTAACAGTTCATGTGGTGGTTCAGGGGGTAGAGCTGCAGGGCTGCACTGGCCATGGGCTGCTGCTCTGGCAAGCAGGACTGGGCTCTCCTCTTCTCTCTCTGCTTTAGTCCTTCCCCTGGACTCCTCTGCTGCTCTTCTCACCAGCCTGAAACCCTGTGCCCTGCCTACAGGAGAGATTTGAATTCTTAGTAAACCTGAGCTAAGGTAGTTATTTTGAGCAGAGTTTCTGTAAAAGCCTGTGGTTTCAGCAGTTTTGCTCTGAGTTTTGAGTGGAAAGATGCACTCAAAGTGAGGCAAAAGAACCAGGCAGAAGTGTTTGCCCAAACTTCTGAAAATTAAAGTTTCAGATTTGTTCAGCCCCAGAACACCTTTTTTTCAGTTCCCAGGGTGCTGAAGTGTAAAGCCGTCTCTCAGCAAAAGTGGAGTCAGTGTGAGTCCTTCTGCTTCTCACCCTTCTGCCTCTCAGGAGGTTTATCTGAGGTATTTCTAGCTGGTGACTGACTGGGTCACTGTTCTCCCAGTGAGGGCACCCCAGCTTTGTCTGCTAGGTGTGGCAGTGACACTGCAGCACAGACTGCCTGGGAATGCCTTGGCCATCAGCTTTCTCAGGGCAGCACAGGATGAGGGGTGGGAGAGGCAGCCTCTGGAGGGGTGGGAGAGAGGCAGGACACAGTGGAGGTGATCTCTCTGTGGGAGATCAAATCTGAGGGCCTGCTGAAGGCCAGGGGAATGACATGGTTGGGTGCCTCAATGGCAAAAGGGTGGGAGTCTGGAATTTCAGTCCCAAACTTCCCTGTGATTGAGAGAGCTGTGGCCAGTAAAGGCAGACATCTGAGAAACAGCAACAGGCATCCTCTTTAGTGGGATGATGACACAGAGGGGTGGCAGGGCCTGGGGCAGTCCTGTTGGTTCTGTAAGATCCCACAGACTTCTGGGCCCTTTTGGTTGTGTGTAGTGAATATTGTGGTGGAACCTTAGGGACTCTTGACCTGCTTCTCTTTGGCCTGATCCTGTTGCTGGTTCCCAGGCAGTTACTGGCCCTGCTGCGTGGGTAGAGCCTGGACTTTTATCAAGCCCGGATTTTGAGAGGGCTATGTATCTTGGAGCTCAGTCTTTATTTCAGTGCTAATCCACTGACAGGTTGCAGATGTAGTTTCCTTTGTTTTCTTTCCCTTCCCTTATCCTGTGGTCCTAGTTGGATGCCTTGGCTGCATGCTGGAGGATTTCTCCCTGCCCTGTGAAAGATGAGGTTGTGTCTATGCCCTTTATTCTGTGACAACTTCAGTATATTTTGGAAGTGCCATGTTTCAAATTTGTGAGTAAGGAAAGAAGGGACCCAAGTGCAAGTGAAAGGCTTCCAGACTTTCCTCTCTTCCCTGCCTTCCCAGCCACAAGGGAGAAGCAGTACTGCTCTTAGGACCCAGTGTGATACTGAGTTTATGAAATAGTTCTGTCCTGTAATGAGTTACATGAAAATCCAGCTATTAATAGTGCAGAATGTTGTGGAGGCCTGTCTGATTTGAGTTCCCAATGTGTGGCATGTTTCTGTGTGTCATTGTGTGTATTCATCCCTAAAGCCACCCCCACTCCAAACACACAAATGGAGCATCTAGAAGAAAGGAGCTCTGTGACTTCTCAAGCTGAGGACAGACACTGCTCCATTTGTCCTCCTCCACTGTGGAGGAGCTGGAAGTCATTAACTGGCATGTTTCCACCTACTTTGCACTCTGATCTAAGCTTATTATGGCAGAGTTTCCTCTTTGGATCTGTGCAGTGCTGGTTTCATTGCTGCTCTGATGAAAGAATAACTGTTTGGTGGCTTAAACACTACCTCTTTGCTTCCACTGTGCCCCTCTGACCTGCTCAGAAGATATGGGCTTGATAATGCAGGGTCATGGGTGCTTATGGTCCCACCTGCATGGTGGGAAGGAAGTCTGTGCCTGTTTGAATGGGAAGCTGTCTGGGATGCAGGAAATCTGCTCTGGAACAGGCTGCAAGGCCCTGGCAGTATATCTGAGCCATATGTAACCTGGGGCATTACTAAGTATGTTTCTCGTCCCGTGGGACAAAATGAGGAAATGAGCCCCATTCATCTTTGCAGTCAGTGAGATTTTGTCTGAGCAAGTGGGGTAGGACTCATGATGTTGACTAACCTTCTGGCAAAAGCAGGGATTGAAACAAAAAAGAGTAATACTGCACCAGCTTTGCCTGCAGTGAACTGAGTAGACAGGGTCAAAAGCTTTTAAAATAGGAAATCAAAAACAAATCTGTGACTAGGTGGTCCTGGAGAGATTTAATTGAGGGATATCTAAACTGTTTATCTGTTCCCAGGGGTAAGGAGAGTCATGAATAAACCTATGTGTGCTTTGATGGACAGTTAGTGACTCATGCAGTTCTGTCTGTTATCTCACCATGAGAAATAGTTATGGAACAAAGCCCTATCCAGCCTGAGTGTATTAATGTATTAAACAGTTTCCATTTGAACTTGATATGCTGATCTGAAGAACTTTGTAAGGATACAGGTACATACCACTAGTGAGAGCAATTGGTTCAAAAAGGGAAAAAATATGGCATCATTCAGGCTGTTGTCATAATCACTGAGGGTAGCTGCAGTTTCCCCAGGAATAGCTGCTATTTCGTTTTACTGCAACATTTGTATAAAGGACTTTATGGCACTTTAAGCTGCCTGATCCTCATGCACAATATAACCTCTGTTGAATTTCCTTCCTTCCTTCTTTCCCTTTCCTCTTTCCCCATTCTCCTTCCCTGTAACACTTTGGTTTGTTCCACAGTTTGAGCTCCCGACAGAGGTTTTTCCACCTTCACCAGCATTAGGCTTTGTTGATTTACGGGGTCCAGACTGAGCCAGCTACAGTGAGGACGTGGCAGGAATATTTCTATGTTTGGGGTGGTGTATGTTTTGTAGTTTTCCTGCTTCTAGTCTGTGAATATACACATCCAAACCTCTTGGGTCAGAGCAGTAGGCAGCAGGGGAAATCACTCCCTATGGATTTGCCCCTCGTGGTTGGGCACATACAGCAGGCACCAAGGGGGCTACAACAAAGCTGGAGAAGGACTTTTGACAAGGACATGTAGTGGTGGGACAAGGGAGAATGGCTTTAAACTGAAAGAGGGCAGATTTGAATTAGACATGAGTAATAAATTCTTCACTGTGTGGGTGGTGAGGCCCTGGCACAGGTTGTCCAGAGAAGATGTGAATGCCCCATCTCTGGAAGTGTTCCAGGCCAGGTTGGCTGGGGCTTTGAGCAGCCTGATCAGGTGGAAGATGTCCCTGCCCATGGCAGGGTTGGAACTAGATGACCTTTAAGGTCCCTTCCAACCCAAACCATTCTGTGATTCTATGAATTTGTCAGACTGTATAAGGATGGCTGGGTCTGTGCTGCCCTGTTACAACTTCTTCCCTGCTGTGACCTAAAGGCTCAATGTTTTACCATCCAAGTTGCTGAAATTACTTTAGCTTGGCCAAGGGAGGGCTGTAAGGGAGGCTGAGCAGGTAAAGCAGGTAGAGCAGAGTTCGGGTTTCTCAATCCTGCTTGAGCATCTCTGTTGAAGTATGAGAATTGCTGGTGCTGAAAGCAAAATAACAAGAGTTCGACCACAAGCTCTGGAGGGAGATGCCAGACAAGAGAGTATCCCAGAGACAACTCCACTGACAACTCCTCCATGCTGAGCCAGCAGAAGGCCAGGACTTGCCGGGTGGCCAGCACTGAGCAGGCAGAGCAGCCCATGCTGGTGGCAAGGCCCTGGTGATGCCAATCTCCAGAGTGACCAGCCTTGGCAGCAGGCACAGGTACCTGGCCTGGCAGGAGCAGCTCTCCTAAATACAGGTGCTAACTGGACATGCAGACAGCTGAGTGCCATAGGCCTTCTTCCTTTGGTTTCCTCCTGCTGAGCCGTGCAGGTTGGTACTGGGCACTGAGCGTGCCAAGGGGCAGCCCAAAGCCTGGCTCTCACCTCCAGAAGCCTGGGGCAGCTTAGTGCCCTTTGTTACCTTTTACCTGGCAAAGCCTGGCCAGAACATGGCGTGTACTTTGCTCCCTGTGTCCCTGGGGTCTGCCCTGGGAGCTCAAGCTCCGAGGAGAAGCTGGGGCACAGCAGACAGAGAGGGCCCTGCCCGTGCCGGGCACCAGGCCCTGCCGGGAGCCGTGGGCTTGTTCCGCACGTGGGAGTTTGTTCCACACATCGCCCTCATCTCCCCTCCCTGTGCCTGGTGTGTACAGGCTGCAGGACTGACTTCTGAGTAAGAGAGGAATTTTTTATTTGTTTGGTTTGGCTTTTTTCTTTCTGCCAGGGCAGCAGTGTCAGGCCCAGGCCGGTGAGCCCGGGCCAGTGTCAGCCCCGCAGCCTTCCCACAGGAGGCTGGGAGCTCTGCTGACGCTGAGGGAAAGTGGGGTTTGGTCTGGTTTGGCTTTCAATGAAAAGAAAAGTCCTTTCCTTTCCTTTTTGGATCGGTGTTCTTTGTAAGGACATTAAACTGCCTTATTGTTCTTCACCCAGCCCTTTCCACAAAACACTCTTCCTGTACATGTCTCTTAACAACTTGTCTTGTTTGAGTGAAGCACCCTAATTATCAAATAGCTCTGGGCTGCTGGTGCAGGATTGGCAAAGTCATGCAGCCCTCTGAGATGGATCCCTGTGCAGGGTGATGCCATCATGAGAAAAGGTGCTCTGGAGACATGGCTGGAGGGAGCTCTGGTGCTCTGCTTGGCTTGTGCCCCAAGAGCAGGTGCCTGAACAAGGCTTTCCTTTCTGGGCCTGCTAAGAGCAGTGAATAGGGTGCCCTGGGCTTGCCAGCACAGCCAGGGTGCATATAATGGCAGGTGAAAGAGAGAATCGTGGGTGTGGAGAAGTGTGGGTGTAGAGAAACTTACTCAGTGGAGGGGTGAGGTTGGAAGGAGTGGATGGGGAAGAGCCAGAGGCACAGGTGTCAGTCAGGATCCTGGTGAGGCAGCTCCTGTCCACCTGCTGCTCTGGCATCATCCATGGTCTTCTGGGCACACCCTCTCTTGGTGGGGTTGTTGGAGTGTGGAGGGGCCTCCCAGAGCTTCTCAGCCTCTGACACCTTCAGGAATTCATCACAAGGTCCTGGAGCTCTATGGAATGACAGCCCAGGCATCTCCAGTGTCACGGTTCCTGTCCAGCAGCAATGGGAACAAATTTGTGTCCTGGATGAGGAGCAGTGGTCCTGACACTATCTGCCCCACTCTCACTGTACACAATGATCAGAGACAAGGAAGAAATGAAAGTTGCTGTTTGCCATCTGGTTCTTTAAATATATGTGCCAACTCAATCCCAAACCTCAGGGAGGTGTGCTGAAAATATGGGAGTTCATGGTGAGGGCAGTCACAGGTCACAAAGCAGCAAAACAGAGTCTCTGCCACCACGGGACAGGGAAGGAGGTTAATGTTTCACAGTACTCTTAGCTGAGCAGCATAGCTCTGTCAGTGTTTCACTTGGTAGAAATTATTTATTGACAAGAAGGGTTTCCAGACTGTCCCCAGGAAAATTCTTTGTGAAACTGCATTTCTTTCAAGTTAAGCTATTAGGAGCATGAGTTGAAAACTGACCCAGGGATGCACGCTCCTGTCAATCAGTTACATTTAGGAAAGGAAAGATTAAAAAATCCTGAGGCAGAGCCAAGCACTTAAAAGGGAGAATTCTTTGCATTGATTCCTGTGGTAAAATGCCAAGACAAGCCTCGTGATTTCCTGGACCAAGTGCAGAGAAATGAAATGAAAAATATGAATTGGCCAAATACTGAGATCCTCATTACAGAAAAGGGCCACTCAAGGGTACCTAAGATCTGGCCTCTCATCAGGGAGAGAAAATAATTGAGAGAGCTCTGGTTGCAGCTCAGCCACAGCCTTGTGCTCGGCATCCTCAGCAACCTTCTTTTTCCTCCTCTGCCAGCTCGCTGTTCTCATGCCAATTAAGGAAGAAAAAAAAAAAAGGAGCCGAAACTACCTGCTCTATTTTTAATCCTATTTGTCTGTAGATAAACTGCATGTTAGATGATTAATAGATCTTTATCACTTCATAAAGTTTAGACTATAAAAAGCCTACCCCTCTCTTTTGACTGTTAAATGACTATGTAAGCCTTGCTGCTGTTACTTGGAATCTAAATTAGACACAGCACTTCTGAGAGCATTTGTTAGTATCTCAAGTGGACCACGTGGCCTTGGCAGAGCCAGAGGGGAATTTGTCCCTTGTGTGGCCTGGGGGAAGCTCAAGTGCCCAGTTTCAGCTAGGAAGACCAAGCCATGGAGGCCAAGTGGTTAAGGAGAAGCTGGGCACAGATGCAGGCTGTGTTTGACCACGGCAGGGCTGTACCCAGCATTTTGCACCTTTAACTCGTGCTAATTCAATCAGGATTTGCATGTGATGAGGGTTTGGGGACTGTGGTGCCAGCATGGCTCTTCACACTGACCTCGCTGCTCCCAAGCAAGCATGAATTTGCCTTTGGGTTTTTTTTTTCCTTTTTAACTAAGTGCTTAGGCTGGAATGGTGTGGCATTGGAGCAGGCATTAGACAAAGCCTGAAAAACCTTAACCTCAAGGGTACTCACCAACAGAGGCTGTAGCCTCTTCTGAATCAAGATCAGGGATTTGGATTAAACTGGCAACTTCTGTCACTGAAAGAAGAGCAAATCTGAGCCTGGGCTTCTCTGCCTCCTCAAACTTTGCACACTGATGTGGTAGCCACCAAGCCCAGATGGAAATTGATGGCTGCCTATAAAGACAGTTATAAAAGCTGTTGCAATCTGGTGTTTTATGGAAGCTATTAAATCTGCCAGCTGACCCAATCTGTACCTAAAAATGTTTATCTTCCATGACACATTCGCCTTCAATTAGCTATTCAGTGCTTGCGAACTTTTTAGCCTTTGTCCATGATTTTTCTTCTGATTTAAACTGATGCATCAGCCTAGGTGCATCTGATCCCAGCCTCATGTATGTGTTGTACCATGAGGCAGGGGCAGTGCTGGGGCTGGAGGGAGGGCTCTGCCAGGGATTAAAACCACTGTGGGAGGTCTGTTCCTCTAGCACTCCCAAAATCCAGGAAGGAAGAACCCAGTCTCTGCAGGCTGCTGTGTTACTGTAATTACTAAAACAGAAGGAGGTCTCTTCCTGCAGACCCTTGTCATCTGCTCTTGCAAGCAGCCGAGATCAATATTCCCATGCCTCCAACATATCCAGGGGCCTGACTCAGCTTGATATAAAACCCTTTGGAGCAAGTAGTGAGGAGCAGTTTTAAAGGGTTACTTTGCTGGGATGCTGACAGTGGATATGGAAAAGATCTGACAGTGGTGTTTTCTGCAGTGTATTAATAACAAATCATTTCGTACAGGATACAGTAAATAAAACCTTGGTAACAGTCAGCTAAAAATAACATCAATGTTAACTTAGGTTGTTTGCAAACTTGTTCATGAAGGATTAGGCTAACAAAATGAAAGGAGGAAGGAACATCTTTGCTTGAACAGGAAAAAATAGAAACTTTCTGATGAAGCATTTATCTTTGTGTGCTGAGACCTGATGTTAGCACATGAATTTGGCATCTCCTCATGTTGTACTTGGTGTACCTTGTCTTTTCATGCCAAGCTCTAAACTGAATGCTTTTCTGTGGCTTTGTTCTGTTACAAACTATTTGTTATTTAGCCTCATGGCCACTTCTGGAGTCCACGTCTGTGTTTCTGGTTAAATGGTTGCTTATTACCTGTTTAGAGTTACACAGCCAACAAGGCAATGCTCAGCCAGGGCTATCACTTTCCTGCTAACAAAGAGGAAGGAGCTGTGCAGAATTCAAAAGAAAATCCCAACTTCCCAAAACCCAGCACGTGAGAGGTGTGTTTATATCGAATTGCTGGATGAAGTTGTGCAACCCCACATGCAACCAAGCGCAGTCAGGCTGCCTCTCCTGCCAGGGATGCCACCCACATCTGTCTGGGTTATGCCTGCATCAGCTCTTTCCTCCAGCCCTGCACCTCGGGCCGAGCCTGCTGTTGCTGGGTGTTGCTCCTCTACCTGCAGCAGCTCCCCACGGCTCCCCGGGGCTGTGGCTCTGCTCCTCGCAACGCCCCCGGACACTCCTGCTCCTTTCAGCTCTCCTCACCTGCCCATCCAGAGGCCCCCGTGGGCCCAGGAGATGAGGGGGGCCTGGAGGTGAGTTAGCCCCACTGAAGAAATGTTTTTGTAAAGGTGTCTTTAGATGAAGCAGAGTGCAGCAGCATCCAGCAGCTCCCTGGGAGGGAGTGCAGGCGAGGCTCCTGAGGCAGATCCTTGGAAGGAGTGTGGAAATACACAGAAATCCAGGGAACACCACGGGCAGACCTGGAGCACTGCTTGCTGCATCGATTTGTTCACCAGGCAATGGCTGCTTCTGAGACTAGAAACAGAATTTGACTTGCTAGGTAAAAGCAGGATAATTTCTCGACTTCTTCAGGGACCAGTTTGCCCACTTTTACTCGTGAGGTAATGAAAACAAACCTTCCCAATCTGCAGCTCCTAATGCTCTTTCTGTATTGGTGGCCTATTTTTCTGCTTGAGGACAGGGAGGGACTGTTGAGTCACACACAATCTCGTGCCCTCCTCCTCTCATTTAAATATTAATATGATGAATTATTACTAGAGTAACAGCTGTGCACTACTCATATCACGGCAACATAACCTTCCCCTCCTCATCGGAGCACAGCTATTCCTGACTCGTGTTTTCTGGTTGACCTTCTCACTTCTGGATGACTTTTTAAAAATTACTTTGCTAGTTCTGGTGTGGTATCATTAGGATAATTCTTTGTTCTGTTCTTTCTGCTTAAATATTAATGGTACTGAGGAAGTCAAAAGATAGCTGCAGTAATGGTAAGTTAAATGTCTGTGTGTATTCTCCCATGAGAACTGTTTGTTTAGAGAGAAAGAAGTATAAAGATCAACCTTTCTAACTAACACCTAGAAACATCTCTTTCTCTTTTGAGAATTGCCAAAATAATAATGTCTTTTATAGAAATAAAATAATTTCATATTAATCAGCTAGTGTCTCTAGATAATTCATAGGAATAGCTAACATTGTCCCTAGAAATACTAACATTGTCCCTAGAAGTCCTAATGCATTGCATTCTCTGCAGATAAAGTATTACAAGGAAGACTGCTAATAAAACCATGAGACAGCTCTGTATAGACTGCTGAAAATAAATGTTTGGCATTGAATAAAGAAGGGGAGGGAAAGATACAACACCACACTGAGTTAGCTGAGTACAATTGGAAATAGCAAGGGAAAGCATTCCTAGGCAGATTGGGAAATGTTAGTGGATGTTGAGTTTTGTGGGTAAAGGTCCTCTCTGCTGAGCACCTTTTACATGGTTCCTGTGTTTGTGCATGTGTGTGTGTGTGGCTCACAGACCCACAGGTCTTCTCCTTGAAAATGTCACTCCTTGGAGAGCTCTGATGTTGCAGAAGGGTTTGTTGGTCTCTGCACCACTGTTGAGGAGAATGTAATGAGTGTAGAAATCAGGTTTGCTGGATGGGCTTTTATTTAGCATTGGATGAAAGGTTTTGCTCTTGTTGCTTAGGGAGAAAAAAAAATCTGAAATGCTCTTACAGAGATTTAAAAATTGAAGGTACATATTTTCATTTGAAATTTTTCTCTTTAAAACTTTGTTTTAGTAAATTATTGCTTTTAAAGTCAAACAAAATGCTTTTAATTTTAATAGAATATTGCTTTACTAGGGGTTTGGGGGAGGGTAAGAGCTCATAAATATAACAGGAAACCTAAATATTAATCCAAATTTATAAGAGATGCCTTTCTTTTCCCACCCATGGTGAAATCAGTAGAAACTTTTTTTCCCCAATCAGCCTTACCAGTGACAAGAGAAAGGGAGGCAGGAGGGCTCTGCTGCCAGAGAAACTCTTCCCATTCAAAACCAGTGTCTAAGCCAATCCTGGCTAGGGGCTGGGGAGAAGAAAGAATGGAAAGAGAGCACTGCAAACTGTTTCTAAGTCACTGACTGCTCTGATACAGTGCTAAAAATAGTGCTCTGCCTGCTGAATAATTTTGCCACTCTGTTTTTTTTCTGAACAAGTACCTAGTGGGAACAAAGAGCCTTATCCTGACTGTTTTCAATTCCTACTGCAGTCAACAAAAGTAAAACCATGGACTGAGATGTGTTCAGTACCACCTGTATATATATATATGTATGTATATCTATAGGTGGGGTTTTCTCCCTTTGTGTTCTGTACCTCCTAAAGTTCGTGGGACTTAGAAAAACTTTTGTTCTCTCAGTTTGCCATTCACATCAGGGATGTCTTAATTCTCATGCATGTTCCTGTGCTGCAGATTATTTGGCAAAACTGCTGCTTTTATAAAAAGCCTTGACAAACTTGTAGCATATGCCCCAGATAAAATCTCCTTTCAAACAGTCCCTTCAGATGATTATCTGCAGTGATTGCAAATGAACCTTGTAGCAGTCTCATAACAACTGTCCTCGTGGACGGAAGAGAAACCTGCTGTCAGAACTACAAATAATTTACGTAACCCAATTTAAAGCTCTAACAAAATGTTCCCTGTTAAGAGGATTGTTATACTTAACGTGTGAGATGAAAATGCTTTCTGAAGGTCAGGAATGCACAGAAGATAGATTAGATCTCTTGAAAAGACAAAAAATAGGTTTTTACCAGAAGTTTTTCCTCTGTCAGATTTTCAACTTGGCATTCTCAGAGACTTACATAAGTGCAGCTTTATTCCTGCAAATGCTGTGTTTGCTCTGCAGAGGGAGAGGAGCCTCGGAGCTCCAGGGAAAATAGAACCGAAGAACTGGGGACTCAGGTTATTGTCTGTATATTTCAGATATATTCCCAGGTACATTTCACCAGCAGCAGCATAAATAAAAGCTGGTTTGAAAGAACACAGGGGCGGAGTTGGGGAAGATTCCCTGGATCCTGCCTGCCACGGCAGCCAGTGTGATGCTGCTGGGAGGGCTGGGACAGCCCCTCGGGCAGCAGAGGGGGTCCCG
>VZTN01008443.1:196994-208136 GCA_013400515.1 Erpornis zantholeuca
GGGGTCCCGGGGGTGGGTGGGCTCACTGATGAGCTGCAGATCAGCCCCAGAGCAGGAGCGCTGGCATGAGCTGCCTCTCCTGCAGGGCTCCTGCTCACACCTGCCTGCTGCCCAGGGACACACAGGTGGGACAGGCTCTGCTGGGGCTGCACATGGGCGCTCCACGAAGTGGACTGAACCCGGGCGAGGCATCTGGGCAAGGAGTCCTGCTCTCCTCGTGCTCGGTGACCTGGCTGCTTCTGCTCAGTTGGGAGTGAATGGAAAACTGTCAAATAGAGCCGCAAAACCTGAATTCGTCGCATTGGAAAACAGCTTTGCGAGGTCTAGCTTTTCTTAATAGGATTTAGCGGGTGCGGCACGACGTAGGATGCTTTTCACACAGGATACAGTGGAAAGAAAATGAAATTACAGCCTCTGTAACCATCAGAAAGCAGGGCTAATGTTGACTTTCTCCTCATCCCCTGCACGCAGTCACATGTGGTTTCTGTCCATCTCTCCAATCAGCCAAAAGCTGAGATTTCGGAGAAGCTGATGATGGATTTTATTCAAACACTTAGCTCCTCATCTCCTTCAGTGCCGCATTCCCCTGGGGGCTGGGTCTCACCCTCTAACTCTGTCGGGGGCTGGGTCTCACCCTCTAACTCTGTCGGGGGCTGCCCCCCAGCCCCGCAGGAGCATTCGCAAGGAGCAGTGCGGGGTTTGCACCAGGACACACCAGGCACGCAGCAGGGTCTGGGTGCTAAGAGAGGCTGTGTGGCCATGCACTGGAGCAAAAGAATAGGAAAAAACTTCCTCCTGGAGAGTGGGATGTTTTCTTACAGCCTCCTGCTTTGCACTGCTGAGGGCCTTTTCCCAAAATTGGTTTGTGAAGGGGAAGGGAAGCTTGAATAAAGTGCTCTGCATCACAGCAGTGGGTGCCCCTCACTCCTGGCAACCTGTGCTCCCCAGCAACCTGCCACCTACCCATGGGGAGGGCACTGACAGGGACATTTCTTCCTCAGAAACTCTCTGGGCCACTTCTTTTCCTCCTTAATCCACTGCTGTGTAGCAAGGCCCTTTTACCAGGACCTTCCTCGACAGCTAGCAGCTTGCTTGCCTGGGAATATCAGGAGGAGGCATCCTGGAGAGGTGAGGAACCCCTGAGAGCTTTGTGTGCACCCTGGAGAGATGAGGAACCCCTGAGAGCTTTGTGTGCATCCTGGAGAGGTGAGGAACCCCTGAGAGCTTTGTGTGCACCTGGAGAGGTGAGGAACCCCTGAGAGCTTTGTGTGCACCTTCTGCTGGGGGACAAGGTGTGATCATGCCACAGGAGCGGGGTCAGGGAGCAGTGTCCCAGCACTTGGCACTTGCAGCATCCTGGTAGCTCAGGCAAGGCTCTTTTGGTAGACCATGGCTTTGCTGATGGCTAGCTCTTCAGATGGTAGCATTTTTGTGCCAGGTAGATTTCCAAATCTGAGCTTAGCTGGAATGTTTAGCTTATTTGACAAGAACTGGGACAGAGGAGATCACTGATTTTGCCCTACTTAAAAACAAGCAAACAAAAAAAAAGTGTTTAAAAGACTCTTGTGTGTTTCAGAAGAGGAGGGCACTCTTGAAATCCAGAATCAAAAGTGCATGTTTTGTCTTTCTTGGTGTTTGCCAACTGGAGACCTCAGGTTTTGCAGACTGAGAGATCTGTTGGCAGATAAATTCCCGTGCTGTGAGTCCCGGGTGTGCTCTAGCCCACACAGCTCCTGAACAGAAATTTTCCTGTGACTGCACCCACAGGTTTCTGCAGGCTAGATTGGGATTAAGCACCTTAATTGAATTTAAGTGGACTGTTCCTCCCATGTACTGCTTTTACAGGCTCCTGTTGGCTCCAGCAGCTCCCTGACTCATGTGTGGAAGAAACAAGGACCAAATACGTAGGGAACTTTTAAGAAATAGTTAAGAAATAGGGAGAGAAAACTTGTAAAAATTAGGTTTTGTGGGGACAGGAGAAAATAAAATAGAAGCCAGAAAATGGGGAGAGACTTGGAGAAACTAGAAGGGCTCTGAGATGGAGAGACTGGCACAGAGGGTGTGCCAACACAGCTGCTCAGGTGGACCAGCTCAGCTACCTGGGGGCTTCTGCTGCTGGGGAAAATCAGAACTGCCTGGACAAAGCCCAGAATAACTTGCAAACTGAGAATTCAGAGCTTTGGGGACCTGTACTTGGTGCCAGGACCAAGGACTTTGAAAAGTAAGTTGAAAAGTTGAACAGTGGAATAAAGAACCAAACCCTTGCAAAATTCAGTTCTAGTAATCTTAAATCTGCTATTAAGGGCTAATTTGACCTTGTTTTTTGTGGCCTAGTTCAGAACAGTGGGAATGATAATATTCTGACATTCTTGCAGATTGTAGAAGTTAATTTAATGGATATTTGCAGAACCCTTAAATCCTGGTGGTTCTGTCCTCAGAATGGGGCAATATGTGATGAATAGGGCAGTACACTGATTTTGGTTTTTTTGGTATCCAGTTGCTGGTAATCAGGTGAGAACTGTCTTGTGCAATGAATGAAGGAGAGCACCGAGCACTTGTGAGGAGAAAAAGGAATATCTGCTCCTGCAGTAAAGGTGCATCAGAGCAGATAGAGCTTGTTCTGATTACGGTGATTGTCATGCCACATGCAGCTCCCTTCCAAGGTCAGAGAAGTTTACTAGCTGTCATGAATGCCCATATTCCCATGTTCTCCCTCTATCTGAAACATGTCAGCAATCAGAAAGATAAATTTTCTTGTTCCTCTGTGTGAAAAGGTTCAAAAGTTTCCATTACTGCCCTGCTGCTTCCCTTGATTTCTGCAGTCCCCGCAGGTTCTCTGTTGACATTTCTTAGTTGACAGCAGCCTGTTGAAGCCCTGCCTCCGACTCCCTGCTGCCTAGCAATGATTACACTGCTAGTGTTTACTAACAAACGTCTTTGGACCTGGGATGATAAACACGGGGTACAGGGTAGCACTTTGATCGCAAATTGTATGTGTAGTCCTTGAATCAATTTTACTACAAGCAAATGAGTTGCCTTAATTATTTAAACAGGGATATTATCACAAGCCATAATAATCTCTGTTCGCTCTGTACTTCTAGGAAGTATCTAGATAGTCCATGCAGTTGTGGAAATACCAGCTTGGGTAGTCTGTCAGGAGAAAATTAACAGCTGACATCGCTAAACCTTTGTTGGGTTGAGGGGAAAATCATCACCTTGGTTTTGAGGCATATTGTGCTGTTTTGTGAAGTCTTTGGAAAGCATCTCTGACAGACAGGCTTGGGAGCGTTAAGTCCTCCTTGGAGTAGCCCTTGGATGGCTTGGGCAGTGGTAATGAGACTCCTGGTCCAGCCCTGGAAGTATGGTTTGACTCTGAAAGCAAGGGCCAAGTCTTCTGTCTGTCCTTGATTTCTGGGATATAGCTTTTCCAACACAGAAATCAAGGATAGACAGGCTGTCCTGGAAAAGATAACAGCAAGAAAAAGGTGAGAGGTTTGTAAGCTGCTGTCTTACCCCTCTGGGCCACCATTTTAAGGCACAGGAAGAGTTTGCTCACACTCGTCTGGTGGCTGAGCTGGTTCTGGATTGCTTTGGGTGGCCAAGTCAGAACTCCCACAGTGCAGCCTGGCCTTGTCCCTTGTCCCTCCCTCTATGAGCACGGATGAAAGGGTTTGGGCACCTGACCCCTGCAGTAAGGGATGCAAGGTCTGTCAGCTGGTTAGTGGGGCTGTGAGCTGGGGACATCAGCTCACACACAGGAACCATGCAGGGCAGTGCTGGAGCAGGTCGTGGAGCACACGTGGACAGCATTATCGTGTTGGAGTCTGCTGAATTGCAGCAATCATGAGAACTATTGCAGTTAGAGCTGGTCCAAAGGTTGGAACTCGTCTTCTTTGAGTCATCTCGATTGCTTTTGTTTTGGGAGTGTCCTGATTAAACAATAAGAAGAAATATGAGATAATGGTTAGCAACTTATTGTGTTTACTAAAATAGGTTGATCGGGAATTGGTTTTATTTTAATTGAGCCTTAAATGGTTCTTCTGTGTTTCATAAAACACAAAGAATGAGGAAGGAATATCTTTTTCTTTTCAAAAAATAGAACTTTTAGGTACACAGGGTATCTCCTAAGTTTTATTTTAACAGTTTTTGACTGTTGAAATTTGCAGTTGAAAACTGTTTAAAGATATGATGGTGATAAGAGAATGCTGATGCACTTGTAACCAGAAGATTTCTCTACCTCTTTACCTTTCCTAATTCCAGCTCACTTGCCAGGTAAATCTTGCTATTTATATAATGAAAGAACCTCTGGGTATAACCTTTCAATGAAATGTTTACCTCTATGAGATAACTTTCTGGGTTGAGGAGTGCTTCCCAGAGCTTCCCCAGCACTGGGGTGTCCAATGGAGGCATTTCTGACAAGAATTAAGGTCACGAAGGTCAGCTGGACCAACTGGCACTGGAGCTCTCACTGAGCTCTGCAAAGGCTGACAGCCTTGCCCACCTTCTCTCACACTCTCCCCTCCTGCACACATACTGTATGTGTATGTGTTAGTATCCACTAACAAGTGGATTTGGTTTTCTGTCCTGCAGTGTATATGTGGACAGATTTATTTCAATTGTCTAGCCCTCAACTAAAAAAGTTTGGGATGACCCAGTTTCAGCACTGTCGTACCTCTAAGAGAGGTAATAAATCTTACATTTCCAAAATAACAACAATTCAGTCAGATTTTACTGGGGGAAAAAGGAGTTTGTTCTTCAGACTTACAGAAGTGCAGAACATGGGTAAAATGATTTTCTCAGTACAAAAAATGTGTCACACATTATTTATTCCTTTCCTAGGTGGGAGTGCTTCTAGGCTCTCCTGGCTGTCAGAAAAATAGATAACTCAAAAATCCTGGGTAGAAGTTTTGTCATAAACTTAAGAATGCTGAGTTTACCCCTATTCCAAATAAAGCATTTATTGGGGGTTAAATTACTGTGCTTTATCTTCATGGGAGCTGACAGAACCAAAATGGCACCAGGAGTTAATGTTCCATTCTGTATTACTACTGCAAAGAGTAACAGGGAGTTCTCTTCAGATGAGATGAATAGACACAGCTTAACCTCTAGGCATCTGTTATTGGAGCCCATTTAAAGCACTTTGAGTTGGAAGAAACTTTGCTGAAGCTAATGGGAAATGCCAGGGTAGGAAGATGATCCCAGTGTTTGGCACCAGTCAGAGCCTGGAGAATTTCCAATGTGTGTTGGATTTTATAGCATGTAAGGAGAGTGACTTTTCTCCCCAAGAGTAAAAGACAAAGCGAGTTTAGACAATTCTGGTCAGTTTTTCCTCTTCAAAGGAAAAATTCATTTTCTTGTTTCTCATTGTAGTGCAATTGCAAGAAAATACTTTTTGCTTGAGTTGTAATAAGAGGTCTTGTGTTTCATAAGCCTAATACCCTTTGTAGCAAATGATGCTGCTGTGCATTAATTTTTTCCCCCCGTGCAGTAGCCAATGGTGCAAGTCTTTCTTTCCTCAGCACTTCAAACAGTTGTCTTCTGTAGCGTGGCCTGAGATCTTGCATCATTTCCTGTCATCTATCCAAAGCTATTTATAAGATGTCTGCTGATTCTGGCACATAAGCAAAACCCAGTTTTCATGAGAAAACAAATACTTTGGAAATGTAATCCCTCCCAGCAAGTGACTCAAAACTGCTGAGAAAACCTGAAGCAACCTTGAAAATCTTAATAAAAGCTAAGATATAAATTGTGTTGGGGAACATGGGGAATTGAATAGTGCCATATGCTTTTAGTGGAAATCTTTAGAAATAGAGGGTGCATGGTGCACTGAGAAAAAGTTACAGAGTATTAAGGGAGAGGAGGTGTTTCCAAAATATATTTGTTAGTGAAATGAAAACTTTGGGTTTTGCTGTCTGACAATACAACAAAAGTGACTCAAGGTAGCTTTTGCAATGCTGAGTATTTGCCGTGTAATTTGATGGTAGATGCCCTACAAAAAGTCCCTACTTTTTGATATTTCTTATATTTTCAATCTCTTTAGCTTCAGGAGACTGACTGGGGTAGGACTCTGGCAGGGACAGTTGCAGTCATTACGTGAAGCAGTGTGCTTCCACTCAACCTGCTGCTTTTGATAAGCGCTATTTTGGGAACCCTGAAAAAGGGTGTTGGCCACAGCCAAAAGGCACCCTGAGCAGCAGAACTCCTATCAGCCTCCCCCAGGCCTGCCCTGACCCTGCTGGCAGCACATGGCCCTTTATCTTTAGCCATCCAATGTGCTGCCTGCCTGTGGAACAGCTGCATCCCTGAGCTGGGGCTCGCTGGGGACCACTGTGTGCAAATGGAACTGCAGGATGGCCTTTGCCTGAGCAGTCACAAAGGCACTCTTCCATAAAGTGCCTCCCAATGCACTTTGCTTCATCCTCTTCTCGCAGTACCCATGTATCTGTATTGAGCTGTGCCCCCTGTAAATGTATTTCAAGAGGGTTCTGGTGCGGATGAAAATGTTAGTGAATGTTAGTCCAATTTTTTCTTCCCTGTAAGTGACAAACTCTGCAGCACCAGCTGTATTTACAATCACACCAGAGGCTTTATCTCCGTAATGCAACAGGAAGCAAAATGCTACATGTGGGAAGGTTTACAGTGCTATGAGAATGAACAAGAACAGTTCTGCACAGCAATATGTATATTTCTGCAATTAAATGCAATAGTTCTACAAAAACACTGAGTTGTTCTGTATAAATCCATCATCAGGCCTTCAGAACTTGTGAGCTGATGTATCTTCCAGTAGGGATCTAAAAACAAATGTATTTTTTGTTGAGAGCACCCAGTCCTGCATCTAGGGCATCTCTCCACCTTGGAGTTCTCAAGGTATTACAGATATTTAAATAATATCTGCTGCCTTTCACCTCTTGCAGCACTCCAGGTGATGCAGTAACCAGCACAGGGCCTCAGACAATTGTGCTCTGGTGCCACTTCAGTTGGCAGATGTGTTCTCCTAACCACTTCACTTGAGGTTTTGGAGGTGAAGATGAGAATGGTGCCTTGCTGAAGGTCTGAATGGGGAAGAACTGTCACACACTGAATTCTCCTGCACCTGAAGTGCTGGGACAAAAACATTTGGTGTTTCTTGTTTCCACTTCATCCCATGCTTTGCCTTGTCCACCTGTAGAATACTTTTCAGCTGTAGATTCATCCACTGGCTGGATCTGTGTGCCTGACACCAGCACACCTCCAATGTCCCATGCTGGGAAGTAAGAAGCAACTTGGGTCACTTGGAGCATCCAAGTGTGAAAGTGTTGGTACTAGTCATCCTTTAAAAAATTAAACCTAACACACATTCTGCCCTAATTGCCTACCTCAGTAAATTTCTCTGTGTTTGCTATTCTGTGCAAGGTACACTAATGAGGAAATAGTGAAAGGCTGAGAATGTGAGAGAGCTCAGAGGGCTACTGCTTCCAGTGATGACCCAGCTACAAGGCAAGCTTTCTAGGCTTTCCTCTTCTCTCTCTATTGGCATGGCTTTGCCAACTCCTGCTTTGAGCAGCTGCTCTGTCCCCTGTGCTAAGTGTTTAAAACATAGAAAAAGCAGGCAATGGAATTGCCTGACTTAATAAAACAGTGTGATATTAAACAGGGGGGCTGCATGCAGCCAGCTGTGTCCTAGATCGCTGATCATCTACCAAGGGGGAAGAACGACTTGTTCTAAGTGTTTAATGACTTATTGTCCTACAGAATGTCCAAAGTATGTCACATAACCCATTTATTTCTAGCCTCAAAGTTGAACATCTTCTGTGGCTTTCTTCTTCCACCTCCATTTGCCCTTTGTACTCTGCTGCCTCTGGTTTGAATTGGTCTCTGTTAATGGTCCGTTCTTTTCCAGTCTGTCTGTTGTTTCACACAGCAGTGAAGATCTTAGGGTATGGGTGTTTCCTTTATTCCCAGTCCTCTGTTGTAGTTTCTCTCCTGATCAGAATGTACAGGGTACAAATCCTGCTCTAGCAAAGTCAGGTCCATCCAAGTGAGCCCAAATGAGGTGACAGCATGTTGTCTGTGTCCAGGCAGCTCTGCCTACCACCAGGCAGACTTGAACTAAAAAAAGATCTTGACACAAACATTTGTTAAAAGTTTTTTACTGCTTCTGTGTGGTTATCTGTTAGTAATGCTGATAGGAATTATATTCTAGGATTTATTGGGAAAATTTTAAGGTCTGCTAATCCAGAGAGTGAGTGCTTGCTAGAAAAATGTGTTTGTGTTAAAAAGAACAAATAAAAAACCCCTGTGTCCACTATGGCAGGGTAGAGTCTGACATTTCCAGGAAATGAAGGTGCCCAGGAAATTAAGCCACCTGAGCTACCAGGTTGCCAGTGAAAGTCAAATTTACCTGTGCTGTTTGTGCTGAACATCAGCACTATAAAACTAAGCTGGAACAGCAAGTGATTTGTAAAGGTTTTGCTTAACACCTGCAGAGAACTAGGCTGATTGGAAGAGGCAGCAGTTAAAGGAGACCCAAGCTGTGAAAGCCTCTTGGGATCTGTGCCAGGAAAACTAAATTGTACTTCAGGGCTCAGAGCATCGATAAGCAGGAATAAGGCAAGGAGACAGCAAAAACTGAGTGTTTCTTGAACCTCTCCTCCTCCCCTTTTAATAAGTAGATTTTTTTTTTCTTTAAACTCATGCCTATTCGCATGGAAAATTCATCTTAGACTTTGGTAAGAAATACGGTCAGTCCTTAAAAATGTATCCTAGGACACATTTCTCTTCTTCTGGGAGGACGTGTAAGACAAGCAATGAAACTGAGACAAAAGCCTGGAGCTGCCAAGTTACCTTGGGCAACCTTTTCAAACCGTCTCCAAATCTTTCTTCCCTTGCCAATCATAATGGGTGTGGACACTTAAAAATACTTCATTCCCTTTTATGCCACAAGTAACAATTCACACACAGGACTGAAATATTACACTGGAATTTACTGTTTGATCTTTTTGAACTTGGATATAATAAATGAATCATTGCTTCAGTTCTAATTATTTTTTAATTGCTGGTCTTTATGACCTTTGAAATCCAGTTCTTTTCTTGTTCTGCATTTCACTGACAGTTAATATCTGCTAGTGTTTTAGAATGGGTTGGTATTGTCTAGCATATCATCTACATGCTACGAAATTGCATTCTTGTGGGAAACCTGGAAAAAACTTGTCACAGTAATTTATAGCCTAATCAATAGGATATTAAAATCTGAAAACAGATTAGCAATTTGATGGAGTAGATAGTTCTAATTGCCATGTGACACACAATTAAATTCTGAGCAACTCTCATGTGTATTGTAATTCTATAAATAGGCTCAAGACAAGTAACATTCCTGCACCATGCTCTTCCTTGTTGCGTGATTTTCCTCAAGATTGAAGGATCTCATTCACTAAATCCTACCATGAACTACACTCTTGGAATGGCAGAAAAGAATTCGGAGGGGAAAAAAAAGAATGCAGCTCATGATTTATGAATTAAGAACTGGTGGCACTTCTGGGCTATGGGAGATTAATGACTGAGCGTGTGCTACCCAAGTGAGGAAGCTTGCTGCTTACTGCACTCCTCCTCTGTGTTTGTTAAACTCCTTTTCAAACAGTCTAGAGCAAACTGCATGGATGCACAACTTCTCCACCTGACTGAAGTGACACTGGGGATACTGGCAAATAGTCCCAATGGACACAGATTATGGGCTCTCCAGGTGCTGTTTCAAGGATGTAATATAACATTTTTCTTACTTCAGCACTTTAGAATCTGAGGATCAGCTTGCTTTTTTGTTTCTCATAATGAAAATACTTCATATGGATGGAGGGGGGTTCTTTAATTAACTAAATAGCTCTGTATTTAGACATACAACCACTGCTGCTCCTGCCTTTTTTTAAGCCCCAAATCTCTTCCTTTAATTCAAGTAAAAACTCCTCTGTGGCTTGGCTCTGGTTGCCGTCCTAACATCACCTCTTCCAAATATGCACTCCTGCAGTTTTTCCTTTATGGACTGCATTTAAATACAGGCCTTCTGGAGCAGCAGTGCTGTAATCTTCCAGCTCTGTTTTGCTGGGTGGGCAGAAGGACTGCAGCTTTGTTTCTGACTTTTCTGTACTGTTGGCAGCATGGTGATCTGCCTGCCAGTTAGCAAGCACTGTAATGTAATTTGTTTGGTTACTGACTTCTGTACGTGTGCTCTTAGTACAATGCTGAGCTACCAAATGTCCAGGTCACCTCTCCTGGTGGTGGGGTCAGAGCTAGCAGTGCATCTGACTCATTGAAACAGAGAACATTTGGCTGCAGAACTGAAGAGAGCTTAAAAGTTAGTTTAAAAACTTTAGAAAAGCTGAGTAGGGAGATCCTTGGAGGTTGATATATGACTTGTTTATTAAAAAAAATAAAGTTGCATGATCTAAAAGTGCAAGGGTCAATTGGGTGCTTCTGTCCAAATGGCAGCAGAGCAATAGAGCCCTATTGCATCTAACTTCTGTCCTAGTACTAGCTGTAAGTACCCCCTGTTTAACCAGCAAAAATGAATATCGATTGTTTTATCACTTTTTGAGTCATGCTGCACTGAAAAGGCCTATGAGGGACCGCGGTAGGGAAACCGCACCCTGCCTTGACAGTTGTGCTGAAACTGGGTTAGTAGAAGCATAAGGCTCTGCTGATACCCAGAGGCTTGGTGTCCTCGTGCTTCTCTCTCCCTGCTAAGACTGCTGTGTAAAAGCGCCACGGGTAAAAATGTAAAGTTTTCATTGTTTTTCTTCATTTTGCTGTATTAGTTGTGGTTTTGGGGAAAAGCGGACTCTTTGGCGCCTCTGTTAAGGGAGATGCTATAGCAAGAGAGAAATCCTTTGTGGTCTCTAGAGGTGACAGCAACAGCAAAGATTTGTAGATGCTTGTGGGGAGAACACTGAGGTCTGCCATGGCATTACGCCTGCAGAACATCCGAGCCCAAGTGTCACCTTCGGAGAAAGACCTGCCTCCGCTGCTCCGGCCTGTTGCCTTCCAACTGTGTTTGTTTCTGTGCCTTGCGGGACGTGTAATGCCGGGCAGCTGAACGGGGCACACCCCGGCGCACACCGACACTGCGGGGACACGGCTCCTCCGCCGGGCCCCCCGGGCCTCGGGGTCCCTCCG
>VZTN01008443.1:209038-260700 GCA_013400515.1 Erpornis zantholeuca
GGGCTGCGCCCCTCGCCGCACGGCGGGAGCGGGTCCATGGGCCCGGGGGCGGCGGGAGGAAGGATGTCCTTTCCCGGGGGGGCCGGCCTCCACCGCCTGCGGAAGTTTTGCCGCTGCATTCAGCGCACTTCTCCGAGCCGGCACACAGGGCACAGGTACCGCTCGCTCCTGCTGCCGGGCGCCCGCAGGCTCTGGGAGCGTTTTGTGGGAAAAGTGACCTAATGCTCTTAATAAGTAGCTTGAAACACCCGACGGAAGTGGCTTGAAGAGAGACTGCCCGAGTTGGGGATTTGGGAGAACAGGTACCCTCGCCTAGGCAGGCAAGATGCTCTCGCTTGGCGTCTGTAGGATGTGTCTCTTTTTCTGGCTAATTCAGTGCCGTTTGGGATCAGCCTGACAATGGCTGTTAATTATGTAGTAGAAAAAGAAACCGCGGTCGGCGTGTTGTCGCATGGCCAGTGCTCTTGCCAGCAAGCTTTTTATATAGATACGTGTGTGTGTGTGTGTGTGTATAAAAATAACGTCGTCACAGCATTATGTGTTTATAAACCAGTTACAAATTCCGGAAAGTGGTGGCTTAAAATAGAGGTGCATTTTGGTTTGGCAATTGCGTTCAGAAAATGTGTGCTCCACAGCTAAGAAGGGAACTTTCATTTCAGCCTTTTGCTCAAGCTCAGTCCTTGCTTGTGTGTTTGTTATCTCGAATTCACTCTTGACTGGTTACCTGTTCAGCAGAACAGCAGATGGTAGCAGGTCTGCAGAGATGCAGAAGGCTGTGGTTAGCTCATGGTGGGCTGTTTCTGGGGAGTTTTCATTAATCTTATCTAAAGGGAGAGCCAAGCCATTTTTAAACACAATACAAAAAAGTACACTGGGTTCTTGTGTGTTTTTACAGATCCTCCAGAAGATTTATAAACTAATAGTAACATTTGCTTACCGCCAGCACCCGAGTTCCCTAAACAGTGTGGGGAGCAAGTAGGAGGCTTTAGAAAGCAGCAGTTTCGTGAGTTGGACGATGACTCACTCTGCCTACTGACTGCAACGTGGCTGATCTAAAAAAAAAGTTCTTCTGTGCCCCGTGTATTTTTTAGTCAAAGGGATAGTACTTAGCAGGTTGTATAATAAGTCATTAGTCATTCTTGGTCTTTCTCCTGTGAGTAATAATTTGATCATTATATGGTCAGCGTAATCAAATTAACTGGTATCTTTCAGTCTTATTTGTATTTCTGACAAAGTAAACATCTCGTACCTGACTGTTTCAGTGTACATCCTGTTTCCTGAAAGTGGTGATAAATCCACGTGCAGGAGTTGAGCATGATTTGAAGGGGTTGCTTGTGCAATCCTGACGCCGGTCATGTGTGACGATCATCACACATGATGATGATTTCAAAGCCCTTCCGTGGGTCGCTTCTGTTACCCTTTCCCAGGAACTGACCCATTTTAAAACCATCGTTGTAAACCACTTAAGAAACTGGTATCTTTGTGTTTCCCTCTTTAAGATTTGTGTTAAAAGAAGGAGGAGTAAAAGTATGGCTTGTAAAAAGCCTGGTACTCTTGGAAAGGTGACAGCCTAGATGGAAATGTCAGTCCCTGCGTCAGTAGCCTGTTCAGCACAAATTGGGTGATGAACCCCCCCGGTTTTACACAATAGTCCATTATACGTCTCAAGTGGCTAGAACATGGGATTAAGTAATTTGCTCACAGATAGGAAGTTTGTGGCAAGATCAGGTCAAATGAAGCTGCAGTGGGTTGGTTGCTTACGTTGGCAGCATTTGTTTTCTTAGCTAAATCACTCTGATTGTGGAGACCATTGCGTGCTCTCTGAAAACATTGTAATTAGTGCTCACCTAGTGAAAGGATGAGTGTAAACTGGTGATTAAAAATGCATCGTTTCAGAGATACGGAATGAAAATTTTAGGGCTCCTACTTCAGGAGGCAAGTGGGCCATAGCTCCCTTTCTCCCTGAAGCAGTCCTTCCATTGCTGCATTCAGTCCTGGCAGTAGGGGGTAAGCTCTGAGTTACAGCAAAGAGGTGGTAGATGTTAATCTTTGCTGCTGCTGGGCATCGTTTTGAGTCTGTTCCTGTGTAATGGAACTGGCTGAAAGAGAGGTTCCAGATGTGTCACGCAGCAAACAGTTTTGGTATTGCTGCACGTTGAAGACATCAGCAGTGTGAAACAATAAGCCTAGTTATGAGGCAGAATACAACTGGTTGTAGATGGTCCCAGGGATGTAAAATGCAGTTTATTGTAAGGTAATTGAACAGAGGCCTGGGACCTCGAGTTAACATGAAATTTGAAGTATTGGTACAAAAACTAATTTTCATAACAACTGGGGGGGGTGTTGGCATGAAAGGTGAATGGGGTGATGTAAACTCTTACAGGCAGCAGCTCAGAATGAGTGAACCTGAAAGCAGTACATGTGAGTGAGAAAATACTTTCACGTTTAAAAATGTTAAAAATCAAGAGGCTAGACCTCTGGGTTTTGTAATTGTGAGCAGAGTGGGAAAGTCGCTGATGCTGTCCTCTTTAGCATAAATTTTACTTTTGTTCTTTAAGTAAATTTATGGGTATTTTAACCCTTGTTAAATAATAGCCCTTGTAAAACACTGTTTAAAGTTAGGATTCTTGCCAACGCACAAAGAGAGGAATCTTAAGGCAATCTTAAATCCCACGTGCTGAGTAGGGAAAGCTCTGAAGATCACCCTTCTGGCAGGGTGTACCACATCAGTAGAGGGCAGCTCAATGCTTTTCAGTTCAGAAATACTGCATTTGGTGGTCTTTATTTAAAAACTGAGCAGAGGCTGTCATGTGTTTCCTTCCTCCCTGTGTTTGTCATGCTCTGTCCACATACCTGGAGGCAGGTGGTGTGTGGCAGGAGGGAGCGAGCTAGGGTGTTGGGGCTGTGTCCTGGGGATGGTCGTGCTTGAGCCTAAGGAAGGGTAGTGTTTAAGTGTTGAAACAGTCTTGTTTCTGTTTGCCAGTGTGCCTTTCTTTCCTTTTTTTTTTCCTTTTTCTCTATACGAATCTGATTACTTTAGTGAATTGAGGCCATTATTTAAAATATGTTAATGCCTTGTCAGCTGCTCTTGCTGCTCTGTTAGGAGTGAGGAGGCTTGTTTTGCTTGCTCCCAGTTGTCCCACTGAAATGCTAGCACTGTTGTAAAGGAAAACATTCATTCAGTTGATTCTGAAGGGTTGGCATAGTGTGGAGACCTTTACATTTAGGTAGAGAGTTGAGGGAAGAGCTGAAATGTGTTAATCTAAGATTGAACAGAAGGCAGGCAGTGGTTTGACATGACCTATACGTGTTGGGGAAGAGCATGCAAGTGACTTGTGATGGAATTGCCCAAAGCTTACCACGCTGTGCACTGTACACCTCTGACTCTTCCCTTTGTGGCATTTTTGAGTTTTTAAAAGAAGTGAGGATGTTGTACAAAAATGCACCGTGTGGTCTTTATGACTGCATTCTGCTGTTGCTGATGGGAACTTACTGAGAAAATTGCCACTTTGGTTTTTCATAAATAGTAGGTGAATTCATTACACTATTAAAAAATAAATGATGTCTGAAAGAGCCCATATGTTAGGGGAAGTGGTTGTGGAACATATCAGTTACTCTGTAAAATGTACTTGCTTCTAGTTTTTCTCTGTAATCGAGGTTGGATAAGTGTAGAAATAATTGATGAAGTAATAATATTTGTTTGATATGTAGGAATTACCCCTGTGATTCCTGTAACAATGAGTCTGTAGAGGCAAAGTTATTATTTGGGATGTTGATAAATTTTATCCAAAATCACAAGGGTTTAAGCTTTGTAAGTGGCATTGGATGTGTGCTGTATATTCAGTAAATACTGTGAGAGTACAGGCTTTACCCTTTTTTTGTGACCCATACCTAGTTACCTCTTATTATGGTGAAATAGTTAAACCTGATTTAGTCTTCAAATAAAAGTTTAGTGAAAAGAATTACTCCAAAATTTGCTGCCAGATGCTAAGCATAGTGTTGCTTCTGGCTTGTCTCTTAACAGAATTACCAGGAGAATTGCCAGGTTTGCTTTGTTAGTCCCTTTATTAAGACTCAGGAGGATTTTTCGTTGTGTGCCATGTGTTTTCAATAGATTACATCCAAAATGTTCACAATATATGTTTGGAAATGGTGGTGGTCATTATTGCCAGCTTTCCTCCACAAGTGTGAAAAGTACATATTTCTAATTAGTTTAGCTTTTTTGATGGTTTGTTTTCTTGTAACCAGACAGTAAGTAAGTTGGATATTTAGGACAAATCAATGAGTTGGGGGAGGAGGAAGACTTTTGTATGTGCTGGGGTACTGATGTGTTTTCCTCTGCTTTTCAGGTTGCCACGGAGTAAAATGGATGGTAGCTTTGATTGTGATTGTGGTGAGCTGGAGCCACCTGATCATTAACAGAAGGCATCTTTTGTAAATCAAGAGCTGCCAGTTTCCCATTTAACCAGACTGTAAACAAAGAAGAGAGAAGGAGGAAGAAGGAAAAAAATAGTGCTTACCAGCACCATAGAATGACGCTGCTCAGGACCAGTCCAACACTGAATGTATCTGCACTGTGAGGAGGAGGATGTTAATAGAAGCCTATTATGTGCATATTTATTCACATTTTTGTTAAATGTTAACCAGTTTAGCACAGTAGAGCTGAGTGCATAGTATGTCATTTCATTCCGTTTGAGTTTCTTGTGAGTATTTTCTTTAATGTCTGCAGAAATGCTGCACCTTTCTTGAACTATGAATGCTGCAATCTTTCTATCTTATGCTCAGTTTGAGTTCTAGAGCTTACGGGCTCTAAATTCAAGGGGACACAACAGGCCTGGCTGGCTCATAATGAGATGAGAGTGTCAAGAAACCATCTTGCAGTCAAAGCCAAGTGTTTCTTCTCCCTTTCTCTAAGACCTTTCCTTCAGATACCAGTGGAAGTGTCTCCGTGTGTTTACAGAAGCTTAGTAGTTTGAGGAAAAACGTAAAGAATTTTAAAATGGCAGAAAAATTTGAAAGTCTCATGAACATTCATGGTTTTGATCTGGGCTCTCGGTATATGGACTTAAAACCACTGGGCTGTGGTGGAAACGGCTTAGTTTTTTCTGCTGTCGATAATGACTGTGACAAAAGAGTAGCTGTCAAGAAAATTGTCCTTACAGATCCCCAGAGTGTTAAACATGCTCTACGTGAGATCAAAATTATTAGAAGACTTGACCACGATAACATTGTCAAAGTATTTGAAATTCTTGGTCCCAGTGGAAGCCAGTTAACAGATGACGTGGGCTCCCTGACAGAATTGAACTGTGTTTACATTGTCCAGGAATACATGGAGACAGATC
This sequence comes from Erpornis zantholeuca, assembly GCA_013400515.1. Lineage (NCBI taxonomy): Eukaryota > Metazoa > Chordata > Aves > Passeriformes > Timaliidae > Erpornis > Erpornis zantholeuca. The sequence continues at coordinate 214,381 of VZTN01008443.1, forward strand.
TGGCTAATTTGCTAGAGCAAGGCCCTTTACTGGAAGATCATGCCAGACTTTTCATGTACCAGCTGCTACGTGGGCTCAAGTATATTCACTCTGCAAATGTTCTGCATAGAGATCTCAAACCAGCTAATCTTTTCATTAATACTGAAGACTTGGTGCTGAAGATTGGTGACTTTGGTCTTGCACGAATCATGGATCCTCATTATTCCCACAAGGTATGCAGAGAGTGGGAATATCTAAGTGACACGTTGACAACTGTGCCTTCTTAAAATAGCATCTCTCTGCCTTTTGCACAGGTAGATAGGCTGTGGAAGGCCTCCTCAGCATGGTTTGTCTCAGATAGGACTACTGCCAGCACAGAACAGTGGGGGCTTTTTATTACTACATGGCTTCACAAAAGCAGAGGTTTTAACAGTGAAGACAGAACCTGAGATTAAGAGCAACATTTAATTACATAATTATAGACTCCTTAGATAAGATTATAAGTAGTGCATTCATAGTGCAAGTGTGGCTACTTCAGGGGATTGGTTTAGAGATACTGTCCTCTTGGTCTAGGTGATTCACAAGAGAGTTCAGTATCACCTCTGCATTTATTTGACATCTGGGAGTGAGTTTTGCTGCAGTACCTCATTTGACTAATAAATAGTGTCATATTTCTATATGGTTGCTGTTCACTCACAAAGATATTTGTCAAGGTAGAAAGAAGGTTTGGTAGAATGCACACAATATAATCCCTGGCACCTTGAGACTAAACAATCTTGTTAGCAGTGCATTTAAAAAATAAGAAACAATTTAAAAAATCATAAGTCTTCAAAATCTAATTAATTTTTTAAATTAATTCCATTAGGGCCATCTTTCTGAAGGATTGGTTACTAAATGGTACAGATCGCCCCGGCTTTTGCTTTCTCCTAACAACTACACTAAAGCCATTGACATGTGGGCTGCAGGTTGCATCTTTGCTGAAATGCTGACTGGGAAAACCCTCTTTGCAGGTGGGTAGAATAAAATCTGTGTGTATATTCATAAAAGGAGTGGTACTGCTTAATTGTCTTCCTCAGGGAAGATTGGTTCTCGTGGCTAACATCAACAGTCATTGATCATCAGGATATGCTATATTAGTGTGCACTTATATAAACTATAAATTGATGTATTTGTAAAGCAGAAGACATTTCAGTTTAGTTACTTGCATTGGTGTGTATTTAGATAAATACCACAATTTAAAAGTCATACGTGGTAATTCTGTGTGTAATTATGTTAAACTAAATTTATTGGTTGCCTAAGAAGTGATCTGATATGTGTCAATTGATGTATCCAGGGAGTATTAGAAGATCATCAGTACCCTAAGTATATGCATAAAGATTTTTTTTTTTAATGTAGTCAACCTAATTGCTTCTTGCTTCTCTGTATTTTAAATTATGAGGCCCAGGGGTATTGATTTAATATTTAAAGGTGTAACATTCAGTGCAATACAGCAAGGAAATGTGCAACCTACTGTTTCAGGTAAGACAGGAAGCAATGCTCTGGTCTCATTGGGCACATCTATATTAGAGCTTTGGTTAGGATCAGGAGCACATTTTTGGAGCAAATCTCTTGATGGCCATCCTGTACATGTTGCTGACCTAGCTCAGAGTACAAACCAGAGCATTTTGGATAAAGTGAAGCTGTCATTTGCACTGTAGGAGATCACCACCTGCTGACAAGCACTGGGTCCTTGGGAGCAGATGAATAAACTGCTGAAGCACCTCTGAAATGCTTATTTTTGTGCACCCTGGGGCCTCAGCAGCAGTTGTCTCATTCTTGGATTTGCTCCTGTTGGCCTGAATTATAGGAGTAATACAGATAAAACCTCTGAGAGCTAAGCTTGCATTTCAAAGTTCACATTCCTTTAGGCACGTGGACTGAAAGCACACCTCTGCAGTAGTTCTTAGCTCTGCATGAGAAGATGGAATGGAATAGAATGGAATGGAATGGGCAGTGGGATGGAGAGCTTCCTCCCATTAAGTGCTGTTAATGGAGAGCTGTCTCTTGAAAGCATTATTTGGTATAAATCAGTGATTAATGTGTGCAGAGGCTTCTCTTAACTTGCAGTGAGTTTTTCACTCTTTGAGTTACTGACTACTGGAGTAATGTCCCCAGAGTATTAAATGCTTGGCTGATACAAGATTTATTAGGTTCCCATTGCATCAAGAACTTCTGCTGGCAAATAGTGAAATAGTGAGAGAAAGTCTGCAGGTTTCATCATTCAGCACAGATTGATCACAACTGCCAGCATTTTGGCTTTTTTTTCTTTAAGTAGCATTGGTATTTGTCACAAATTTTTATTGGCCCAATAGCTGTGCAGAGAGTTAGAATTCTGTATAAAAACTTGGTCTTTATACCCAAAATCCTGAATTTGTAAGCTTGTTTATATGCCTTAATTGCATTGTGTAGATGCTTAGAAAAATATTTTAAATACACATGTACCCCTCTGAAAACTTAGTGCTGGTTTTCTAATGGTTTTCTAATTTAAAGAAAAGTGAATTTCTTAACATCATGCCTTTGCTGAGGGAAGAGGTTGGAGATGTGACAGTTGCTCTGCCCTGAGACTCTGAATAAAGATGTTTTGCAGAGTTGTTTGGAGGGCTTGATTTGGTTAATTACAACTTCCTGTCTACTTGTGAATTATCCCTTAGGAATCCTGCTGTTCAGAAAGCTCATGAGAATGGGGAGGAAGAATGCAGGTTAATACTGCAGAATACCTGGGATAAGTGAGGGAAGAGAAGCTGAGGCAGAGGAATTCAGTAGCTTTTCCAAACAACTTCTGTGTTTCTTTGTTCTAAATGAATGTTTTGGAATGGTTATTTTGCTGATAGTGGAAAGAAAGATGATTAATTTTTAGGATGGTACTAATTACAGAGTAGAATGTGTTTTGCAGCAAATGAGAAGCAATATAACATCTGATAGATCATATTCAGTAATTTGTTGTAGTCTGAAGCAGAAGAACAAAACAGCTCTTTCAGTCCAGTGAAGGAGTTAACACGAGGCAGTACTGATTGATTTGGAGAATGTAGGTCTGTGCCAGATCTTCTGCAGTGACTTTGCCTCAGCTTTTCAGGTCACCTGGCAGGTGTGTGCTAGGATGTCCTGTGCAGACTGTTGGGCTGTGCAGGGTGTGCAGCTCTGGCCACATTTATTTTTGTATTTATTGTCACATACATCACTATTGCTTTCGAGTGCCCGGAGCTGCTTGGTGAAGGAAGGAAATGCTGGCATGCAATTAGTCCTATATAGTTTTATCTGCTAGTTGAATGTCCAAGGTCCTACATCCTTCTTGGAGCTGAACAAGCTGAAGCTGACATGCTGTATTTCTGGGTACTCCAGTACTGAATATAGATGCTGTTCATTAGTCAAAATTGACCTACTGTATAGGCCCTTGCTGTTCTTACCCAGGGAAGCTTCAGGTAGTGCTAAAAAAGTACTATAATTTCAATCATAATACAGTACTTTATTTAAAAAGGGTATCACTCTGTGCAACTGACAGGTGATTTTTGCCTTGCAGTTAATGTGGGATTTCAGAGTAGAATATTAATATAAATGGTTGTGGCCTGTAAGATGTCTTTCTGAGCTAAACCACTACTGTTTTTATTAATATGGGACATATAATTCAAAGTGAGGTCAGCTACTGGATTAATTAGGTAGATGAGTTGAAAGAGGAGGATTGCAGTATATAACAAAAGGGTATTGCTGTAGAGTACCTCTCCATGGTGAAAACACCCTTAAAAAAGCTTAAGGTTAGGTCTCTTCATCTGTGAGTAACAGCTCTGTAATGCTTCATATGCCATGGCATTTCTTGAGAGCTCTTCAAATTTATTATCATTTAAATTCAGAACTTCAGCCTTTCCTCTGTTGCAGGAGATTATAATCTTTTACTGGAAATCGCTGCTCAGAGCACAAAATTTTGACATGCCTCTCATATACAGGGATCAGAAATGTTTGAAATTGAAATGGCAGCTTGTCTTTTCTCTTGGTGCTTAGGTGCACATGAACTTGAACAGATGCAGTTGATTCTAGAATCAATTCCTGTTGTACATGAGGAGGACCGTCAGGAGCTTCTCAATGTAATTCCAGTTTACATTAGAAACGATATGACTGAGCCACACAAACCTTTAACTCAGCTGCTTCCAGGCATCAGTCCTGAAGGTAAGTAATTAAAAAAAAAAACCCCAACTTGTTTTGATGTCTCAGAATCATCAAACAGTGTGCAACTTCGAGGTGCAGGTGTGTGAATGTTAAAAGCAAGTTTCAGTTAGAAGAATCTCTGTTCTCTGAAGAAGGATTGTCTTCTGCTGTAATAGCAAAAATTTACCTCCATGATGGCTGCTTGGTCATCTTTAGAGTAGCACTGTGAATCTGTGCTGCACCACTTTGCACTGGAATTGCTCTGTTTTGGGACACTGCCCTTTTAAGGTCAAGGGAACACTGGAATGGAGTCAGTATAGAATGACTGTCTTGCAGATGTTTTTAAGAGACTCCCCCAGCCAAAAGTAACAGCAGTGTTTCCTGCTAGCCATCCACTGCTGGTGGATACTGACTCAGCCTGAAGCTGTTTCTTGCTGTTTTTTCATGCTTTAAGTTAAATTATGGTTGATCTTAGATTTGACCTCTGCTCTCTCTTTCTGATGGTTACAGGATGCATATTTGGCACTGTCCTGTCAGGACAGGATTCTTCACAGGCAGCTGCTTTGAAACAACTACAGGGCTCTGGAGCAAAGTACTCACCTTAATGTTAAATTCTAAAGGCCTGGAATTTCCCATTTAATAGTAGTTTTTTCTCTACAGCACTGGACTTTCTGGAGCAAATTTTGACCTTTAGTCCCATGGATCGATTGACAGCAGAAGAAGCTTTGTCCCATCCTTACATGAGCATTTATTCCTTTCCAACGGATGAGCCTATTTCAAGCCATCCTTTTCACATTGAAGATGAGGTTGATGATATTCTGCTAATGGATGAGAGTCACAGCCATATTTATAATTGGGAAAGGTAAATTTATCACTTACTGTGGTAACATAACTGGATGGCTTTGTGCTTGAAGTGACATTGCTTCATGGGCATTATTTCCTTTTCTGTTGGTTTCTTCTTCTTGAGTTGAACTGAGAATTAAATTTTCCCTTCTGTTGTCATTGGATTTCTAATCCATTAGACTAGACTTGGATATGCTGATGGATTCCTGAGTTGCATTCAGGACTCTAGAATTTAATGTTAGTATTTCCATTATTTTTTTTTCTTCCCCAAAATATTGCTTTGAAAATAAACTTTGTTTAAAGGGAGTTTTAATTATGTTTGTCTTGTCTAATGCTTAGTGCATATTATATTAAAGAGATTTCACAGTAGTCATCTTAAGTCAATTAAACACACTTTAGAAAAGAGTTCTGTAAATGGAGTGAGCTACTGTACATAATTCTGTTGCTTTATGCCAGATTAAATTAAAAACCTGGAAGAGGTACCCAGTTGGATTATGGAAGAACTTTGTGTTGAATTGTCATTATTTTGTAAGGGAATTTCTAAACTTAACTGTCTCTGTCTTGGGATCTAGAAGCCTGTTTGTAGCTGCTAACACCCAGGAAATTGTTTTACAGATACCATGAAAGTCAGTTCTCAGACCATGACTGGCCTATCCATAATAACTATGAAGCTGATGAAGTTCAGCGTGATCCAAGGGCTCTTTCTGATGTTACTGATGAAGAAGAAGTGCAAGTAGATCCTCGCAAGTACTTGGATGTAGATCGTGAGAAGTACCTGGAGGATCCTGCCTTTGACACCCACTTCTCTACTGAGCCTTGCTGGCAGTATTCAGATCACCACGAAAACAAGTATTGTGATCTGGAATGTAGTCACACTTGCAATTACAAAATGAGGTCATCTTCATACCTAGATAATTTAGTTTGGCGAGACAGTGAAGTTAACCATTACTATGAGCCCAAGCTTATTATAGATCTTTCAAACTGGAAGGAACAAAGCAAAGAAAAGTCTGACAAGAAAGGCAAGTCTAAATGTGAAAAGAATGGGTTGGTGAAAGCTCAGATAGCACTTGAGGAAGCATCACAGCAACTTGTTGAAAAAGAAAGGGAGAAGAATCAGGGGTTTGACTTTGATTCTTTTATAGCAGAAACCATCCAGCTTAGTTTACAACATGAGTCTACTGATGTTGATAAATTAAATGACTTGAATAGTTCAGTGTCTCAGATAGAGTTGAAAGGAATAATATCGAAGTCGGTGAGCAGAGAGAAGCAGGAGAAGGGAATGGCCAATTTGGCACAGTTAGAAGCTCTGTACCAAACTTCTTGGGACAGTCAGTTTGTCAGTGGTGGGGAGGGGTGCTTCCTCATAGACCAGTTCTGTTGCGAAGTAAGGAAAGATGAACAAGTTGAAAAAGAAAATACTTACACCAGTTACTTGGACAAATTTTTTAGTAAGAAAGAAGATGCTGAAATGCTAGAACCTGAGCCAGTAGAAGAGGGGAAGCTTGGGGAGAAGGAAAGAGAAGAGAGCTTTCTCAGTAACAATGGAGAACTCCTCTTCAACAAGCAGCTTGAGGCTATAGGTATTCCTCAGTTCCACAGCCCTGTTGGTTCGCCTCTGAAGTCAATCCAGGCCACGCTAACGCCTTCTGCTATGAAATCATCTCCCCAGATTCCCCACAAAACCTACAGCAGCATTCTGAAACATCTAAACTAAAACACTCAGCAGACATTTCTTTTATATTCATGAGATGTGTTTGTCTTTTTTTATTACTAGTGTAAGTAATTTTTTTACTTGAATCAGATGGTGTAATTTTGGTATGGATTTCATTAGTTTTCTGTTTACCATTGTTTTTACAATCCAGAATTACTTTCTATACATGAGTTAGTTTTGTTTTTAAACTGGCATGTCGTTTGCACACAAAATTAAAGAATAGAGCAAAATAATGCAAAATGCAGGAGGTAACAAAAAAATGCACTAAACCAAGTTAAAAAAAAACAAAAACAAACCAACATTCTCTCAGTAAAACAGTGTCCATGTTTTGCAGAAAAAGAACCTTGCCTTGAAATTTACACAGTGAGACTGTACATAATTGCATGAGAATTATCTATTTTTCCCGAAATGTTTTTTTCATTCATGTGTATTTTAGAGTTTTTCATACTGTAACACATTTCTTAGACACATGATACCAGCAGCAACTGAAATGAATGCAGAATTTGGTACGCATGTGTTATCTACCTCAAGGTAACAGCAGTATGTGGCAAAACATTAACCACCCATAGTGCTTCTCATTATGCACTTCTATTTAGCCAGCATTATTGTAGTAGCTATTCCTATTGAAAATCATTCAATATTTATAAATGTTCTGGTATGCATTCTTTATAGTGAAGTGTTAATATGCAGCACTTTTATTTATTTTAGCAAATAAGTATATTTCTGTAATTATAGAAAGTCAATTTTTGAGTTACTTTTCAGATAAAAGTTTTTTGTTTAGCACTATGGTTTTATTGCCTACATAGCTGGATATATATTAACATCAGCTTATTCTGAGGCTATCCAATACATTTTTACTTTCATTTTTTAGTTTTCATTTCAAGTAAAGCACTCACTGTGTATAGGAATTTGTAATTGGAGGTGCTTGATCTCTACAAAAGAAATTAGGAATTGCTTTATTATCAAATGCTCCTAGAAGTCTTAATTGTGTTCATTTTTTAAAAATTTTGTAATGTTAGTTGTGTGCATGGAAATAATTAAGGTACAACATTACTGTAGGTTAAAGTTCTATATGGTGAGACATTTTGTTTTTACTGTATGTTTTTACTGAATGATTCCTGTCCCACTCCCACCCCCCCTCAAAAGCAAGCATGAATAAAATTAGGTTAAATATAGCATGTAGCATCTCGGTCTTTTGAAAATTTGTTTTACCTTCTGATTTTTTGAAATACTGGATGTATCATTGGCTCCCCTGTTTAAAACTAAAAACAAATAAAAACATGGCCAGCACCAGTGGCTGTTTGTGATGTTTGTACACAGATGTAGGGTGCCTGCTGTGCTGCAGCTGGGAGAGGTGTGGGGGTCACTGCCTCACTCAGGGTGCTGGTGGAAGCAGGAGAAACTCTCCCTGGCAGTGCCTCTGCTGGGGATGCAGCACAGGGAAGGAGACTCCCAAGGGTTTCCTTCTGTCCTGGTGCCTGCAGCCTGTGCTGAGGAAAATCCTGTGCACAGCGATGTCCCTAACCATTTCTGTTGGAAAAGCCACAAAGTCAATGAAGTGACCAAAATTACTGTTTTATTGATGTTTTAGTCAGATTAGTGTTAAAGGGAAAGCTGCTGTGAGTGTGTGCGAGCCCTTCCTGTGTATGCAGCCCCGAGTTCCTCCTCCTGGAGCCTGGCTGGAGCACTGCCTTCAGGAGGTGTTGGGAGCCTGACCAGGTAACTCCTGGGGGATGTTTCAAAATGTGCAGCTCAGGTCTCTGTTGCAGCAAGCCCTAGAACAGTTTGTGTTTCTCCTCCAGTTCCTCCCATCCCAGCCGTTCCAGAGGGAGCTAATTAACTGTACAATGAAGATACATCTTCTGGCAAACTCCAGCTTTCCCTGTGACAGTGTTGTAGGTCCTCCACATTTTTCCCTCCCTGCTCCTCTGGCACAGCTGCTCGTGGCCTCAGACAGGTGGGCACCTGGGGGAGGGCACAGGGTCTGTGTCCTTGGGCACAGTCTCTGGGCATTCCTGCAGCCACAGCAGGGCTGTGGGGCTGTGGGGAGGGAGTGACCAGCTGCCCTCTCCGGGCAGGGGACTGTGCTCAAGGGCTGGGGGGGTTTGGGTTGAGATTGGATGAAAGCAGTGGGTGGGAAGTGTGGAAGAACCGGAAACAAAATTCAGCTTAAAAAACCCGTCTGGTACAAATGCAGTATAATTTTTGCTTTCTCTTTGGTTTATTTTTTCTTATTTTTCTTTTTTTTTAGAAAACAAGTGGAATTTAACAGTACTTCAGAAGCCTGTAAGGGTAAAAAGGGAACATTTTACACTAAAAGGGAGGGGAGAGGCCAGTGTTGAGCCTAAACCCAGCACGGTGCTTCATGACCTTGCCCTTCTCCCTGTGCCAGGGAGGCGAGGCTGTGCAGGCTGTGCTCCTAACCCTGCTCTCCCCACAGCCTCCATCCCTGGGTCCCACGAGGGTGCAGCTGTGCAGTCAGGATTGCTGAGAAGGAATTCCCTGTGTGGAGACACAAGGGTCTGGTAAGGACTGTGTAGAGTGAAATCCCTGCTGGAAAGTGAAGGTGCTCTGGGTGCGGTGCTGGGCTCTCCCTTGGCAAACTGCAGGAGTGTTGTGTTGGAAGAGCAGCCTGCAGAGAGCCCAGGGTGTCACAGGGTGCCACAGGGTGTCACAGGGTGTCACAGGTTCTGCCTTTGGGGTGGGAGATGCAGGATTTCTTCCTGCCCTGTGCTCATCAGCCATGCCTATCCCTGCAGGAAGAAATCCATCTGTCACACGTGTACTCTTTGGTGTGACCTAGCAACGGCATTGTCTTTAAAAACAAAATATGGAAGAGGCTTAAATTATGAAGCAGATAAAGGGACCACTGTTTCAAGCCAAGGTACTTGGCAAGTACAATGGAACACCCTTTTTTAACAAAAAAAGCAAATAAAAAAATCATCTTTTCTTCTCTAAGCGGCCTTTGGTTAAAAGGCAGCGTTTTAAAGTATATTTAACAAGAGCTTCAGCTAGAAGAGGTGATGTTTACAACAGACCACGACAGAGCCTTTTACACCTCCTGTCATCACACGAGGTCTAATAATTGCTGAACAGTTTGTTCTGATCAAGAGTTCTCAGCCACGGTCAGTTCACTTTCTCACCACTGCATTTAATTTTAATTAAATCAGAGCTGCTATATATATTCTTGGCTATTTTTATGAGACTTTACCCACGCTGCTGGTAGTGGTGTGATGGCAGCGTGAGCAGCACAGCTCAGCTGCTGTTTGCTGTCAGCAGAGCTGTTCTGCTGGGGCTGTGGGGCTCTGTGAGCCAGCTGGGCACTGGGGCAGACCCTGCTGCTGCTGTCCCTCCTCTGCCCTGCCCAGCAGGGACAGCAGGGAGTTCTCTGCCTACAGCAAAACCTGCCTGCCTCGGTGGACTCTGTTCTCCTGTCCCCTTGCTCTTGCTTTTGCTGTGCTGCAGAACCTCTCAGAGCCGTGCCTGGTGCATCCTTTGGAAGCCTTGCCAAGTTCCCACTTTGGTCCAGCTGATTGCCTGGAGGCACTGGTTTATGAGCAGGTTTTTAATGCCTTTTCTACAGGTGGGAGGCATCCACCAGAGTGGTTTTTACCATATGGAACTAATGTTGCTCTGAAACTGGTTCTGCTATTCTTTTTCTGTCCCCTTCTATCCACTGTGATAGTTGGGGAGGTCAGAGCTTTTCCACATGTGGACTTTCATCCCCTCCTGTACACATGTGTACTGCAAACCCCAGAGAACTGTAGGTAGGGTCCCTGAGGAATTCAGCAGCACATTGTGCTGAAATTATTTCTGGATATCAAGCGGAAAAGCATCTTTAAGATAAATCTGCTCCCACAAGTCTTCTTTTCTTTATTTATACTCATGTTTCTTTCTTGCTGCTGAGATCTGGAAGTGCTTGTCAAGTCTTCAGCTGGGTTTTACACATAATTGAACAGTAACTTTTTTTGTTCTTCCAAAGATGCAATCCTGAGCAACAGCAGCCCTGAACCAATTTGCTCCTTACTCCTTGAATTATTTCAGTTCTTACAAAACCCTGTAAATTCCTGTTTGCTGTTCTGCCACTGTTTGCGTCAGACCTGAGCTGAACAACCTGGGAAGCAATTCCAGGGGATATTTAGCAACAAGCAAATAATCCAGATCTGGCACCCAGCACACTCAGGCTTCCATTCCAGTGTCTCTGTATTGGAAATGGTTATCTGCTTAGGCTGAGTGCTATTCGAGAACTCCTTAAAATACAGACTGTTGAAAAGTTCAGTGGCTGCTCTTGGCTGGGCAGCAGCCTGGCTGAAATGGTGATTTGTGAGTAGCCTTGTGCAGAGGGAGCTGTGGCCAGCAGCCCTGGGGCCGTGGTGCTGGCCGGGTATGGCCACGCTCTGCAAATAGCTGGGTGGGGAGCTGGCAGCAGCCACACGTGTCATTTGCTGTCCTCAGGAATCTGCCTGCTGCATCCTGCCTGCAGAGCAGCCCTTCTAGAGAGAACTCTGATAATAAAATACCTTTTGGAATCTGGGTGCTGGGCTACTGCAGCCAAAATTACTTTTAACCTTTATGTCACCCAGCCTGGGTCGCTGGTGTTGGGCAGCTGGGGGCACAGGGAACTTGTGACTTGTCCAGCCTCAGAGCCAGCAGTTCCATTGCCCTCCAAGTCCCAGCTTTGGCTCCCTTGTTCCCAGCACAAAGGAGCTGAGTGAGAGCCTGGCTGTGGGGAGGGGAGCAGGGAAGGGCTTTTCCATCCATCCCTGGACCCAGGGTGATCTGCACTCACATCCAATCTGTGTTTCTCGAGCACACAGTCATTACTGAGGTGGTGGCTGATGGTTTGGTGGGTTTTCTGCAGTTTTAACATTGGTAGAAGGCTGATATATTTTGACCTAATTTGGTACAGTTCTGCATTACTTCTGTCTTAACTTACACTTTCCATTTTTCCACATTTCTTGTAACTTTTGGTTTGGGTTTATTATATTCTTCTAGTAGTCATTCTTGGCTGAGTACAGTCCAAGGCCTGTGGGCAATGCCTTGCCTGCTTGGTTAATGACCACTGGCCACTCTCAGAATAGATGTGAGGCCCAATAAAACACAGGCTTTCCTTTAGAGCTGAATTTTGCCACATCCCAGGGCTCTGGTGCTGCGTAGTGTGGAATCTTCTTTGCCACACTAATCCCACTGTGGCTGGTGCAAGGTAAGTATAAACCTCATTTTTCTGTGTCATCATCTCCACAGCATCTTCCCAAAAAACCAAGGGTAGCCAGAATTTCTGCTTTACAAGATTGTTAATCCTTTAGTTTGCAGCTCAAGCTTCAGCAATGGATGCTCCAAAACCAGACTCAGGCAATGAAAGGATATTTTCTCATTTTGCTCTTGGTGATGCCATTCAGACTGGATTAGGGTTTAAATCTTCAGTGCTAGAGGCTGCAGAGAAATAATGTTTCCATTTAATGTCTGTCTTGAATTTTATCATTTATAAGGATTTAAAGCATAGACATGAATAACTGAATGACAGATTTATTGTGACTTCTGTGTTTGTTTGGATACAGATTTAAACAATACAGCTCTTGAAATAGCTGGGTAACTAGCAGAAACATTCTTAAAGCCTGTGATTAAGAAAGCAGATGGGTTTGGTTTTTGTTTTGTATCATATTTGTCTCAGATATTTTCTGCTATTGTTACAGAGGCTTAGTAGATTTGATGTTGACATATATTGAAAGATTAAATTACTTCTAAATACTAAATTACCTTTCGGACCCTTACACATGATATCTCACTGGTTTTCCATGATTCTTTCTTTTTTTACTTGTTTTTATAAGAAGTCTCTCGGTTTCACATCACAGCTAGCCCTGTGAAGCAGCAAGGTGCCAGCCTGCTGCAGTGCAGAGTGGCTGGGAACATCCTCTGGGATCGCTGGCATTTATATCTGTACTTCTACTGCCCTTGGAACAGCATCCACTGCCAGCAGGGCAAGGTAAAAAACCCAGGACTGGCTGAGGGGCAAGGAGACTCAGAGCAAATCCAGGAGAAAAGCAAGCCCTGGGGGCTGAAGTGGAGCACTGGTGAGCTGGGCAGCCCCAGAGCAGCTCAGTTTGCAGCTGGACCGTGGAAGAGGCTGCCTGCCCACAGCTGGGTGGCTCCTGGGTGGTTAACCAGTACCCTGCAGCATTCCTCCTGCCCTGATAACACCACGGGTATGCCAGCAGTGGAGCAGGTGTTTTGGTTCTTCAGCCAACACAGAAAAATGTGAAAGCACAGAGCTGCTTGAGCAGTTTGCTGGCAGAGCAGACTGCGAATGATGAGCTGAAAGCAGCTGGGGGCCGTGGTACCAGCAGGTACCAGCACCAGCAGCACAGGGGAGCCAGGAGTGACCAGGGCAGAGTCCAGCTCATCCCCCAAAATGCTGGTGCAGCCCAGGGAGGAGGTTTCCACCCTGCCTGCCAGGAATTGCAGTCTCCGTTGGCATGGGCAGGAGGAAAAATATGATGGGAAACAGGAAGATTAAAATAATCCCAGTGAAAACAGGATGTTGGAAAGCTGGTAACAGAGCAGGGCTTCAGGGCTGGCTGGCTGCAGAGGGCTGCAGGGAGCAGGGAGGCTCTCACACAGGTGCTTTGGGGTAAAACACCCACTTCTTGTGTGTCTGTAGGCCCACACCAAAGCCCTGAGGCAGAGGTGCCTTGTGTACCCCAAAATATGGCTGATTTTGGCTATTTACACCAACGTGTTCACTCCCCTTCTCTCATCACCTGCCTGAATTCTTTTCTGTCAAATGAAGGTCATAAACCATTCCCTACAACACATCAGCCTGGCATCACATTTATTTAACAGATAGGACCTGCCAGGCAGGGATGGAGCTGTTCCAGAGCCCGGCTGCCAGCAGGGAGCTGGATACATCCCAGCTGATCACAGCCTGCTCTCCGAGCTGCCATCCCTGGCGTCCTTCCAGCTACGCCAAAATAAAATCCAAACAGCATTTGTCTCTCTCTAAACTGCCTCTTCCTCCCAGGGGCTGACAGCAGCAGCCCCTGCCGTGGGTTTGGGGCTGGGGGTGGCTGAGGGAGGTGGTTCCCATCCCCAGTGCCACTCTGGGACCTGCCAGGGGGTGTTGCTGGGGCTGCTGTGAGCGCCCAGCCTGGCACACCCAGCACCGAGGTGTTTCTGTGCCAGACACTGGTTCCAGCCTGGGAGAGCGTGGTGGGCTCATGGCAGGGCTCTGCACTGCGGGTGCCAGGCTCCAGCACACGCAGACCATGCTCAGCAGCAAGTGTGAACTCGGTGCCCTGTAATTTATGAGGTCACTGAGCTGTTAGAAAATGCATACTAAAATCTCTGAGGCTAAATCTGGACTGTTCTTTAAGGTAAAAAGAAAATTTATCTTTTCCACGAGTGCAAACTGCTATCCACTTATTTACTTTCCATGGCTAAATTGAATCTACTGTGTACACTGCAAGCTGCCAGTGTTTGTCAGGGCAATGCAGAACCAGATGGGAGGAAGAGCCATGTCCCCATTTTTAACCAGGCAGTGAAGCAGCCAGAGCCATCCTCCCCAGACATCAGTTTTCCCCCATTCAGGCAGCCTGGCTGGACAGGCACAGTGCTCAGGAGGAAAGCTCCAGGCTCTGCCCAGCACCACAAAGGCCCTGCAGCAAGGGAATTGGGCTGTCCCTGATATATCTGCACGCTGCTTTTCTCACCAGTATTCCAGATGATTTGGGTCCTGAGGCTGCCAGTGTAAGCAGAGTTTCCTATAACCTCAGATTCTCTTCTTCCATGCTTAAAAAATTGAGACAGATCTGTTCTCCAGTACAGTGAAAAAGTCAAACTCCTATGCTCATCCATGGATGTCCCAGATGTTCACTACATCCCTTGAGTTTTAGGACAAATGATAAATAATAGGAGGAGATGGAGAGCTTAAAGTGAAATAAATGACTGCAGTCAGTGGCTGGACTGCCCCCGAAGCTCAGGCCATTTTCAGGAGTAGTGGGATGCCCAGCTCCTTTAAAAACCAGCCCCAGTACAATTTTTGTCCAAGAAGAAATAAAGAGATGTATTTTCAAAATAAACTTCTTCACTGTTGCAGGTTTTGACATCAATTTTGGTGTCTGCAGGCAGTGTCACAGGAGCAGCTTAAGGAGTCAGACCTGCGGAGCTCCCTGCATGCCAGGAGGGGAATGTGGGGAGCAACACCCCAGAGACAGCTCAAATTCATGTTAGTGCTACATGTTTGACACTAGAAATCTCTCCAGGCACCGCTTCAATCCAATTTACAGCATCTGGCTCAAGTGAAGTATGAGAAGAATTTGCTGAAGCGATTTGAGTGGCAATGTGAGAGGAGCTGGGCAAGCAGGCAGGGCAGCCTGCACCAGCCCCGGGGACCCTGGGGCTGAGCAGCCAGGAGGGCTCAGGAAAGCTCCATCCCTCAGCACAGGCACCCTGCTCTCTGCCAGTGAGGTCCTTTCCCCCTTCTCCTTAAAATACTCACGAAGCTGCTGTAAAAACCAAGTTGGAGATGCTACTGCTCGTGCCCTGGGGTAATCCCCAGCAGGGAATGTTGCCTCTGGGCATCGGGGCAGTCCATTTCCATGCCCAGCCCCATCGCCCACTCAGCTGAGCTCACAGGAATTTGGGAATGACATGGCTTTCAAGCAGTTTAAGATACCTTCACTTCCTGCGGAGGGAAAGTGAGTCTCAGAGGCTTTGCAGCACGCACAGATGTTAACTGCCTCCCTCCTGCACCCCTAAGAAATTTGTGTGTTGTCTTCTCCACTTTACAGCAGGAAAATGAAAGCAGGGTGCTGACTGGGGTGGGACCAACCAGGCTCCCCCGACGCTGGAGTTTGAGGCACCTCAAGGGATTTGGATGATTAAGGAAAGGAGGAAAGTAATTTACAGCTTTAGCTCTTACTTTGTCCCTGAAATCTCTGCAATGTCCTGGGCATTTATAGAATCTAATGAACCGTGTCACCTGAATGTGGAGCACTTAGAGGGAGAATTGGAGCAGTGATGGTGATTAAAGGCAGCATCCAGATGAGCAAGCAGTGGGAGAGCCCAGCCCTGCTCCTTTGGGAGAGCGGTGTGCTTGCAGAGGCAGCACATCCCACCTGGACAGAGCACATCCAGCCTGGGGACAGCGCCCTGGCCATGCTGCCTTGAAAGCAGGTGAGGAGGAGTGATTCCTCACCCTGCTTTCAAAAGGAGGAGGGAAAAAGGCAGAAGGTTTGGTGTAGACTGGAAAGGAGGGAAGGTCAGTGGTACCTGCTGTTCACCACGACAGCACTGATGGCTCGGGCACAAGGAGAGCTCTCACGGATGGCATCATCCCCGTGGGGTGGCATCTTCCACTTCTCCATTTCTGGAGTCCCTCACTAGGAGAGCAAGGTGGGAGCAGCATCCCAGTGCTGGGCAGGGACCCGATGGCCACAGCAGGGCTGTGCATGCACTGGTGGTCACCACGGCACCTCTGAGTGCGGGGACAGGGCTGCAGTGCCCAGAGCTGTGCTGTGCTGCCCTGGGAGCCTGGAACACACACCCCACGGCCCAGCCATGGGGGCTGGCTGGTGCAGCTTGCCCAGCCTTGCAGGGAGCAGCTTCTCCCAGCTCATGGTGGGAATAGACGTTTTCAGGGCCGCAGCAGGGCAGCGTGAGCATCCAAAGGGTCCAGCTGCCCTCGGTGCATCAGACCTGGATTTGATGGCCACCATCACCACCATTCCTGCCTCCCCCTCACGGGGGGAGCTCAGGGAATAATTAATTCCTTAGAAAACAGGGTTGCATGAATGATGACGTAAGTAATTTTATAGTGCTAAATGGCCAGTTCCAGTTAATGCATTTTTTAATTTCTGAGAATGGCTCGGCAGCCCCTCAGGTGATGTCAGCAGTGTCCCCACCCACTGCCACAGCCCGGGCACGGGGACACTGACCGGGCACTGCTGAGGACACTGACCGGGCACTGCTGAGCTCCCGTCTCTCCTATGCTGGCAGCACACCCAGAGCATTATAAATGAAAGTTTCCAAACACGAAGGCAGCGCTGAGAAAGAGGAAAATTACCCTTCAGGGAAGTGTTCTGCTATTGTCAGGGCAGCGTGGAATGAAAGCAAAAAGGATTTCAAGTCTGGGTTTTGGCTGCCAGTTGAGGCTGTGATTATAAAGTGCAGCCTGAATGCACCATGCCCGAACCAACCCTCCCCCTGCCCGAGCCTTAAGCCAAAGGATTTAAACAAGCTCTTATGTAATATGGTTTTAGTGTTTCCAGTAGAAATAGGTGCTCTAAATATAAATGATTTGCAGATAAAATAGGCTTATATAAAATGCTTTTACGTTTATATAACCCCAAGTTGGCATTGCACCCAACACCTCCATGGGCTGTGA
The DNA here is from genome assembly GCA_013400515.1 of Erpornis zantholeuca. NCBI lineage: Eukaryota > Metazoa > Chordata > Aves > Passeriformes > Timaliidae > Erpornis > Erpornis zantholeuca. The sequence goes on from VZTN01008443.1 coordinate 231,471, forward strand.
GCCCAGCACCGGGGGCAGTGTGGGGTGCTGGCAGTGCCCAGTTTGGGGGCAGCCTGCTGGGCTGTGGCCAGACTGTGGTGATGCCTCAGGGTTTAACTTTTCTATGTTCCCAGCCCTGCCCTGCCCAGTGTCACTCTGCAGTTCCCTGGAGCTCGTTCAGTGCTGTTCTCTCATGCTCACACACACACAACAAAGCCTCTCCAGCTCTCCAAGGACACCCAGACCAAGAACTGTAAATCTTCATCTCAGAGAGAGGAGAGCAAGCTTGGGCAAATTCCATCCTTGGCTGGGTTCTGGTTGGTGAATTTATGCCAATATAAAAGTGTGAAGAACTCATAACCTGAGAATCCGCTGAGGCAAGACCCTCTAGAGCCCAAAAGTGTACATCTGAAGGCCTTTCAAATAAATACCACCTTTTTCCTTTATTCCTGTCTAGGCTCTAAGTAGCCATTTAAGGCATCAGCTCCTGCTCAAAGCTGCTGAGCCTCTTGCCCAGCCCAGCAGTGCATCAGGAGCCGTGACAGTGGCCCCTGATAAGGGCAGGAACAATTAGCCTGGAAACGGTGTTTCTGAGCAGAAAAAAAATGGTTGCTACGTTACAACCTTTATGTATGGGAAAGATACTCAGTCAAACCTTCCACAACAGCCTCAGTGCACCACACCAAACGTCTGCTCCTAGGGGAAGGACTGCTTGCTAAGTAATTTTAGCTACCATTATGTGTAGGGAACATGCACAGAATCATACATAAATATATGGAGACATGAATAGATCTGCATGTCTTGTTTAAACACACACACATATATTTCCATATATATGAGAAACAGGAACGCTTTTTTCAGCTACAGTCTGTTCCTGCAACAGACCAATATGATTTATAGCTCCTTGCCATTAACATTTCCATTCAAATAATGCCTTATTTATGCCCATGCCAGAGAAGCTCTTTTGACAACGTGGGAAGAGGCTTTTTATTGTGAAGCCAGAAGCGTCAGCAGCCTCTATTATTTTTGGTGGGACTGTCAGCTCTCCGAGCAACATGACTTCATTTTTAATCCAGGTCTGATGGAAGACACTTGATCTGCCCTGCTTTTGTCAGTCACAGAGGCAAGCTTGCCATGAAGAAATGGTATGTGTGACCTTGGAAAATGACTGCCGCCCTTTCCATCTTGTCTGTGCTCTATTTTTCATAAGAGCCTGTTTCTGTGGTGCATTAGGGGGAAATGAGCCATTCATCTCTGTCTCCACTGCCCTCACTGCTGCTGGGGAGTTGCTCCCTGCAGGCCCAAGGAGAATGCTGGGTCAAGCAGCACTTGGGCATCTTTTAGAGCTGGACCTGCAGTGATTCATCTGCCACTTCCCTCTGGAAATCAACAGCCACGTGTAGCTCAAGTGCTTATGGCCCCTTATGTTGTATGCAGATAAAAATTAAACAAACAAACCAACCCAAACCGAACCAGCCAGACCTTGGTCGAAATATTTAGTGCTTGAACCAAGGGCTCAGCCAGCTCCCACCCACTGCAGCACCCAGTGAGGTACTGCAGCCCTTCTGCAAGCATGGTGGGGCTGGGGCACAGGAGAAAAACCCTGCAGAGAGGGCTGCAAACCATTCACAGCCCTTGGGGCTCCCTAGGGACCGTTTGACCTCAGCAACAAAAGTTATATTGTACATATATAATATCTGTTATATTATAGATTACATATTATATATTACGTTATTATATTATAGCATTATTCTATTCTATTACATTATATTATATGAATAATTATTTATTATATATATTTATTATAGTATATATAATATATAATAGTGTGTATATACAATATAGCAGTGCATCACACGTAACAGACGTGCAGATATGTTCTGTAGACACACTCACCCCTGTACAACACCTCTGTGCACACACATGTGTCTGTGTACTTGCACACACAACCTGCCTGTGTGCATGGATACGTGTGTGCATGTAGAAGCACGTGCAGAATCTGTGTGCACACACACTTATATGTGTATCCACACACACACAGATGTCCACCCATGTGTTTGTGCACACACACACATATCTGCATCCACAGACACACACCTGTCTGTCTGTGCACACACATATGTGTATCCACACACACACACAGATGTCCACCCATGTGTTTGTGCACACACACCTGTCTGTCTGTGCACACACATATGTATCCATACACACACACAGATGTCCACCCATGAGTTTGTGCACACACACGTGTGCAAACTGCTCCACACCCCCAGAGACATGCATTGGGCTCACCCTGTGCCAGTCTGGCACCTCCACGTGCAGGTGAGACCTCTCTCGCCCACTGGACAGCCCCTGGCCCATCAGCTCACCTTGCCACGGGCAGGGAGCTCTCCCAGAGTGAGAGAGGTGCCCGTGCTGCAGGACTGCAGCCTCACCCACTGATCCCAGGTAGCAGAAATACAAACAGGTGAGAAATAAAGCCAGCACCAACCTCAGCTCGCGCTTGATTCTGGCTGCCTCCTCAGTTTCTCCTTAAGGGCTCCACTTTGCCTGCAGCAGATCCCTCCCTGACCCTCGGGAACATCAGCACCAGCAGGGCTCAAAGCCTCAGCCCTCTGCCAGCCTTGCCCTGCGGGCACCTGGGGCTCGACCTCTGCTCACAGGAGCTCCACTGTTACAGACAGGGCTGTGTTCGTGGGCTTCCTTCACTACACGACCTTCACCTCCCATTTTTGAGGCTATACCTACAGAATTTAAATTTAAGTTAATCCTTTGGCACCGTCAGGTTCAAGACTCCCAGCCTGAAGACTAATGAGCTGCACTAAGATTAAACCCCATCAAGAATAACAATGACTTTGCTCCTCAGGGCTCATTCAGATCCTTCCAAAAATTGTTATCACAGTGCCATGGGTCACACTGCCCAGGGAGATGCCCAGGGTGAAGGAGCTCACTGCTGCTGAGAAGTCTGATGGAGCTGGACTCATGCTGAGCAAGAGGGAGGGCCAGGGGACCTCCTCTTCCAACCTATGTTTCCCTGTGATTCTGACATCAAAACCCACCCCAGGGAAACAACAAAGTGAAAATCAGCTCCACAATCAACGGAGCTGCTGTCTGCTGCTGCTGTTTTTGTGCATAATGTGGTCACAAACAGCATTTCCTTCTGTACCTGTCCTATCAAGAATAAAAGCAATAGAGAAAATGCACAAGGAAAGAGCAATTTTTGTAAAGTCTCTGTCAAGAATGAAGAACTGTGGCTCTCTCATCTCTCTTACAGAAGGCCACGGGAGCTGCAAGCCCAGCCATACACACCACAGACCACATGGCCAGAAACACCCAAAATCCATGACCATCTTTTAAACGTTAGGCAGCTCTAAGAAGAAACGAAGACACAAAGCTACACAACGTGCAGGCATCACACAGCTGAACCAAAACCAAACCCCTCCACCTGCCTCACGAAGACTGTCTGGGGATTTGGGCGCAGATTTGTGCCCGAGCTTTGTGCCTCTCAGCCCTCTCAAACACGCAGTTGGAACGCTCCAGTAATCTCCAGTGTTTCAGGGTTAATGATCAGATGTAACTTTGATGCCGCTGAACTTGTGAACCAGGATGTGTTGGGAAAGGCTGAGGCATGTAAAGGTTAGCCCTTTCTCAGGAGGAGAGTGTTAGCTGGGGCGGCTGGGAGGGTTTTTGGTGGGATTTTGCTGCCAGGGGTGATGCCACGGCCCCGCTCACCCTCGGCAGCCTCCCTGCTCCAGGGAGCTCGATAACTTCTCCCCCTTTGCTCTCTCCCTGCTCCCACAGTGCTGTCGGCATAAACCCACGGCTGCCGCACTCTGCTCTGTGGGCTTGGGGGTTTTGAGTTTGTTTCAGTTCAAATGAGCTGAAACCCAGCCATTCATTACAATTTTCCCGCAAAGCATCACTTCTGTGACCCTGCGGCTACTCACCCACACCAAATTAACCACACCTTGGGCAGCTGGTGAGCCCAGACCCCAAGCCCGGGAGGGGCGAGCCAGGGGCAGCTCTGCCAGCCCCGCTTGGCTGCGTGGCCATGCCCAGGGCCACCTCCTGCTGCCGGGCACGGGCAGCACAAACCCCGCTTCACCCCGGATCACTTCGCCCCTCACTCCTCCCGGGCCCAGCAAACATTCCGCGGGTGAGGTGAATTTTCCACGCCATTCGGATGCTCCCCGGTATGAAAACACAAGCAGAGCAGTTCTAACGAGACGCATGGAAACGCACGAGAGAAGAGGCGTGAAAACTCATTTCTAAGAGAAGAACATTTGAAAACTGTGCCGCTCTCCCGAAGGCATTTTCTTCCCATTTCTCCGTTACCTACTTATAGATTAATGGAGCGATGTTTTTAATGGTTAAAACTTTCCAGAGCCGCTCTCGACCCCCGGCGCGCTCCCGGCGCTCCCGGCGCGCTCCCGCCTGCGCAGCGGTGATGGCGNAATGGGAATTCGGGATGGGATGGGATCGGGAATGGGAATTCGGGATGGGATGGGATTGGGAATTCGGGATGGGATGGGATTGGGAATTTGGGATGGGATTGGGAATTTGGGATGGGAATGGGAATTTGGGATGGGATCGGGAATGGGAATTCGGGATGGGATGGGGTAGGATCGGGAATGGAAATTTGGGATGGGATGGGATCAAGAATGGGAATTTGGGATGGAATGGGGAATGGGAATTTGGGATGGGCCGGGATGGGATTGGGAATGAGAATTTGGGATGGGATAGGGAATGGGAATTTGGGATGGGGTGGGATTGGGAATTTGGGATGGGGCAGGGTGGGATTGGGAATGTGATCAGGAATTTGGGATGGGCCAGGATGGGATGGGAAATGGGACGGGAAATGGGACTGAGATTTTGAGATGGGATGGGAAATGAGATTGGGAATTACAGGATGGGATGGGAAATGAGATTGGGAATTACAGGATGGGATGGGAAATGGGATTGGGAATTTGAGATGGGATGGGCTGGTACAGGGACACTGGGGGTGTGCAGACACAGCAATAATGTGTGTGCACACTCAAGTGTGTGTGTGTGCACCCAAATGTGTGTGTGTGCACATGCTGGTGCTGGGTGATTTACATACATGCACACCTGTGTGTGTGTACGCACACGTGTGTGTCTATGCTTACACGCACATACAGTCACGTGTAGAATTCACACGTGTCCATGTACCGTACATGTTTATACACACACACACACATTGATTCACACAGAGACACTCGCATCCTTCCGTGTGCAAACACACGCACACACTCAGATCCGCCTTTCCCTGTGTGCATTCTGAGCGTGGAGGAATCGCTTCCCTCGCGGCTGGCGCTGCCCATCCCAGCTCCCCGGCCAGGGCAGGCTGGCAGCGGCTCCTGCGCACCCCGGGGAAGGGGGAGCGGGGACGGACGGAGGTGCCCGGTGCCGTGGGGGTCGTGTCCCACCCCGCAGGGCAGCTCTGCCCAGAGCGGAGCTGTTTGAAGCCTCGTCCTGCCCTCGCTCAGCTGCCGCTGCAGCTGCCGTGTGATGCCGCAGTGCTCTCCTCACTCAGCTGCCCTCCGGTGTCCCCGTAAGTGAGCTGACATAGGTGACAGGTGGGGATGGAAACACGAGCCCTGCTGATTAGCCCAGTGCTCATTTGGAAATGCTGATTGTGTCGGGGGGGTGTTGGTTTGTCCCTGCCCTGTGCGATGTGTCCCCACATCCCTAGGCCAGAGGCTGGAACACCCAAGCCGCTGTAAAGCCCAGCTCAGGCAGGGGGTGAAGCCAGGCTTTGACAAGCCCAGCACCCCAGAAATTTTCTGCTGCATGATGCAAACCTGTTTGTGCTCTGTCCTGTGGGACAGAGCAAGAATACCAGCCTGCCATGCCTGCCTGGATAGTGCCAAAGGCCTTGGAAAAATTATCTCTCTGATAGCAGCTAATATCTTTGGGCCTCCAAAACAGGAAAAGGTGCAAAACCAAGGATTTGGGAGGGGGGTGGGACCAGCACAACGACCTGGGCTGGAGTCAAGTTGAACAACCTCCTGGAGGCCTCCTGCTAGAGCAAGGTAAGCCTTCAAAGTTCAGCTTCTCCTCACCTATCATGATAAAACATACTTTTAAGTACAAAGCACAGCAGAATATCAAGACTGGCCATTTGCAGTTGAATTTCCTACAGCCAGCCTCCAACAATAGCAGGTTTCTGCTGTATCTCTTGTCTGGACAGACTAAAGGCTCCCCTCTGAAGCCTCATCTATTTTAGAAGCAGGAGATCCCTGTACCCAATATAAAACACTTACAGTCCAGACAGCCTTTAGCACTTCAAAAAAGTTTTAGATCATCTGCACAATGTTGAACTGTTATGGAGTAAGGGAAGGAGAATTTTTTCCCTACGTTTTGCTTTTAGCATTGCCGAAGAACTTCCATGCCCTGATTTTCCGAGTCACTTGATTAGTGGCACAAGATGCACCATATGATCCCAGCGTGTGACATGGCATTCTAAGGCAGGCCCTGTGTGTCCCCAGCTGATGGCTCTGCACACACACCCTGCCACAGTGGCCCTGATGGGGCAATTCTGCCCCTGCTGCATCCCACGGGTGAGGGCAGAGCACGGCTCTAGCGTAGGGCTGCAGCTCAGTACAGCATCCTGTGCCAGCCCTCGTTTCTTGTGCCTGTTACCTGAGCTCTCCCCAGCAGCCAAGGACTGCCCAGCCAGCCCAGAGCGCTGCCATCAGCCTCTGGAAGGGGTTGAGCTCCAGCGTGGCTCACAGCCCAACCTGGTAAGCTCTAGTGAAAGGCATTGGGGATGCTCCCCAGCCTTTGTCACGGGCGCTCAGCCACACCACAGCCCAGCTACAGACACAAGGTAGGGACTGGTGCTGGTGAGCTGCTCTCCACACAGGTTACTGAGCCTCCAGGGCTTGTAGTAATTGTTAAATATATTACTTTTACCAGCAGCTCTGCCCCTGGGAACGCCCAGAGTCTCCCAGAACATCTGCGTGCTGCACCCACTCCAGTGGCTGTCCCGGTGCACCCACAAGGGCTGGGTCAGAGGGAGCCTTCGGGACAAAGGAGCTGCCAGGTGGCACCTGGGTGCTGGCAGTGGGGACACAGTGGGTGCCCTGCCAGGACAGGGTCACCGTGGGAGTGCTGCCCAGCTAGCGGGACGGGGAATGGAGAGCCTGGGGTGGGCACCTCCGCCAGCCCCAGCCGTGCCTCTGTGCCGGGGGCAGCCGCGATGCTCTGCTCGGGAGGAGCCCAGCAGAGACTCCCCGGCACCCTCGGCTGTACCGCAGCCATCCGTGCACGGAAAGGCCACACCAGCCCTAGCTAAAGGCAGTGCCATGGCCAAGGGCACTGAGCACCCTGGCTGCAGTGGTCACCAGCCATTTCCACAGGCCGTGGAGTCTGCAGTGGAAAAACAACCCGAAAGCAGCAAAGAAAGCATGCCTGAGCAATAGCTGTACTGCCTGCAGGAGCACGCAGAGCACCGGACACGCTGGAGGCAGAGCTGTGCTGGTTTCGCTCTGATCAGATGAGGATGAGGTCGGCTTTTTGCAATTTGTGGTAACGGCGTTTTGCAAGCACGACAAAAATGTGTGGTAACCCTCGGGCGAACTGGGGCAGCCTCTGCACACAGACGCCGCGAGGTGAGCCCTGCCAGAGCTGGGGCAGAGGCTGTAGCTGCCCCACGCCTGTCCCTGTGCTCCCACGCCTGTCCCTGTACTCCCCGGGCACGGGGTGAGCCCTGCCACCCTCACCAGCCCTTTGCCACCCCTGCGGCCCCTGGGTGTCCTCTTGGACCTGCTCCTGGGGTTCAGGAGCTGCCATGGACTGACTTGTACCAAGGGTGCCCCTGGTCCCTCCCAGGCCACCGAGGAACCCCAGAGACAGACGTGTGGGGCTGAGTGCTGTGAAGCAAAGGGCACACTCACAAGCCAGGGATGAGCCCTGCTAGCAGTGCCCAAAGCCTTGCAGTGGGTGAGCAAAACAGTAGAAAAAAAATCAATTTGTTTTGACAGCAAAGTTACTGACTGTAACTTTGAAAACTTTGTAAACTAGTTTGTGTTAATGAAACCACTACAGTGGGACAGTGAAGTCCTCACTTGCCCCATCTGTTTGCTGTGCTTGGGAGAACCCGACCCTGAAGTACCCTTTATGCCCCTTTTTATTAACTTCCAAAATACATGTTGCACCTGGACTGACTAAGGACACCACAATGGCATGGAGAGTGGACATGTGTCCTGCCCTAGCTCCAGCTGCTGAGGGGCTCATCCTAAAGAAAACAGAGGTGCCAGTAGGTTGAAGGAGTAAATAGGACAATGCTAAAGGCAAGTCAGCATGACCCAGAGCCAAGGCGTGGCTTGATTAATTTAGCTCTCCTCCCTTAAACAGTTTATTTTGCTAATCAAGAAAGATCTGCAGAAAACAGATCCGGTCACAGTAACTCGCTGTGGTGCTGACACAGGATGCTCACATTTGGTACAGCTCTTGCTTGGTATTGCATTTTGACTGAGAACCAGAATGACACAGAAGGTCCCATAGCACAGAAAAACAGTGGCAAAACCTGGCCAACTCATGGCTCTGAAAACCAAACCTAAGCCATGAACCAGCATCAGGGAGACACTTTGTCAGACAACAATTTTTTCTTGTCTCTTCGAAATGTCTCTGAATTTTTAATCAACGAGCTGGATGAAACAACCCTAATTAACACAGAATCCAAGTCCTGACTCCAGAACTGGGCACACTGGGCAGCAGTAAATGTTATGGGAAGACTAGTCAGACACACAGACACTGAACTGAATTTGAAAGGAAATGCTGTGTTTTGGGAGATCCTTTTTACAATTGCACACACTTTTCTCAGTCTGTGGTGAGATGATTAGAGGCTCCTCTCACAGGTGAGAAGCCACAAACCATGTGAAGTAAAAGGTACCTTGAAACCACCACCAGACCAATGAGCAAGCCCCTTGCCTGGAGGGGCCCCACACACACCAAAAACTCTCTTTGGTGAGACACAGCCAAGCCCTGCTGGACAGCTGAGCCATGGCCTGCAGCTCTCATACAATAAATTTCTGTAGTAATTAGCTAAAGGAGCTTTGAGACTTTACTCCTCAAAGCAGCTTCAGCTATCCCAGAGGAGCAAGGGGGGAAGAAAGGCCAATCATTGCCTAAGCAAGGCTTGGACAGCTCTGGGCATCCTTTCCTTCTCTTTGTGACAAACAAGGATGACCAAAGCTGGGCAAGAAACTGGTGCTGTTCACCAGCAGACCTCAGAAATAACTGCTCTTGGACTTCTGTTTTGTTTGGTAGTTATCTCCTTGAGAAGTCTCTAGGACACTTCAGAGGCTTCAGATAAACTTAGGGGCAATTACGAAGGGAAGAAAGAGTTCATCTCTTGATATCTTTTTGGACAAACAATCCAAGGCAAACAAGGTTTAGCAACATCTCTGGGATCACAGGGTTTGAGATCCCCATAACACATCCTGAGATGTAAACCCAGAACAGTTTCCTGGTGTGGCAATATCTTATCTGCCCCGACCTCTCACTCCTGCTGGCCAACTTTTTCATGGCAACCTAGCCATGAAATGCTGTAGGAATGAAGTGATTTCTTCACCTTTTGCCCTTTTTTTGAGACATGAGCGGCCATCAGCTGGGAGTGCCCAGTGTGCCTGTGTGTCCCCAGCAGAGCCAACACAAGCCCTGCCTGACCCTCTGTGACCCTTTGCAGAACCCCAGAGTAGCCACTCACCAGCAGAGCACTGAACAAGTCGAGTTCTCTGCCCAAGAGGAGCCACCTCCTGCAGAGGAGCTGCTATTCTCAGCATCCCCTTTTATTTGCTTTACTGGCACTGCAGCCCACGCCACACACCTGGCGACACCAAGGCTAAAAATGAAAAGAAGGTAAAATTTCTGTGCCCACACAACAAGGCCTTTATATAGCCAAGGGGATGAGGTTTTTCACTCCCTTCCTATTTTCCACTTAGGGAGTAAACAGGAAAACCAACCTGGCCTGCCAGCTAACTTGGGAGCACACTGTTTTTCTGTGTGCCTCCCCGTGGTGCTCCCCACCCTCTCCTGCTGTGCCATGGTCCAGCATGGGTCCAGCACCCTATGTCCCCTAAGTTTCCCTTGGAGAAGCAGCCAGCAGCCTGTGGCTACTCCTGAATGGCAATGGGGAGGCCTGGAGCTCATGCTGGGTTTGTGGGGGTGGTCTGCATCTGTGCTGATGGTGGGCAAAGCACAGGCAGGAGCGTGGGCACTGCACCGCAGCCTCTCGCAGGGTGGGCATTGTCACCTGCCTGTGCCCCTGGGAACGCCTTCCTGTGCCCTTCCCCAAGGGCAGTGTGCCCCAAGGACCTCACTCTGCCACAGCCCAGCCCTCTGCCACGCTGGGACCTCACTGCCACAGCTCAGGGGGAGAGCTCTGGAGGTCAGGCTGGGGAGCTGGAGGACACGGGCATAGTTCAGTGCACGTCAGGAAAAAAGCAAGAGAGGAAAAAAATAAGCAGCAGTGCCAGGAACAAATGAATCCCTAACTGTGGCGAGTTGTCAGGCCCTAAGAGGTGCAGCAGGTCTCTGACCCACTCAGCAAATCAGCCCATGTGAGAGCAGTGAGCCCAGCAGAATGAACTCTGGTAGCAATAAGTCATGGTCACAAAGCTGGGACAACCAGGAGGGGGAAGTTTCTTCAAATACCAAATAGGAAAGTTGCATAATCACTGCCCAGATCCTTCAAGCTGGGCCTGATGTCCCCCTCCAAAATTAGGATGACTTCCCCTTGCATCAGTTTCCAGCTGAATGTGTGGCACAGAGCGAACGGGGGGCTGTGGACCCCAGCCACAGGGTGCACTGGGATGGAGGCTGGGGAAGGAGGGTGTCCACCCTGCCACAGCTCAGCAGCCTATGGGAAATTGCTTGAGGGACTAGAAAAGTAACTCAAAAACCATTGTCTGCAAGGCTAATCACAGCTCTGAAGCCCCTTCAGTGAGCTCACACACTGGTAACCACAGGGCCAAAGCTGGGGGATGCCTCCTGTGGGTGCTCTGCTCCCTGGCTGGGCAAGGCACTGTGCTTTACCTCTCCTGGGCCTCTCCTTCTCCTCTCAGGCCACCTGGGATAGCAGCAGGAAAGCTTCAAGAGGCTTTGTCAACAAGGCTACGGCGAGAGTTTAGGCTTGGCTATTTTTGATCCCCTTTCAAAAGGAACAGCGAAAAGCAAGGCAAACAGAACCGAGGCACAGGCATGAGAGCTTGCTGTGTACAAGCAGGTGTTTGCCCAGTGCAAAGATGTCTGTGAGAGCAATGCTGGTACCCCCAAGCAGCTGGACACAGGCTCAATTCTGGAATTAAAAGGCCACCCTGGTCAGTGTTGCTCATTCCCCGGCACCGTTCATGTGCATGAATCACTGTCCTTCCCTTTCACTCATTAATCACTCCAAAATCAATAAAGGCCACATAAGTTTTTCATGTATCAGCCATTAGTGTGACCTTGTGTCTATCTCTGCAGAGGGTATGAAATAAAAGCATTTGAGATCAAAGCAATCGGCACTAACTTTACACAGCCCTAGAGCTGGCAGAGCCTGCTGATTTACAGCAGCTGAGCTCACACCACGCTTGTTTTGGTTCCCGAGAGCCCTGAGCAGTTACAAAGCCCTTGTTGTCCTCTAGGGACACAGCAGGCAGGAGGAGACTGCTCCGAAAGGATGTTTTTCAGGATTTATTTCCTTAAGAACAGGGACTGCTTTCTTGTCCAGGAGCAAGTGTCCACACCACACTCAGGGATGAGCAGATGCATCTCCTTCCCCAGGCACTCGCTCTGGTGGGGTGACACCCAGAGCTGCTGTCCCCTCCCATGGCACCTGCCCTCACCTTCGGCATGCTGCTGCTGCACAACAAACACCTCACACAGCAAAACCTGCTGGAGAGCCACTGTCACTGGGAAAGGGGACCAGAAGGACCAAAGTCATCCACCAGGAATGGAGCACGGCAAACTCAGCCTGCTGCAAGCCTTGGACCACAGGCTGAAGCCCCCTCCAGCTGATAAGGGAGCCACAGGAGCCAGACCACCTACTTGTTTCCTGAATGCATTTATTTCTTTGGGGAGTGACAGCAGGAGCCAGTGCTGCTGGCCAGTTACCATCACTATCGATCACTTCAGCATCCAGCTATCTGGGCCAGGCCTGCTCTCATTTTCACAGAGGCAGGCAGGAGGCCAGCGAAGCAGGAAACCTCAGAGATGCCTCTGGGGCACAGTGACAGGTCAGCCAGGTCCACAAAACCCAAACCCCTCCCAAATGTGCCAGGGGCAGATATGCTGCTGTCCCACATGGCCCACTGATGAGCCCACACCAAACCCCTCATCAGCCCGTCACAGCCCTCCTAATTACCTCTGGCTAATGCTGCAGCACAGGCCACAGAAATATTTGCCCAAGGAAAGAAAGTGGTTTACTTTCCAGAAAAAAAAAAAAAAGGGTCTTTGAGCTAAGTGCAGACGTGGGAGGGTGGGTTAGGACTGCAATGTGAAGCTCCTGTGATAGCAGGAGACACGCAGCTTGGACCTAAACAGTTTCAAGACTTCCCAAAGCTTGAAATCAGAAATTACCATGCCTAGTGGAGACAGCCCTTAATCACAGATTGTTTGGGTTTTCATTTAAAATCACCTCCTGTTCACATTTCCCCAGCTACGCACAGCCTGTCTCACAAACGCCGTGGTCCTGGCAGAGGCACAGGGGCCTTGCAGGCTGGGTTTCATCCCCATTCAGCCACGCTCCCTACAGCACTGGAATCTACCTGCCTGGCACAGTCAAACCACCCTTCAGCACACCGAAGGCACCTGGCAGGCACCCTCCCTTTGTGCCCTCCCTGTTAGGTGAGGCATCTTCTCACAGTGCCCCTCTCATCCCTCCCTCTCTCCCTCCCCAGCTGACACCAGCAGGTGTTTTTGCTGGGAACATGGTGGCACTGGGCCCCTTCACACCAGGATAGCCATGGCCAGGCACTGCTCTCCTCACCCCATCCATCCCAGCTGCTGCTCCCCAGTGACCTCCACCCCTTCTTGCTCCTCCAAGCAGGGACTGCTCTCCAGGGCAGCTGTGGTGGCCCTCACTCTGTGCCAGGCTGACACGTCACCTGTGTGTCACCCTCGGGCACAGCGCCTTGGGCTTTGCCTGGAGCATCTCCCCTTCCCCGGCGTGGGGAGGACAGACACAGCCTGCTGGTCCCAGCTGCCATTCCCAGGGCGTCCCCACTGCCCAGGCAGTTCAGGTGTGCTGCACCCTGGCAGCCTGTGGCACATTTGGTGCTCAGTGGCACACACCTCTCTGGCTCGGCAAGCAGACAGCCCTGCCCCACTGCTCTGTGCTGCTCTCCCCGCAGCAAGAGCTCCCTCAAAGCCTTTGGCAGCCTGAATGCTCATGTCCCTCTTGGTGCCATGATGGGTTTCTGGGGGGTTTCTGGTGCTTGATAAGCATCAGCTCACGGAAGTAAACATGCCCAAGCTGCACTAGCAAAAATTTCCCGAAGATTTTTTAGGGGATTTTATTCAAGGGTGATTCTGGTTTGATCTTGCAGCTGGGCTTGCTATGAACCTTTGGACTAGAGCACATACAAATAACTCCACCTGCCTGGCTGACTCCACTAGGATATTGTTATAAAAAATGTCACTTTGACATTTATAAAGAAACTTGCAAGCTGAATGCTGAAGGGTGGCACGGGGCCAGTGCTGGGCAGCCATGGAGGAGGACAAGCTTCTCCTGCCCGTGCCAGCACAGGTCACCCTGGGGCAGGCAGCCCCTGCCCACGGCTGCTGGCACTCAGGTATGCTGGCACTGGACGGGAGGATGCCCACATGGCCAAACACACGAGCAGGGATTGCTCTGCCCACACTGACACCCTCCAGGATGGCCACCACAGGCACAAGCTCCTGCCCTGTCCCAGCAACAAGCACAGCACCTACGGCAACACTAACCAAACGAGGAAAGGGGGCTTGTGTTTTCCTCCCTTATGCTGCTTCTTGCTCTTTTCCTCTGCCTTTCGAAACTGCAGATGAGAAGAGTAAATATTGGAAGGTTATCCTTTGTATCTCATGATCAGATCACAAGCTAGCATGTGACTCGGGAGGGAAAAACAAGTCTTACCAGCAGATGTCAAGGCAGCGAGCCGGCTCTGCTGACTGCTGTACCTTGCTGTCTGCAGCCAAAGTCAATTCCTGGTGCATCCTTGAGGTACAGAACCTCATGATTCATCAGGATTTTACTCTAATTAAAGAAAACCCAGATGACTTTCATTTTGGCTTTGCCTATTTAGCAACTCTGAACGCAATGTGTACGTAAGGATAAACAGCAGCCTTCAGCCACTGTTTTGTAAACAGGCTCCAGCTCAGGAAGGGCAAGAGCAGTTTGGAGCCACCCTGTAAGTCATGTGCTGGGGGACTTAGCAAAACCCTCCCCCTACAAAGGGACTGGTCTGACAGGAGCCCAGGTCTGCGAGCCTGCAGAACGGCCTGTGATGTGCTCTGAAGGTGGGGTGGGCACTGGCACAGCTGCTCTTTGGGAGCAGGGAAACATCTCTCCCTAAGGGATGGGCTCTGGTGGTACACGAGCCTGCTGCCCTCGCTCCTCCAGCACATCAGGGTTTGCCTGCTCCTCGAGGCTGGAGCCGGGTGCTGCCTGTGCCACAGCACACACGGGGGCTGGGGGAGCTGGGGGAGCCGGGGGCTCTTCCCCACAGAGCACCAGGGTGATCAGAGCCAGCACCACATCTCACAGCCCCATCACACCATGGGTCAGCAGTTCGTGGGAAGTCAAAGGCTGAAAGCTTAAAAAAACACAAGTTACTTTCGCCAATTCCTTCCCCACAGGAAATAAGAATTGGAGCTGAGCTTTAGCAATTTGGGTTTGACCAGACTTATCTCGCTTGGGGCCCAGGGTGAGTTTGTCTCGCCGAGCTCCTGACCAAGCATCCAGCCACAAAACCCAGCAGGGAGAGGACTGGGAGAAGGGCAGGAAGGGCAGAGACAGGCAGGTGACGAGCAAAGGGGGTGGCTGTAGCTCTCCTGGAGCCCCACATCTCTGCATGGAGAAGAAAGTCCCTGAGAGAGCTTCCCATCCCCGAGAGGCTGACGCCAAGAGCCAGCACACAGATATTCCCACGGTCGCTGTCCTCATGCTCCGGCTCAGCCAGAAAAGCTGCTCCCAGTGCCTAGGACAAGGAAAGGCTTTTGCCCTTCCTTCGCCCAGGCTCCATGGACAATCAGAAGCTATTTTTACCCTGGCTCCTTCTTTTCCCCTGCAGAGGCACTTGAATGGCTTTCCCCTCGCACACGGAAGCGCAGGGAGCACGGACGTCGTCTCTCATTGTGATGGGAAAGGTTATCGGGTACGAAACAAAAGTGAAATCATCCGCTGGCATTCCTGGGACCAAAATAGCTGCCTGCTTCCAGCACTGACGTTATCACAGAGGAAGGAAGGCTCCGGATACAAGCCGTCCCGCTCCAGGGCTCACGTACCGAGCCTGCGGCGAGCCAGCACCGGGGCTGGCTGTGAGCACAAGCAAAATGAGCCATCCTTGCCACGGCAGATCAAAGATAACTTAGTGCGTGAGGTCCCAAAGCTGCCATCACTGCCACGCAGCCACAGAGCCTCACGCGAGCATCACTCAGCCACAGCCCAGCAAAGCAGCTCATCTGCCTCATGTCAGTGTTCAGGGCTAGAGCCCTCCTGGGGACAGCAGGGAGTGGGGACAGCTGCGGCAGATGGACGCTCCTAGCAGGGCACTCTGCCGGCAGCCTGCGGGCTCCGGTGCCCCCTGCCCCTGTCTGCGGGACTGGGTCTGCACAGGGCCGTGGTCAGCAAAGGCACGGCTTGGCTATCGTTCACTAAAAGCATCTTTGCTGCTGCACTTATCTGGGCTTTTTTGTTACTGTTTTTTCCTCTTGCACAGACAGATTAAATCCAAGAACCGGCACAGCCACAAAGCCAAGTGTATCTATCAGGCCTCTCTTTAGGCACTTAGGCGTTTCTCATCTGATCCTCGTCACAAAACAGTGGCTTTCTGCAAGCAGAGGTTGCTGCCAGCCCACAGGGCTCCAGCATGGGGCTGCTCAGCAGCACCCCGAGCCAGCAGCGTGTCCCTGTCCGGCTGCAAGGCTGCCCTGCCCCGGCCCTTCCTTGCCTCCTGCCTTTCCGCAGCCACTCCCATCAGGACGTCGGCAAGAAATGCCAGGAAAGCACCCAGGTCCGGTGCTTTCCTGCCACTGCTTCCAGGAATCTCCTGCCCCTCATGCTCCAGGAAACTCAACCAGCTGAGAAGTCCTTGTCTAAATCTCTGCTCTCAAGGCAGGACTGGGCTGGGCCATTTCTAGCAGCACGCAGTGGAGGGGAGCTGGAAGGGAGCACTGCAGGGAGACACCAACACCGGCTGCTGCTCTCGGTCCTTCTCACCGCCTGCAGCTGAGCCAAAAACCTGGGTAAGGGCTGCAGGGCAGGCCGGGAGGGCTCTGGGTGCTCTGCAGATGGAGAAGGCAGGGACACCCAAGAGATCCTGCAGAGCCCAGCGGAGGTGGGAGCAGCTGATAGGTGGCACGCTGGAGGTATGGCATCGGCCAGGATGCGCGGAGAGCAGGATTTGGGGAACCCACACGTGCCAAGCAGCCTTCGGTGAAGCCCCTGGCACTTCCAGCCTGCAAGAGGAGCTCATGTATTGGGCATCTGGGCTAAGCGTTAACCTCCTCCAAGGATTCAGAGCCTAAATACCCTCTAGTGTTAGAGCGCTGTCGGGAGCAAGGGGTGAGTCGTGGCAGTGCTGAAGCTGAGAACCAAGGAACATGAAAACTAGCGGTAAATTTGACTCCTCTGAACACACAGTAGAACATTTACCAAAATTATCCAAGGCGCTTTCCCGGCAAGCTGAGCACTCCACTGCCTGCCAAACCCAGATTCTTCTCAGAGATTTAAGACTCTTCCTCATTTGAATCGCAGTAATGAACTAATACTTTGAGTGCCTCCAGCTGCCAGCAGCTGCCTTAGACTTAATTGCAGCCGGGAGCCTTTCCCAGGAGCTGCAGCACCATCCTGCCCAGCCCACGGTGCTGCAGAGGCTGGTTCCCGCAGAGCCGAGCAGGTCAGGAAACAGGAGCCAGCGCTGTCCGTGCAGACCCCGGCAGGGATGGCAGCGCGGGCTCCAGAGCGCCTTTCCTGGCTTTGTTGACGGGCAAAGCTTTATCACTGTTAAAACACCATTTGTTGCTGTGACTTTCCCCCCTCCCCTTCTTAAATGTCAACTTGAAAAGAAAAATTCGGGAAAGGTCACTTACCAGAGAGACTGGCGCAGCTCCAATCACATGGATAAACACGTGTAGGGTCAGCTGCTGCGAGAGGGGATTTTAAACCAGCTATTTACCTGGTTGAACAAGCGTTGTGTTTCTGCAGCAGGGCGAGACCTTATGTACCTTGCAGGAGGCAATCAACCTCCTCGCCACACATCCATTGCAGCTGGGATCGTTAACTGTTCGGGACACACAGGTGGAGAAGGTGCTTAGCTCAGGATGCCCAATTTGCATTTAAGGGGGCATGAGCACCCATGAGAGCCCTAGGCTTACCCTGAAGGAGCTGGGACACTGCTAGCCTGACATTATGGGGAGCTACTCAGCAGCAGCCTCACTGGACCCCTTCCTCAGGTGGAACCCGCCGGGGCTGCTCTGCACCCCTGCATGGCATGGGGCTGCTCAGCCTTGGTTCTTCAGGCTAGTTGAGCCATTAATTCTGGGCTGGAAGCCAAGTGCCAGGGGGTTAGTGAGGAGCAGCCTTACCCATACGTGGGTGCATGTGGAGCAGATCCAGAGCAAGGGGCACTGGGTCCCGTTCTTATGGCAGCACGAGCAGAGACCTGGTGCTCCCCAACCTCCTGTTTCCCCAGATGGTAAAAAAGGAAAGCAACGACACCCCTAAAAGCTACAGCTCCATCAGAAAACACCCAGCTACCCAAAGGCACAGGTGGCAAGGGGCTGCTCTCACAATGCAGCCAGCAGGTGTGCTGATAAGGAGCAGTCCCTGCAGACACAGCCCCGTGATGCCCTTTATCTGCTGCCTCTGCACTTCATCTCAGCAGGGACTTTTGCCTCTCACCTGGTGAGTTTCTACCCCACTGCTGAATGTGCTGACTGCAGCCAAGTCAAGGGTTTGACTAAAATAATAAACCGCTTGTCTTCCTGTCCCAGCCTTGCCTATGGCTTCTCAACAAGGGAAACTTCAGAATTCTGTTGAACAAAATCCATTCATTTTTGCCCTTATTTATAAGCAGTATGATATTTATGACTTGCTCAGAGTGCTCCAGAGCTCAGTAGTCCCTAAACCATCACTCCACCAGCCAGAGTAGTCTGCTGCAACCTGGGCTTCCAAACCACCACCAGCTGAACACGCTTGGACGATCAAGGTGCTGCCTGAGAGGGGCACCATCTCCATCCCCTCAGCATCCTTCCTGAACCCGGCACTCCTGTGGGGGCCTGGATGAGACCATCACCTCCACAAGCTGGGGAAGCTGGAGTCACTCCAGAGCACTGGCACCAGCCCCGCGGCAGGCAGGGAATGGCTTTGCCAGTGCCTGCTTCATGGTCCAGCCCTGTGGCCACGCTTGCTGAGCAAGTTCCCGGCAGCAGCCCTGGTTTCAGCAGGGAAGACAGTGTGCTCCTGCCAGACCTTCAGCAGCCTCATTCTCCAGAGATCAAGCCACGCCACATGCCAGGCCAGACCAAGGGATTTGGCAGAAGAACCCTTCCCACAGCAAAGCAGGCACTCGCTGCCTGTGATCAAGTTTAGCTCAGTTGACAGTGCTTAGTCCCAAACAGAAGCTGAGCACACAGCCTTACTTACTCAGGACAACTCCTAGGCTGCGGGCACCTGAAGGCTTAAGCTGACCCTGCAAGGAAACCTGTGCCAGCCAGGGAGAGCCCTCGCCAGCCCCATCCCAAGCACGCAGCGCTGCTGGCAGCCAGCAGCTCGCCCCTGAGCGCGGGCACAGCTCCGCGGCCTGCGGCAGCCATGCCAAGGGGACATGGCCGAGCAAGGCTGGAGGCGCGAGGAGGGCTCTGCTCAGGGGGAAACCACCGCCACGGGGCTTTCAGAGGGTCAGCCAGACAGAAGAACTGTCAGCAGTGGGAAAAGGGCAGCTGCTGGTCCTGCCAGTAAAAGCAAAAAGGAGAAATCAGCCCACCACGGCTTCCGATCGGATGTGACAGCGCTGTCTGAGGTCCTCGGCAAACCAAGGCTGTGTTGCAAGCGCAGCAGGAGACCCAGGAGCTCCCGGGTGAGGGGAAGTGGAGAGCTCCAGGGGTGTGGGGAGGGGAGGCACCTAAAGCGCTCCGGAACCTGCAGTAACCCGCAGCCAGCTCACACACACCTTGGGAAGCAGCCCAGGCCCTGGTTACATGTGTGCCACAGCCCTGTCAGCGCTCGTGTCCCGTCCTGGCAGCCTTCCCCAAGAAGGGGTGGGTTTTTCCAAGAAAACCAGAGACAGATTGTTCCATATAGCTGGGGAAACGAAGAGCCTCTAGCATCCCTGTGCTGGCCAGGGAAGATGGCTGCAGGCAGCCTGTTCCCAAACAGAGCAAAGCGTTCCCACCAGGCCCCCCACGCCCTTGGAATAATTCAGTTTTTGTGGAATCCAGTCACTTTAAAAAAAAAGCAAAAACAACACAGAAAACCCTTCCCCAGGCTTGCAGCAATATTTTGTCTGTAAATAACCTAGAGAGCAAGGTCACATTCCCAAGTGAGCACAGAGTGGGGAGGGTGGGCAGGGGGCAGAGGGGGATGCGGAACAGGGAATGCACAACCCCCAGCCCCAGGCACAGCCAGGCTGGGGACCAGGGCAGGGCAGGAAAAGGGGGCTGGGGGGAGTAGGCAGAGCAGAAAGGGGCTCTAGGGCTAGAGGCAAGATGATTTCACCTTTCTTTCACCAGCTGTCCCTGAAGCAGGGACAAACGCCACCTCCGTCCTCCCACACTTCAGCACATCCCACAGCTGGCAGGGTGGCACAGAGCCGAGCAGGGCTCAGCCTGCCCTGCTCCATGGGGACAGGGGAGAGTTCTCCTGGGGGCATGAGCAGCCCTGCACCCTGGGAGTGTCCTGCACCACGGGGACCCTGCTGCCCTGATGGAACTGTGAGCTGTGGCTGCCCTGCCCTGGTGCTTCCCGCAGGATGGCACAGGTGTGCTAACCCTGGCACCCCTGGCACAGGTGTGCCAACCCTGACACACCTGGCAGAGACATGCCAACCCTGACACCCCTGGCAGTCACCAAGTTTGTGCCAAGGGCACTGAAGTCCATACTTTTCTGCACTGCTGCTGGAGTAGGCTCTTGGTGGCAGCCCCAGCACAGCCACCAGTGCTGCCAGAGCTGCTGGCCAGGCTCCAGTGGCCACCAGTGGTGCCAGAGCTGCTGGCCAGGCTCCAGTGGCCACCAGTGGTGCCAGAGCTGCTGGCCAGGCTCCAGTGGCCACCAGTGGTGCCAGAGCTGCTGGCCCGGCCCCAGTGGCCACCAGTGGTGCCAGAGCTGCTGGCCAGGCCCCAGTGGTGCCCAGAGCTGCTGGCCCAGCCCCAGCACGGGGTGCACCCTGCCAAAGGGCAGCTCCCTGGCAGGACAGGGATGTGGCTCTGGATGGTGCCAGCTCGGGCAGTTCAAAGCCCTGTGCCAGCCGTGCAGGAGGGGGAGCAGGGGCACTCTGGGAACCACCCACAGCCTGGATGGAGCACGGAGCAGATGGCAGGACAAACAGCGCCGGGATTTCTGTTTCACATAATCTTTTGCCCTGCTCACTCCCACGCTTAACCTTTTCCTCCCATGGAGCAGGCCTTCGCCTGGAAAAAGCAACCAGGAAACCTGGAAGGGTTTCAGAGTGGCAGGTGTTCTGCTCTGAACATCACCAAGGACAATGCACAAGACCTCAAGAGGACTTTTCTTTAAAAACAGACACAGGCAAGATTTGTGCTGTTTTGTGCCTTTTCCAAGGGAGTTTATGAGTAATTATTTTTTTTTCCTTTTTCTAGATGAGGAGAAGGGCGATGCTGCTATGGCAGAGGGCTGCCTACAGAAGTGGCAGTGAGAACATTTAAGGATGGTGGGTTCTTCCTGCCTCAGCCATGAGTGACCTGTGCTGGCAGCAGCCCCGGCAGGAGGGGTGCCCATGCTGGCACTGCCAGACACGCACTGCAGGTCTATGTCCTTCAGGGCATGTAGGCCTTTGGGGGGGAAAGAAAAGAAAAAAAATAGAGAAAAAAAATTTAAGCCTTGCACATTTTACAGACTGCTCAGAGCCAGAAAGCTGAAAGCTGAAGCTGAAAGGGGTTTCTGTGGAGTTTTGGGATGGAAACCACTTACCCACTGGCTGGCTGCAGATCAAGGCTTCCACAGCAGTGCCACAGCCCTGTCACAGGGACACTGTCAGGGCCTGTCACAGCCCAGTGGTGCCTGTGTGAGGAACCAGCCCCTCCTCAGCAGCACTGGCACCTGCCTGGAAATGCCAGCGATCCAGCTTGGGTAGGAAGTGCTCAGGGAACCTCATCACTTGCAGGCTCCCACATTTAATTAGTTTCCACATTTAAATCTCTGCTGGATACCAGGAAACAAGCGTTTGCCTTGCCTGTCAAGCACCATCAGCTCCCAGCTGCCACTGATCCTGGCAGCACCGTTCCACAAGGTTATTCTACACACAACTGGTGGAATTTGTCCTCGCTCATGCATCCTAATCCTCAGACAGCCATCCAACCACCACCCTCCCAGCAGAGGTGCATCCCAGCAGGGCTGTGCCTGCAGCAGGCAGGCTGCTGGCACCTCGGGGAACACATCCTCGGTCTGAGGAGGCTGGGGGGGCACACAGCAGCCATGGCCAGCGTGAGGAGCGGGAGGGTCCAGCCTGGGTGCCAGGTTGGGTGAGGAGAGCTTCTGCTGGCAGCTCCCAGAGACAGAGGGGTTATAACACTGCCTGTCCTGCACCCACTCCTCACCACAGCCACAGGGCTCTGCCCGTAGTTTAGGAGTTCCCAGTGAGCTCATCGTAAAGCCTCATAATTAACGTTTCAAAATTAATTACAACGGCCTGGGATTCTCCCAAAGACAATAATAGCTACAAGGAAGAAGCCAACCAGCCATTAGCTAGCACACTACAAACAGTGCTCTCTCCCCAGCCTTTGATGAAGCCAAGTGGTTTTGCCCTTTCACTATTATGCATTGCAAATTAAAGGTGCCAGCAAGAACGGCTGGCTTTGGTGTCAGGCTGCAGAGCTCCAGCTGCCATGTCCAGTCCCCCCGAGGTGCAAGCAGCACAGAAATGCCCCCTGTGCTGAGACTGGGCCAGGCCACCCTTCCCCACACACCCTCTCAAGGGTATAAGCCACCTTTGATAACAAGAAAAGGACAGTCCCAGGTGCTGTAAGCAGGGTGTGGGGTTCCTGCTGTTACTCACCATGTGCTGAGCTGTACAGAGACAAACAAAAGAGCAGGTTGGGTCACACACAACTCCCTCGAGTGAACTGTAGTCACAGGTCAGAATCATTAAAGGGATTAAACCCAGAAAGCACAAACTTTCTGCAGTGCCTACAGTGGCTCTCTGCACACAGGCTTTCCCCATGCCCTGCACTGCAGTCTCTTACTACAGACCACCAGAGAGTCACTCATCCCCAAGGCCAGCGTGGCCCCAAAGGAATCAAAGCAGTCATTTTAACAGGTTTAATTTTTAACTGAAAGAAATGTGCAACATACACCAGCTTGGGTGAGCATCCAGAAGCCATGAGATGGCCAACAGCAAGAATCATTCCCAGTGCCAGAAACTTACCATGGGCTGGGCAGGAACACACAGCCTGTTTTGAAAAGAGACTCCTCTAACAAGGAAAGCCAAGTCCTCTCTTCTACCTCTCATTTGAATTAAACAAATAGACCAAGCCCAGGCAGAGAAAAATCTAACAAAATTATCTCAACGGAGTTGATTTTTAGAGTTCCTTCATTTGACTTCAAGAAAATCAGGATTTTATGTTTTCATTTTTAACTCTGTCCTCATTTAAAAACTTCAGTTAGTGACAGGATAATTGTTAACAGTTTGAAGATAACATTTAAAACCATTCCTAATAATGGCAGCATTTAAGAAGGAATTGCACTGATGCTTTTTAAACCTGAAAGCAAGTAATGTCCCAGCTGTGCCTGCTCTCCCCACACAGCATTTGGTCCTGGCAAGGACAACCCAGCTCGAGTCTGGTACAGAAAGCAGCTGGAGAAACAGAAGTGAAACCCAGAAGTTTGTTTTCATTATCTCAACAGAATGAGCACAAGAAGTGAAATTATGTGAATAAATGCTATGCACTTGACCTTTTTTCTTTCCAGTGATTCTCTGGGGGGTTTTTTGGCTGTCCAATTGCTAAGTCATTTGTAACAGGTCTCTCCTGTCCTACCCAGGCTTGGGTACCACCCTGCAGGTCAGTGTGCATGGGCAGAAAAGGACACAGCACCAGCACCAATGCCTCCAGCGAGACATGCCAGCCCAGATTTTTTGCATACCACAGCAAAGGAGCTCACCAACTGCCATTTAACACCATCCTGCAAACACCATCCTGCAGCTCACGTTTTCTGAGCTCTAACAGTGCCTCATTTTTTCCAAGTCAAGAAGAAACCCACTGGCCAGTTCAGCACCCTTAAGAAGCCTGATGAGTAAATTGCTTTTTCCTTGAATGAGCAGCTGGGCTGCTGCAACAGCTCTGCGACCTTGGCCCGTGGTTACAATGGATGCTCCCTCAGAAGGGAAGCAGGTAAGGAGCAGGTGCAGCACCAGCAGGTGACACTGGCAGCTCCAGTGGGACCAGTGTGAGCACCTCAGTACACTGGGAGCACCTCCTTCCCCATCCCTCAGCCCTGCGAGGCTCTGCATGCACAGCACAGCATGGGAGACTCCCAGCTGGGGTGAGCAGCCAGGCTGTGGAAGAGCCCAGCCAGCAACTTCTGTCCCTTTCCCTCAAAGGCACACCCTGCTGATGCCTTAAATGGCTCCCTAGAAACAGAGACCAGGCAGGAGTAAAGGAATCAAGGAGGGATTGGTTGGAAAGGCCTTCAGAGGTACACTCTGGGCTCCAGAGGCTCCTGCCTCAGTGCATCCCAACATGGACAAGGACAGCTCCCGAGTTCTTCCCACTTGGATCTCAGCATCAATTCCCCAAGCAGGACCCAGGCAAGGATGGAATTTGCCCAAGCTTGCCCCCCTGTCCCCAAGATTGTGGTTTGCAGTTGTTGGGCCTAGGAGGGTCTGGGTGTCCTTGGAGAGCTGGAGAGGCTTTGTTGTGTGTGTGTGAGCATGAGAGAACAGCACTGAACGAGCTCCAGGGAACTGCAGAGTGACACTGGGCAGGGCAGGGCTGGGAACATAGAAAAGTTCAAACCTAAGGCATCACTGCCAGCACTGGGCACCTTGAAGCAGCCAGGATTCTGCAGGCAGAGCAGAGGGGGCCCCAGCAGAACCCCAGCTCATCCTCACACAGGACGAGCCTGCTGCACCCACCATGAGCCTGGGAAGTGCAGCAGTGCTGGAGAGCCAAAAGCAGCCCTGAGCATTAGACACAGCCTGGTACTGAAACACCACCTACTCCCCTTCTGCATTTAAAGGAAGGAACAGCAGCATCTTGCTTCCCTTTTCTGAGGCAGAAAAGCGGATGAGCAGCAGGTTTCAATTGAAAAATACATTACTTCATTGAGATAAACTGTTAGGCTGAAACTGAAATAAATAATTTTTAAAAAATCACAAGTCATGCAAATGTGAGTTGGTCTGAACTGCCCTGAAATCAATGGGGCTTCCAATGATTAAAGTGCTGCTCTTCCATCCTACATTCCCACATCAGCAGAGAGCAGCCTGGGGAGCATGGCTCTGGCTAGGACAGGCAGTTACCCCTTTGTGCCAGGGTCCAGCAGCCCAGGCTGTGCCCCCTGCTCTCAGGGGATGGAGCACAGGCTCCCAGCAGGGTCCAGAGCAGCCTGGCTCCAGGCAGAATTGCCACTCACTGCACTGCAGCCCCGACTCAGCCTTCCTGGCTCCTGGAAAGCCCACTCCCAGCTTCTCCCAGGCCAAAAAAGTGTGGCAGAGGCTCTTCAAGCTGCACTTCGGAAAGGTACAGGTTTACACCAAAAGCTGATGTGACTTAGGTAAAGGACAGTTCCAAGCTGGGTTGACTGGAGTTTTTTTTTTCCACTTTTCCAGAGCACGCTGTAAAACCCAGCATAATATCCTCTCTGCTATTGTTTCTGTGGGGCCTGCCAGATCAGATTACACTGAAAATCAAGATACAGATAGTTTATCTTTGTTCCGTTTGGCATGGGAGAGACATTTGACCTCTGTTTAACGCATTTCTTGCCCTGTTGTTTCCCATGCTTTGCATCATATATCCCTCTAAGCCTCCGACATTTTAGAAACTACTTTCACTTCCCAGGACAAACCAGCTCACTCCCACTGCAGGCCAAGTTTCGGGCACTGCAGCCTCCTGGATGACTGGAGGCAGATGCCCCAAGCATTCAGCTGCCACACACAGGCATCATCCCTGCAGGAACCTGAGAGAGGAACTGAGCACAGCCCTGCACCGTGGACTCTTAACCCTTCTGCTGAGGGGAGGCAAGCTGGAGTTTAGAGAACTGGAAGTTGGAGAACAAGCAGACATTTATTCAGAGCCAGCAGCGTGAGGGGGAGGACCACCAGCTCCTTCCTGCCTCTGCGGGACTTGCCGTCCCTGAATGTCCCTTTTTGTCCTTCTCCCCACATCTGTGGCCGGCCAGCACAACGCTGCTCTGTCCAGCACAGGGCCACAGCCATGGCACGCCTGCCCCGGGGCCCAGTGGCCAGCAGAAGGAGAAGCAGGGTGGCCACTGCCAGCCACGGTGATGCTGACCTGGCTGCCAGGCTGAGCTTTCCCCAGAGGAAGCTGGCTGCCCACCGGGTGCTCTCCCCACCAAGGGGGCCCCTCTGCAAGGGCAGGGCCAGGCAGGGAGGCTGAACAATGGACTTGCAGCGTTTAACAGGCACCAGAGCCCCCAGCTCAGAGACAGGGGCACGACACCACCTCTCCAAAGGGAAAAGCCCAACATCCCCTAAAGATCACAGCTGCTCAGCATGACTAATCCAAAAAGGTCGAACTCCACCAACCCATTGCACAGTTGTCATCATAACACGTACCAGAAACTCCAGTTTCAGTAAAAGAGCAAGCAAGTGTGAGAGAGAGGAAGCAGCAAGTCCTGGCAGAGAAGGAGCAAGAGCTCTGTCACTCTCTACAAGCAGGAGCAGCTCTCAGAGGAGCCTGACTGCACCCAGCTGCCTTAGTAAACATGGGAAAGCTGTGGCCTACAAAACCACCAGGTTGTTTCCAGTCACAGCAGTGAAGATGGACCTTCTGGATGGGATCTTCCCCTCAGCTCTAGTTTGGACTGCAGGACTGCGTTGAAGGCTGGTATCAAACTGCTCTGGTGCCACAAAAGTCCTGGTCTCAGGTCACAGCACCAGCAATGCAGTGAATACACAGTGATGCATGCAGGTAACCACCAAAACACTCCCTGTCTGAGCACCAGCACCCACCCGAGCTAATAATCAGCAAGGTTCTTTAAAATAAAAATACTTAACATTTATTCACCTTTGAAGTCACCATAGTAAAATTGTACACGTCGTGAGTAACCCAGGAACATTATTAAAAAGCTACGAGAAACATAAGGCAATTTGTACAACCACTGAAAGAAATACACAGCATTTTGAAAACAGAGTGAAATATTACTCAAACAAGACAACGCTTGATACGCACTAGAGTGACAAGAACCAGCATTAAGTTTTAAACAAAAATAAAGATGTCATGGCTACAAGTATTATACAGTGATAAATACTTCAAAAATATATTAAGATATATGGAAATTCTCACTTTGTAAGGGAAATCCAGAGAAATTCCAGCCTCCACTGGATTTCAATATACCAATCAAGGTTTAATATTTAAATTCTTTTCTGTTCAGTAGGAACCAGTACTGCAGCCATTACTGTCCTGTATCAATACTTACCTTCCTGTAGTGTAATGAAATCAGCCTTATGTTACATTAAGCCCTAATGCCTCTTGCATCACAGGCACCAACTGCTCTGAATCAACAAATGAGTTGCCTTTTGAGTACGAGTGCTGTGCCCCACGCTTGGAACCATGAACCCTGCTAGCTCACAGTCAGTGTTCACCCACTTTACAGCATCAATGAAGGCTCCAGGACTTGCCTCCACGTAAACACGACGTCTCCAACAGAGGGTTTAGTAGCAAGCCCACCATAACGTGTTCCTAGCGTAACATCAAGCACTCAGAAGTTACAGTACATGAACCATGCTAAAGTTTAGGTTACACCTTCAAAAAAAAAAGGAAAGTCCAGCAGGTGTTTGGAGACAAAGGGTTCTGAACATGCACAAGTGGTGCTCTGGTACACATTTGTCTGTGCCGTTACTGGGTCGCCAGTGAAGCAGTTTATAGCCAAGGGTTTGGTGAGGCAGTTTTCTGAGCCAGTTTAAAAATATAGACTTCTTCTTAGAGGGTCTGTTCTATAGAAAATAAAGTGAAATCTGGTAAACTGTCAGTTCTGAGAGCACTTTCCCACGGGGAGATGCGTTGGTGGGCCTACCGCACCAGGAGGAAAGCCAGTCCTGCCATGCCGATGCCCGCCGCGGCTGCCATGATGGCATTGCCGATGGTGCTGCTCTGCTCGGCCGCCTCGGAGCCCTGCCTGCCGAAGAAGCGACAGAAACCATCCTGCAACAGCAAGAGAAAGGACATTGCAGCTGCTTAGCTCGCAGTTAACTGGATTTCCTTCACAAGCCTTTGAGCACAGTTTCACCCACCCAGCTCAGCCTCTGTCAGCTGCACAAGTCTCTATTTCAACCCAGAAGTCTAAGCCTTGGGCACAGGCAAAAACACTGTGAGAGAGCCTTTGCACAACTGAAAGGTTGTGCAAACCTAGCTACAAGCATTTGTACACTTTGCTCAACAGACAACTGAGACTTCCCATTAAGATGCTCAGTGTGTCATTACATATTTTTGCCCTTTTAGGCAAGTTTCTGGTGGAAGTTGACAGCATTGTTCCTCCTCATTTAAGTTTCAGAAAGCATCTGAAACACAGGACATGGAAATTTCCACTTTTAAGACAGGAGCCCAAAGCCAGTCCCATCTTGGTGGATGTGGGGCTGATTACACACTCTCTTGGAAGGGCTGGGAGGACACTGCTCAGAGCTGACCTATGACAGAGCAAAGCTGGCAGCTGCTCTCCCCAGATCATTGCGATAATCAGAAGTGGCAGTAATACAACTCCAGATGGTCGTGTTTGAACTCTGCTCCGCAGATGTCTATGTAAACAAGTTATACTCCTAATTTCTTCCGGAACTTTGTTCTTTACACTTTAATTTGTGCGAACAGGCAATCTGATTTTGCAGATTTTGCCAAGTGACAGTGTATGCCACAGCCAACCACCACACTGTTCTGAGCGGTCAGAAGGACCAGTGACCGCTGGAAAACCAAGTTCATTTTGGTCTCTGGAAAAGTCAACGAAACCAATGGCTACTTCCCCTCCTTTCTATTTTTAGTGCTTATTTGTACTGACATCAAGTATTCCACTAGGACTGGAAATAGGAAACGAACAGTTCTGTGGGATAGCTGACATTTTGTTCAGAAATGCAGGCAGAGCTGCACTGATGCCTTAAAAGCTGTACCTTCAAGTGTGCATCTTGAGGGGCAAAATACCCACACCTTCCCCAGCCCGAGCTGACCGGCTTTGGGACAGGCAGGAACAGGAGCCGCAGGGCTGCAGGGTGGGTGCCTCAACGCACAGGTGTTCTTAGGAACAGGCACAGGTTTGTGCTCACACCTGGGAGAGGACCTGTGCCAGCCTGCTCGCTGAAATCCGCAGGCTGCGGACCCGAGGGGGAGGCAAACCTCGCTCCCTCACCCAGCAGCATCACTCCGGCGCTCTCAGGAGCCTGCACCCGGGGGGCTCTGGCTACGCCGCAGCACTGGGCATAGCCCGCAGGCACCCCGATGGCCCAGAGCACACCGCCCGTGTGGCGATGGCCAGCAGCGCTGGGGACACACCGCGTGTGGCGATGGTCAGCGTGCCCGGGGACACACCGCGTGTGGCGATGGTCAGCGTGCCCGGGGACACACCGCGTGTGGCGATGGCCAGCAGCGCTGGGGACACACCGCGTGTGGCGATGCTCAGCAGCCCCGGGGAGATGCTCAGCAGCCCCGGGGA
>VZTN01008443.1:261322-284702 GCA_013400515.1 Erpornis zantholeuca
CTGGGTGCTGCCGGCCTTCCTAGGCAGCCGAGGGACACCTTCAGTTATCGGGCGCTTGCTCTCAAATACGTGCTTTAATGCCTTTTGGGCTTTTTTTCTGTTCCACATTAGTGACCTGCCAGAACCAGTATTCTTTGCATCAAAGGAGATGTAGGTTTTTGCAGGGTCATGGGGTGAGTGCACTGTGTATGTACCCACTTCATGCAGCGTCGTTTGGTTTATTGATGAGCAGGTAGGCAAAATTTAGGATTAGGACCTTCATGGTGCAAAGCTCGGGCCCTCCACACTGCCGATGTAAAGCGGCTGAGAACAAGGCTGGCCGAGCGGTGTCACTTGCACAGGGACACCCCCTGTGCTGTGCCCCGGCAGCTCCGGGCACCGCCAGCTGCTTCACAGCCCATCAGGGCTGCCATAAATACCGCCTCAAAGCCATGCCAGCCCGGCACAGGGTGCGCCCCTTGTGCGTCCTGCTCGGTGCCCTTTGCAGGTGAGGCGCTGGTGGCGGTCCGGGACAAAGCGTGGCTGTGCCCGCACTGTCCCAGCACTGCCCAGCTGTGCCCGCAGTGTCCCAGCCCAGCCCAGCCCGGCTGTGCCCGCAGTGTCCCAGCACGGCTCGGCCCGGCTGTGTGCTGTCCCCGCACTGTCCCAGCCCAGCCCGGCTGTGCCCGCAGTGTCCCAGCACTGCCCAGCTGTGTGCTGTGCCCGCACTGTCCCAGCACGGCTCGGCCCGGCTGTGTGCTGTGCCCGCACTGTCCCAGCCCAGCCCAGCCCGGCCCCGCTCCGGGGCACGCTCTCACCTCTCGGCCCACAACCGGCCCAAGGTACCCAACGCGTCAGCACAGGACTGCTGGGCTTCACTCCGTCTATCTTGAGATACAGCTGTCTCCGTTTTACATCCCCATTAGAAAATCTAAAAATAGGTGGTTGGAATCAATCCTGTTGCAATTTCTCAGATCACTATCAAGAATTGGCCTGATCCCTTAGAGTCCCTGCTAAGGCAAACTTTAGTTCTATATCCCCGTATTTGGCTTTAGTTTTGTTTTGAAGCAGGGAAATACAGTCTGTTTATGTGCTAGAGCAGTAGCTGGCATGAGATCTTTACTTTTCACAAGAGCTTTACACACATGCTTTTAAAACTATTTTTCCTTATGATTGTTAATCCTGGAGCAGGAATTTCCTATTGCATTCCTCACAGCAGGAGTGCAAGAGGGAGAGGCTGCTCTTTCTCTAGCAATATCCTTTTCCACCCTTCCTGTTTATATAGCATTTTTGTTTAACAGGACAGAGCCGTCCGACAGTGCCGGCCCCAGCTATAGCTCCCTTCTCACGTTTATGGAACAGAGGTGTCTGACACAAACAGCTTCACATACCAACAGGGAAATCTCAAAACGCTGCATTTTCCAAAGCCCCCCAGGAAGCCCTAAAGTGAGTAAAAAATACAATGGGTACTTCAGTGTCCTGTTCCTCTAAGTGTCATTTATCTGATGGGAAGTTGAGGCCCATCCTGGTTCTTGTTTTCACCTCAGGAACAAAGAGGTGATTTTCACAGGTGGCAAGCCCGTGCACCCCAACGCACAAGTCCAAACCCCACAGCATTTCTCCGTGCAAGAAGCCATGTCAGACTCATTCTCACTGTGTCTGGTGACACTTTGGGCACTGATGTCACTCAGAACAAGCTGGCTCAGCACTTTCCCCAGACCCTCAGAAGAGAGGAAATGAAACAATGCACCTAAATTAAGAAGGTGCTTTTTTTCAGTGACTGAACTGAGCACTTCCACCAGCCACCTTCAGGCCGACCATAAAACCTACACTGAAGTGGAGAGGACAGCTGGCCACAGCTCAGCTCTCTCCTGACAAGGCAGAAAGCTGAACAGAGCACCTCCAGGTGATCTGCACATCTGGTTGACCCAAACAGTGACAGCCTGAGCCCTCAACACCATTTCGGTGCCCAGCTTTTCACTGGCATCCTGCTGCGACACAAGGAGCTCCCACAAAACAAACAATTCTGCATTTTCCAGTTCGTTCCTGGGTATGGCAATAAGGATCTGGAGAGAAACATTACATTAGCTGTGATCCTTGTGAGCACCAGAAAACAATCTGAATTCTGGCCTCCTGAACGCAGGGGGAGCTGAGGTGGCATTTCAAATACTTTCAAGGGCTGTTCACTCTTGTTTGCTGTGGTTCACCTTGGGTATTTCCAGAAGACATTCCAGAAGCAATTTTCTGGCAGATCTGGATTTTACCTGAGATTTTTGCAGGAGAAATAATTTGGAGAAACTGTGTGGTGCAAAAAGTGAATGTCAAAAAAAAAAAAAAAAGCTACCATTACAAATACTTAAGCAATGGGAAGAACTACTACATACATGTTCTCAATCTCAATATGTAAAATACAATTTATTGTATTTAGGCTGTTCATAAGTATCAACACAATGTATTATGTTTGAAACAAACATCTCGCCAATAAATACTATCTAAACATTAATATTAATCTTTTGATCAAATGTGTACAGTGTATTGACTCAATATTGCACAGTGAGTTCTATATGACATTTCCATAGTGCATTCAGTTTGTTACAGGGATAGTTTGCCACAAATATTGCAAAGCATCAGAGTTGACTTTTCCAAGTGAAAACAGCTGACCTATTCCATTAGGGATGGAAGGCTGGTATAAATGTCAGTGTCTTAGGTTAACTGGTTATGGATTCACAGAACCTAATGTTTTCATGGATGAGGAGACTTGGTTTCTAATATGATTTTTATAATATTGTAAAAAAAATCCCACTTGCAAATAGAATGAGGACATTATCATCAAACTCCAGTGAGCTCGTAAACAGGTTTGTTCCAGTAAGCTTGATTTCTCCTGTTGCACTCTAAATATAAATCAAATATTTGATACATTAAGAGCTGCACCTTACCACTTGCATTTCAAAGGCCAGAGTGTGCCAGCCCCCAGAATTACTCCAGCTCTTTGTTCTCACATGCCTCTGCTCAGGATAGACTCACTACTTGGTAGAGCAGAGCTGACACACTCTAGTCCCGATAGATTTCAATGTATGAATGCAGATATAATCTCACAGTGGTTCTATAATTAATTGTATCTCATCTTTATCTGATTAAATCTTGATTCTACAGCATCTCCTTTGTGTGGGGTGGTCCTGCCAGTCTGTCTGGCATTGCCATGCTCACACAGAGGGCTGGGTGCTGCCAGCTGTGCTGCTCCCCTGAAATCCAGGGACTCCTGGATCAGATGGACTCGTGCTCTGGTCAGCAGAGCCTCAAACACTGGCAGAACTGTGGCTCACAGCAGATTTCCAACAGCTGTTATTCATTCTTGAGTCCAACTATGACACAACCATGTCCATGGCAGTGGGAGATGACTGCTAGAGTAAGGACTGTGTGATCTGACCTGTATTTGCATGAACTTACAACTGCTCTGACATTGCAGAAGGACCTTAAAATGGGCATATACTGCTTTGATATACATTGAAGCTACATTGCCTTGCCTAAATTGTATGAACTGCTCAAAATGCAAGTAAGAATCATGGTCATAGAATGACTGTGACTGACTTGGAAAAGGTCTGACCATCAGTGTAATGGTGCTTAATGCTTAGCGTCTAGTATCCCTTAGTGCTTAGCATGTAGTATTTCTTTAAGTAAAAGAAAATTCACTCACCAAGTGATACAATTAAAAATTTCTAAGAAACTACTGGTTAAGTATTACCTCATGATTATGTAAATCATGTTTATATCCCTCCTCTTTGCTGTTTATCAGTTTGTATATATTTAGATTCTTTATATTCAGGTAACAGAGATGAAATACTTATTTCTATCTAAAAAGACAGTAGGAAAAAACAGGGATTGAAAGGATTTCTCTTCTGTACAAAAAATACATTTTTATGACAGCAGCCAGTACCTTCACAGTAGGTCCTTTGCTCCTCTACTTCCCATCAAGGTTCAGTCATCCATAACACCATCGTAAAGTATCAGAATTGTTTCTCTCTCCGTTTTTCAACACCGAAAGTCAATATGCTACTACGGAATGTTTTCAAAGTCTTCCTATAAATTCATCCCAACAAAATCAGAACTTTTTTTTTTTTCCTTTAAAAAGGAACTAAATTCATGCAAATAAATACATAATGTGCAACTGAAATTCTCAATTCTGTCATACAGGTGACTTTGGAGTAAAGTCCCTTTATAAATAATGAAACTAATTCTAATAAAAGAATATAGTTTCAAAAAAAATTTACAACATTTCGTTTTACTACAAGTTGATGTTTGCTATGTGTTCAAGCAGACTACATTTTCTACCTAGTTAATCGGTGGGTTCAGTGTCACTCCTTTGTACTGTAGTGAACATTTGATTTTGAGGAATGGCTTCTTTATGCAGTTTTTGTAGTCCAGCGTTTCACTCTTCGTTTGGTTCTGCATACGGGACCTCAGGTTACGCCCAGATCTGTAGAAAGAGAGCGTTGAACACTCCTTTATGACACCGACTCTTCTATCCACCATTAAATTAACTCTGGCAGGCAATCACCTTAGTGGTACAGAGTATCAGCAGCAGTGATATCATGTAACCCAACAGCAAGCTCACACCTAGCCGTTGTGCGAGCACTCGGTGGGGATTGTTATTTTACATGGTTTTATACCCTCCCGAGCCCTAGCAGAGCTCGTTCCGGGGTGGCTGTGCCGCACTCACCCGCAGGGTGTGGTCCCAGGAGCCCGAGCAGAAGGCGGTGCCGTCGGGGGACACCCGCAGCGTGCTCACACGGTTCTCGTGTCCGAACAGGATGGACACGCGGGACCCCTTCAGCACGTCCCACACGTTTATGGTGTAATCGTTGTAGCCTGCGAACAGCAGGCGACCTGCGGAGGGAAGGAGATGTTACCCGGTGAGGGCTCCGACGGGGGTCTCCTGCAGGACGGGACCCCCGAGCCCAGCCGGGAGCTCCGTGCCGCAGCCCTGCCCGCCCCGAGCTCTCCGGGACACGTGCCAGTCTGTTCCTTAAAACCATTGTACCTTTTAGTAAAGTTACATAAAATGCGTTCAGCCATTAGACATGGGGGATGACGCCAAATCGTGACACGATGAAGAGCACTGTAATTATGGCAGGGTAATATACTGCACTCAGACCTTGCACAAGAAGATGAGCCCGAGTGCTTAAATGATTAACAGACAATTTGGTAGGTGATTCACTGCCAACGGGACAAGCTGTGGTGCTTGTGACCATGACAGAGACATTTGCCTCAGTTCCAGGAGGAGGGCAGTTCACCACCCACTCATCCCCACCCAGTGTGACTGGGGAGCTCCGCATTTGAGCTGGGACACGAGCGATGAGACTCCAGCTTGTGTCTCAGGATCTGCAGTGAAAACTGGTAACGTCTCTTTCTTCATACCCCTCTAATGTACTTTCACAATTAATCATTTCTTATCCTTTAAAAAACTAATTATGTAACTGCACTTAATAGTTTAGCTACATTTCATGTTGCCTTTGAAATGTTTTTCATTATGATTGTGAAACTCTAGCCCAGCTGTAGTTAATGGCAAAATATTTCCTGCCTTCAGTAGAGCCAGGAAAATACTTTTCATCACTACAACGAAGCAATAGCCAGCTAGGTTATTTAAAGAGTAATTATTTTTACAGAGGCAAAAAAAGAGAAAGGCTTCCATGCATTAAATGTTTCTTGTGGTACTTATTACTTTTGATAACTTTTAATAACAAATGCTTTATCAAATAAATCGAAAAATTTTACAGTTCCCCTCAAATCTCAAAACTATGATAACCTCCAAAGTTCAAGTCTCACCACTGAGAGAGAAGTCCACACTGGATGCTCCAAAAATGATGCTCTCTTTGGAATAAATTGCAACTTCTCTGTCTGCACGAAGGTCATATAAACGACACTAGGATAAAAACAAAACCAACACACATGCCTCAGTAAATACTCAGGAAGCACTGGCTGAAGTATTTGGAATAAATGGGAGTGGGAATTGCAGCCTAACAGACACCACGGGAAGTGGCTGCTTGGCTTCTTTCCTTCTGCTTCCTTCTGCTTCCTCCTCTCCTTCTGCTTCTGGCTGCTGCAACTGGGATCCTCTAGCAGGGATCTAAGCAACACAAAGCTGTTTTGTGTACATTGTGGGAAGAACTTTCTTTTTCAAGGCACTTCTCTAAACCTGCTGCGTGTCCTGTTAGGAAGACGTGAGTGGTGGGCTTTGGGCTGTGGCCACCCATTGCCCCACAGCCTCTCGCTTCCCCTCTGTGGTTTCATACTTATCAGGGCATCCTGCTGCTGGGGAGCTGCATGTGGAGACAGTCTCTTAAACAACAGCTTAGCCACTGCTGGAACCTGGGAGATGGCATCAAATCTCTACTCATGGTTGAGAACACAGACCATGTGGCACAGAGGAGCCTCGCTGGTAGTCCTGGCTCTGAGTAAGCCAGGATAGCAAACAGTCCCTGCCCTTCTGAGAGGCCTCTCTGTTTGAAAAGCCTACGTGAAAGTGATTCAAGTGAAATAATATGTTTTAATGCAGATCTCTGGTTTTCATTTCTCGTGGAAAATTCCAAATCACCTCTAACAACCTATACTTCCTGTTTTTATCATTTGCCAGCAAAATTTGGCTTGTTTGACATGGAAATCATGTATCAGACTTCACTGCCAGACTTCAGACTTCACTGCCATGCAGAAAGGCAGTCTGTTAGCCCTGAAATCAAAATGCACTTTTGAAACTATGTGAACTGAAACCCCTCCTCAATAAGTTAAGCTTAAGCAAACACTGGCCAGATGGGATTGCTAATATTAAGGCTTTCCTATTGAAAAGTGGCTGGTATTCAAGTGTGCACATAAAGAAGGGGCTGTTTGATTTGCAGGGCAGCGAGGAGCTGCCAGGTATGTGCAGTCCAGGTCTCCCAGTGCTCCACACAGATGAATAATTTCATCAGACTGTCCTGACAGGGAGTTGGGGTCACTGCAGATGACAACACTGTCATCTGAGCACACTTTCATGGATTACTTCCAGTCAGGATTATCTGCTCCTCAGAATCCCCAAGTATATAAATCAGGTCAAGGATACCACTCTGTAACACTGCAAAAACAAACCTCTTCATTTAAAGAATGAGGTAGATGGAAACTGCCAAAACCTCTGTCAAAAGTGCAGAGGTGGAATTTCCCATTCTCCTGCTTGAGTCAGGGGTGTCAAGAATAGTTAAAAAAGAAAAAAACATCAAGTAAATAAATAAATAAGAACATGTGATACTGGGTGTTAAAAGAGAGTGCTTTCACTGGAATTTAATGATGGACAATTTCTCTGTACCATTCCCTCAGCATCTCAAGAGCTCAGAGTACTGCATCCAAGGGTGCAGAGAGCCACTGAGCTCACCACAGGGCTAGAGACATTAACTTCTAACAGTGGTTTTTAAAACATAAAATCAGGGCTCAGTCTCTCCAGAAGAGCCTTGGAATGTCTCCACATCCAGTGAAGACAAAAGGAATGTTTCTGTTGAGTTGAGCTAGCTTTGCAGCAGACTCAAACATGGTCTGAGGGCAGAGTACTTTAGATAAAGTCTTTGCTCTCAGGTGACTCAGTGTGATGTTTGAATTAACAGAAGAAATAAGGTGCCAGGTGCCTCCCCATCATCTGTTCTCATGCCACATTTAACTGCCAGCTCAGTCCCTGCAGGGCTGTGGTGGGGCACAGCCTGGCCCCCCTGGGGCACACCAGCTGCAGGGAGAGGCCATCAGCCCTGAGCATCACTCAGGGACAGAGGGCACCAGGAGGTAAATGGCATTTAGTACACCTTGTGCTGATCAAATTTACCTCTCAATGCATCCTGAGCCCCTCCTAGCAGACTGCTCACAGGTAAGCAGGATCCATTCAGAGCTGTGTGATCCAGGACCACCTGGATGCAGTGGGGAGGGCTGCCAGTGATGTGTGTGGCCAAGGCCACCCTGGGGCTGCAGAGCCCAGCTGCCCACATCTGCCCTGCTCTGCCCTGAGCCCATGGCCCCTCTGGGCCATGCTGCCTCTCCTGACACAAGCAGCATGCAGCATTTCAGCTGGTTCCTCCCATGCTGTGACCAAGAGCTATATGAAGCCAGATATCTTCCAGTAAGACAACTAATTTTAGTCATGAAACTTCAAACATGGAGAATCTGAAATGAGTATTTGGACAGTACCTCTTGCAGAGAAGTTTGCAGCAGTGACCTACAGTGTTACATGATTTTCCCTATAACATTATGGTATTTAATATTTTATCTTACAGGATTATTATTTCTGCAAATTTGGTGTCACAGGCCCAGTTTAGTCACTAGGAGTCTTCTGTGGGTGTGACCTAGTCTTCTAGGAAAATCTGACTTGGGAAGCAACAGAATTTTCCTAAATTAGGTTGCTGAATTAACATACCGTGGCATCGTCTGAACCAGAGGCAAAAGCATCTCCACTTGGATAATATCTGTGCACAAGTGAAAGAAGACCAGAACACATTACATTACTTGGATGAGGTCAGACTTCAGAAATAGAATCAGCACATTGCTCAACGCTGCAAACGTGTCCTCTCCCAGAAACACACTGACCTGACACTGTTGATATCTGAATCATGGGTTTCAAATGACTGGACACACTGACCAGACCGCATGTCCCAAACCATGGCCTTCTTGTCACATCCCTAGGAAGAAAGAAAAAAAAATCTCTGCAGTTGTGCAAATGGTGACATTCACCCCTCACGTGTCTGGTATTTGTCATCAAGCCTGCTACACTCAAAGGCTGTGAACATCATAGCTCTGGGAGGATTTAACCAGCTCAGCAGCCCCAGAAGTGGCTGCAGTGGCACCCTCAGCTGTGCAGTTGCAGGTGGGAGCAGAAGGCTGGAGCCCCACGCTGCCCTGCACTCACAGCCCTGCTCTGCTGCCCTCCCTCTGTCTGCAGCCCCACCACGCCACAGAGCTGCACTCCTGACTGTTCCCTGACCTCTTAACATGATCAATATAAAAAACTAATACTGAGCATTTAAAGTTTTATAACTAATGCTTTTCATACACTGAAAGAGAAAATTAAATAAGTGCATCCAGAGGGTTTCTTGCCTAGCCTCCCACCAGAGTTGACCCCTGTCAGTGCTCTGCACCCACATGCTTGATGGCGTGGTTGGGATGAGAAAAACAGCACTCAAGCTGTTTTTCATCTCATCCTCAAGCTCAAACCTGCCCTTCCAAGCTGTGCTTTGAAAAGATCATTTAACACTCAGTGCTCAGCACCCTGAATTCTTTGGGCAAGGGGCTTGGCCCATGTAGTCTACACTGTCCTTGGGCCAAGAACCATCTCATACCCACAGGGCCACGCTCTCAGCTGCACTGTCTTACTGTTGTCACAGTTGCACAGGAAAAAGAGCACAGACCTAGCTTTGAAGAGTGATGGGAGATTTTTACAAACCTGTCCCTGCTGAGGAGCAGGCAGTAGGCAGGCTCAGCTGCAGGGCTCAGCCTCTCCAAGGCTGTGTGGGACACACAGGGCAGGCCAGGTGGCTGCTGCTTCTGCTGAGCCAGAGCGCCCTGCCTGCCAGACCGTGCCACACACGGTATTGATTTTAATCAAGTGTGATAGCTAATGAAATTAAACAGTCTCTTCACAATTCGCATATTTCTCTCTCTCTCTCTTTTTTTTTTTTTAATTCTGTTGTTAAAATTAAATCCTAGTGTTTTTAGTAAAGATGTCATTATTTAGAAGAGGTAAAGCTCCTTGGCACCAGCTTGTGGTTTCTGCACGAGGGAAATCAAACAGGATAGAGACTATGTTGGACCCAGCATATTTCCCTCTAAAGCCCTACCACAGCCCCAGCCCAGCCCTTCACATGGCTTCCATGTGCACTGTTCTTACTGACCTCTCTGCGAGTTTGGGGGCAAGACCAATCTGACAAGCTGGTGCTTTGACTCCTAAGGTTTTGAAGGAGAAACCAGCCACCACCTGTGGAGACATGTGCCCCCAAGTGATATCCAACTCAGCTGAGTTGCTCAGAGGGCACTGAGCACAACAGCCTGGGGCACAGCCCTGAGCTCACCAGGGAAGGGCTGGAATTTTCAGTTAAGTTGTTAAATGTAACAGCACCCAGCCTTCCTGCTGATATACTGACATTGCTAATTCCAGCTCAAGGTTACTGTCCTACAGAGGAACAGTATTCAGGGCATCTCTCTATGCCACTGTACCTTCATGCTGTTGTGCCTATACCTGCACTGACACGATGTAAGACAGGTCTTCACTGCAGTGGTGTTTTTCATGTGATGAGTTAAGCGAGTGCCTGTAAGCACAGGCATGCCCAAGCTGCTGTATCAACACAAGTATGACATATTCTCTTAGCAGTACCAGAGCTGCTTGCGATTCCTTGCCCTATAATAAGCTGAGCTGTTCCCAGGGAGAATGAATCTATCCTTTCTGGGAAGCGAGCTCGGTGACAGAAAAGCCCAAGAGAAGTAATGCACTTGGATGGAATTAGCTTTCAGTCACGCTTGGGAGCAGCTGTGCTACCAGCAGGCAAACTGGGCCAGTGTGCTGGGCTCTGCTCCTGATGGGCCAGCCAAATTTGATAAAAAGAGCCAGAACAGAAGAGGTCCAGGTTTACTGTGTAGGGATAAGACCATGACTCCAAGCACTCCTAACCCATGGCTGGCACCCTCTGGCTCAAGGGCCATTTCCATTGTCAAACACAGGATCAGCCCTGGGCCAGTGCTGGTTGGGCTCAGAAACCAACAGAGTTACTGGTAGCAACCTGCCTCTCAGCTCCTGCCAGCTCTCATCTGCACCCTCACTTTTGAAAGTGGGAAAGACTAAGAGCACCTTGAAAAGGAGCTGAGCCCCATCCCACCCACCTTTATGCCTGGCCTGCCTCGCTGCCAGGCTGTGTGCCAATGGTCAGCTGCCTGGGAACACTGATCCCTCAGCAGCAGGACATGCTTTGGAAGATGCCCTGGGTACTTTCCCAGTCCAGCCCAGTCCTGCAGCCCCAGTGAGGTCTGTGTGTTCCTCTGGGCCAGGACAGGGAGCGGACAGTGTTTGAGTGATGGAGGGGCTTTGAATGCCTCTGGTACCGCTGGAAGGCACAGAGGACTCAGCAACAGCTGAAGATGTGGCCACACCTCACATCCCTGCTCCAACTTGCACGAGGGGTTAGCCAGTGTCCAAGCTGCCCCCGACTCTGGGGAGCAGTTGAGGGAGAGAGTGGCACGCACGTTATTTGCAGCCCCACCTTGACGCCCTGGGCACAACCTGACGCCTGTCACACCCCATCTGGCTCCAGAGAGCTGGGCACAGGGCAGGAGCCAAGTGTGGGGAGTGCTGTGCTGTTCCAGGCTCCCACCCACAGGAACTCACACCTCTGCCGTGGTAGGAGCCCACTGCTCTGACTCTGAGCCTTCCCCTTCCCGGCAGAGGCGATGTTTTGATCTCGAGCTGCATTGCTTTGATGCGGGGTGGAACTCGCTAAGTAAGCAGAACTGCAGTCAGACTGGCTGGGTGGGTTTGACCCCACAGTCAGGGGTTTAATTTGCTCCAGCTTGGAAAATGTGCTTGCAATGAGTGGATTGCACTGGGGCATCCAACATACACTCCAGCCCTCTCTCAATAACATCGTGAGCCTCCTGCTTTGCTGCCTTTTTACTTCCATATTCCTTAGTTTGGTATTATGAGAAGAAGCTCCTGCTTACCCCAGAGACAAATGTATTTCCTGTTTCAGAAGGGGCCAGGTCCAAGCACAGGACATCAGCTCCATGACCATGGAAACTCTGTAGAAGTTGCCCACTCTCAACATCCCACAAAGCACAAGTTCCATCTCCACTTGCTGTCAGGATCTGTAGGATGTGGGAAGAAGAGTCACAATACAAGATCAGCTGACCTTCAGGTTACAGACAAACAACTGACATCCTACACATACACCAAAGAACAGCTTTAGTTTAATGAAATATTAAGCAGTAAATCAAAGCCATAAGCCCAATGTGAACTCAAGTACAGTTTATGGGTTTTATTTTTAAGGAAAAACAGTGAGTGGAAAGGAGAGCTGTATGGACACCACTACACCTACACAAGGTTTCAATAATGGTCCCTTCTGTGCAGTGGGGTTTGCAGAACTGACAGCAGTAAGGATCTGCTGGTATTTTTATATTCTCTAAAAAGGAGGCAGAACAATACTGGTATTCCTGTCCGCCCCTGTATTTCACTCTATCCATATTTAGGCTGCTGGAATTCAGAGGTAAATGGAAGAACTCTTGGAGTTAAGTATACCTGTTTAACTCGCCTTTTTTTTTTTTTTCTGCTTGAAATAGTCAGGTTAAACCCAATTAATTTGGCTTAAGACATGGGTTTTCTGAAAGGGAAGTAAGCCTGTCTAGACAGTTGTTTGATAAGTCCATCAGCTCTGACTTGTCCAAAACCATTTGTGTGTGAAAGGGCTTGAACATACACTGACCAAACATAGCTCACAGCTTCCCATCTGCTACAGTACTTGTAGAAAGCACATGTGATCAGAGCTTGTTATTGTGGCTAAATCCTGATGATGCTCAATTGTTCAAAATTTCCCCTTGGCACCTGAAACTGTTATGCAATCACAAATTCTGTAGGTTGAAAGAGTCCCTGTGCACTGGTGTGGAAGGAAGCAAGGGTGAACGTAGGAGGGCTCTCAGTTTTGTACACGGGTTTGTCTCATGGTTGGTGAGGAAACTCAAGTGATCCCAGTGGGTAGTGAAAAGTTAAAAACAAAATTCTCTTCAAGATGAAAATGATCACAGTCACAAAACCATTCACAGAGTTGCATTAAGGTTAAACACTGAACATGTTTGACAGCTGCTCCAAAATTCTTCCTGTAAACAGAGGTCTGCAAAGCTGCAGAACAGACTGTTCTGAATCCTGCAGCAGAGAGATGCTAATGCTCTCAGATGATAATAGCAGAAGAAAGTCCTGACTTGTCTTTCTGGCCAGCTTTTGAGCCTGGATCAATGAACTTCCCTGTTCTGGGGAATATTTGCACTTGGCTGAGGAATGAAGACTTTCAGCTCTGAGGATTTGCTCTTGTAGCACTGTGTAAGAAAGACATGAGGGGAACAGGAGTAGTTAAAGGTGTAAGGGAAGGGTCTGTTGGCAACCCAGAGCTCCAGCTAATGCTTAAAGAGAAATGTTATTGACTCAACTTCAAGGTATTGCTATTGAAAACCAAACCAAACCAACTCTAAAGATCTAAGACCAGGAGGGAATTGGCAATCCTTGCTAACAGACTCTGGCTGGCAGCACTTGGGGCTCAAGCAGTGCTGGATGGGGATCCTTGCCTGGTGCTCAGTTGCATGAGGCAGCACTTGCTCAGGGCAGGGGACAGCAGGGACACAGGCACCGGGGCTGGGAGCAGTGGCAAGAGTAGAGGGGCCACCCTCACCTGTTCTTCCTCCACCACCATGGGATTCATCCTGCTCCTCAGCCCTGCCACGCTGGGAGCACACTTGAGATCCCAATTAACTGTTGCTATTAATAGGCATGGAGCACTGTCACGTGGGGAGCATTATCACACCGCAGAGCTGCAGATACCTAATTTAGGAAGAGAGGCTCCCTGGCTCTCTGCTCACGGGGGCAGGGGAGGCTCTCCGAAGCAGGGCAGGTTTGGGGCACTGAGAACAAGGTGTGTGGGTCACCCAGCCCTGCAGCTCAGGGCCCACGTGGGAACAAGGAGGAGCAAGGGTGGGACCCCCTTTTTCAGCACCCACACAGTCTGGGAGTGGCTCTGACCCACGATGAGCCACCCCCAGATCTCCTCTCTTGCACTGCGCTGCCCGAAGCCCATGAGCACCCTAAACCCTCAACTCCTACCCAGTTTTCCATGCCTCTGTGGGAAAACTGAGCTGTAGAGTAAGGCAGCAGTCAGGGCAGAGCTGCAGCACCTGGCAGTGGGAGCTGTGGGGACACTGGGCTGGGGGACACCTCCACCTCATCCATAGCACCACATCCGTCCTGAAACAAACTGGGAGAGCAGAGCTGCTCCTGCACCATGTACTGTGTACCCCCAGAGTTACTTAATAGTTTTAACTCTGAATAGTTTTAACCCTGAGGCCTTTATGTAAATGAAAAAAGAAGAGAAGTCTGGGATTCTCTGGGATGTGCTATATAACAGTGTCCTAGGAGAAGCCTAGTGAACCCATTTGCTTGTATTTGTTTGAATAATAACATGCAGTGCCATAAATGATCACTT
Organism: Erpornis zantholeuca; assembly: GCA_013400515.1. NCBI lineage: Eukaryota > Metazoa > Chordata > Aves > Passeriformes > Timaliidae > Erpornis > Erpornis zantholeuca. Next base: position 275,533 of record VZTN01008443.1, read on the forward strand.
ACAAGCCTAGCAATCACAAGAAAACTTCTTTTTAAAGACTTCAGAAAAATTTCTTTATATTTACACTGAATGTAAAGCACCTTAATCCACTGTGATATTATTTAACAATAGTAATACATGACCTTCAAAATCAATGCAGTTTGTTGTATTTAATATGGAAAAAAAGACTCAACTTTTCTTTCTTTTTTATTATGAAAAATAAATTGCTATTTTTCCTGTCCTAGGATTTAATCCTGATGCATATAGGTATAGACAAGAAAAGAGAAAACTGGGTTTATATCTCACCAGAAACATTCCACTTAATTTAGACTACTCTAATTCCACATGGCTCCTGCACAGGAAGGTCAGGGCTAAGCAAGCCTGAGTGCTGGGTACCTCCACCACTTGTTTCCATGGCAATGGACTTAAATTAGCACCTCAGAGTCATTACAGAAACCAGAGAGCGACAAACAACAACATACTCTCGGCTTCACATGTCCTGAAATAGAAGCAATGAGAGCTGATATTTCCTTCAGAAGAGCTCCAAATATCTGGAAGAAGGGGACATGGTATTCCCTTTCCAGCAGCTCTGTTGACATCGAGAGCTATGAAAATGCTCCATTCTGCCACTTATTTTGCTGCAGAGCTGCACTGAGAAGAGCTTAATTAAATTCAGAAAGCAGAGAGGACAAGGGGATTATCCTGGCTCTTTTCATCATCTTCTGTATTCCTGGAGAAAGAGATCTTTGAGATATGCAATAGAAAGGAAGGCTGGCTTGGTCTCAGATTTGCACTCAGTTCCTGGCTTTGCCATCATCTCCTATTGTGGGCCCCTGTGCTCCACCCCACTGCCTGTGAGATGGGGCAGCATCACTCCTTTCCCTCGAGGGAACACAGCACTGCATGTACATACAACAGGTGTGGCCCTGTGGGGCATCCTCGAGCTCAAATCTATCACTTGGTACAAATAAAAAATGCTAAAGAACGAAAGGAAAAGCAAAGTTGGCCTTGTCTGGGACAAGGCAGGCAAACAACACAGTCACCATCAGCTGGCACAGCACCCAACCCAGTCCTGGCTGAACTGTGGTTTTAACTATTTGCAATAGTCTGGGCTCCTAAAGGCACAAACTGGCACAGACCTGGGGAGCAGAGCACACACAGGTACCAGCGAGCTCCCTCTGCAGAAGCCAAGGGCCTTTGCAGGGACAGCCTGGCCACGGAGTGACAAGCATTTCCTTTCCTTAGAGCAGCTTTTCAGCACCTTCACTGCCCCCTGCCAGGGTGTTCCAGCAGCCCCTGGAGGGGCAGGACATGGCCCTGAGTGCCCCAGGAGCAAGGAGGGACAGCTCCCCGAGTGCAGCTCGTGTTGGGTGGTGGTGAGCAGCGGGAACACATTTACCTGCATGTCTGAGTTAGTGAAGCTGCAGGCAGACAAGTAGTTCGTGTGCATTGCAACAGATTTCTTCTTTGCAGCCATATTTTCATTTTTTTCAAATGTCAGAGGGTACACAGAACACTTGTTGTCCAGGCCACTGAAGAGAGTAATAATAGCAGTAACAGAGAGAGGAGAACTGGTTAAAACTGCAACGACAAAAGGCGAGTGGCGATAAGAAGGAAACCACCTGTCAGTGCTGTGCTGCCAAACCCTTACAAGTACCGACTTCCCTGTATTGTGCTGTGTGGGATCTCCCTGTGCAGGGAAGCCCCAGCTGCCTCACCAGCCTGGCTGCTTTACAGAACTTGAACAGCTGCGCCTCAGTATTTTTCACCCTTATCGAGTTTATAAATGGCACTGAATGAAACCTCACGGAAGTATAAGCTGAGAGGTGACAGCAGCCACCTCAGGGTTAATGTTTCACACACAGCCAAACTGCCATTTTTCTGCTGACATCTGTCGCTGTGAAGATCAGTATTTAAGCATCATTATACACCTACCTCCTCAAATTTGACCTAGCTCCTATAGAAAAGGCAGTAGAGCAAGTAGTGGGTGTGAAGGCAGAGCTTTTAGAAGAGTTTGGAAAAAAGGCAACAGAAGCACTGACCTCTGTAGCTGCTGTCGCCCTCCTGGACAGTTGTACAGTTAAGCTGTGTCAGACCCAGGACTCATTTCTAAAGGGTAGGACTCATATCTGACCCTTTCCTAGAGCCATGGTAGATCAGTCCTGCCCTGGTCCCTGGGATCCTGGCACACCACCAGTTGCTGGTTCTGTGCCTTACACTATGTGCATGGCACTGAGAACTGAGAGCACAACAGAAATACAGAATTAGGTGCAATGTATGTGTGCACTCCCCGTCTCTGCTACAAGTGTGAAGACAGAGTTTTCTTGCCATTCTTCAGGTTCTAGTCAAAAACACACCATTAGGGAGTCTGCTTGTTTGTCTCAGTCTGTTGCCTTCTAGATTTCCAAGCTGCACAGTGAGGTCTCCCTTTGCTCCTTTCTCTTGCCCCAAGCTTGCTTTGTCTGTCTGATCCACCCAGTACCTTCTTACAAGATGTTTAACCAACATTTCATCTCTTTGTTTTCTCCCCTGTATAAACTCACTTTTTTCAAATCTGAGCACTCAGAAAACTTGTAGATTATCAAGGATGGGGTTACTTCTCCCCATCCCTTCTTAGCAAGATCTATTCACATACTGGTAATCATTAGTGATGAACCTCTATGCCATAAAAACTGAGTGCAAAGCAAGAATGCAATTAAAAGCTCTTTCCCTTAGAAGACATATCCAACATAGACAACCACACTGGAACAGGGAAGTTGCAGGCATGCAGAATTCCTAACCCATGATATAAATGCTGAAAGAGGATTATTTTCCATGCTTACACAACAAATGCTACTGCACTGAAGTCAGTGGAGATAATGTGAACGAGCCATTATGGAAATAGAATCAGAGGCACTGGGTGTAGAGCTTCCACCCACAATCACGGCATGCAAACTTCTATCTGTCAGCTTCCAAAGCCACCAGGACACTGCGACAAACCCAATTTCCCTGTGTAAGCAGCTGGGGAAGCTGGGAACTTACCCACAAGCAATGGCACATCCAGATGGGGCATAGGCACAGGCCATCACCCAGGTGCACGGCATGGTCACGGCGTGCTCCTGGAACACAGCATCTCTTTAGACTGGCACCTCGCTGCTTCTCTAACCCATGCACAGAAAACACTGGGCAGCCCTGAGTTCAGTATTTCTCTGGGACAGCCTCAGGGCCAGTGAAAGGTACAGATGTTTCCCCCAGCCCACAGGAGGATGGCCTTCTCTGACACTCTCCACCTTATTCATGAGTCCCCAACTGATCACAGAGCATGTTTTATTTGGGTCATCCAGTGCTGTGAAGGGTCCCCACTGCTGCACATGTAAAAAACAAGTAGTTAAAAACAAGTTAAGAAGCTACAAGAGTTAAAAACAAGTAGCTTTTCCTCATCTGTGTGGTGCAGGGTGCCAGGAGGCAGTCCAGGCAGGGTTTGGAGGAGCAGTGGCACCATTCCACAGGGAACACCACAGCTGAAGGATCCCCAGTGATCACACACAGCACCTGCCAGAGGGGTGCCCTGTTTTGCTGGCTGGGCTCTGCCTCCCTTGTCAGCAGAGGCTGGATCAGAGCCTCCACTGGAGACTGTGACAAACCCCAGTGCCCTGACAGCTCACGGGAGGTGACTTGCCCTGGGCTCCTTTTCTTTGGGGTGCAAGTGGAAGTCTGCATTTTATCCCATTATCCCACTGCCTCCAGGGACACCTGGGAGTCCTTCACCTCATCCCACTGTCGTTTGCCCCAGACACAGAATTTTGCTGAAGTTTCACTTACCTTGTTGGTAGTGAAGGAATCCCACACGATCACCTTCCCATCCTAAATGAAAGCACAGAGAAACTGAGGCCTTCCAGAGACATGGCTGTAAGCCTGCCCCCCAGTTTGGAGAAAACTCCTGCTTGTTTCCATTCCCCAGTCTGTTACATGCTTTTGTCACCATCTTAACAACAGCACAGTGGTCACAGTGAAGCACCAAGGAGACCCTTCTCAGCAGTGCTGTTGTGTCTACCACAAGAAAAGTGTATCCCCTCCTCACTGAGATGACTCATGTTTGCTTAAAAGAACAATTTATTTTTCAATTTTTTTTCCTTCCTTCTTAATGGCTTCATGAGAACTCCTGTCACCTGCAGCACATGCCATGGACAGGGCCATCTCCTCAGGAGCTTGCCACCTCTAAGCCCCCACTTGCCTCACTTGACTGTTTATGGATTTTGCACTGTTTATTCATCTTCCCTTTCCACTCTGATCCTGGTTTTCCCTTTACTTGTCACTACACTTACTTAACCTTCAATTATCCATTATACAACCTGCTAAATAGCCATCACAGAACCCTGTGCAGAGCAGCACAATCACTTGGTGTGCACCAGCTACACTCGTGACAGCTATTTTCCTTATGCACATAATACTGTTACCTTCCCTGTATCATGAAAGTGAAATGTTTATTACTGAGCAACAACTGCTTCTCTACCTGCCTTATACAGTTCTTAAAATAGAGTCAAAAACCCATTTCAACCTGTCTGTTCAGCTTTCTGATCTACACACTAACATTTTAACCACTTTAAAAGATGTGACATTAAATATTTAAAATTATTCTCTTTGTTGAGATCACCATGAATGGTAAAAACTCACAGTAAGTGAAGGTGGCTTGCAATGCAGATTGCCTATTTTTATCCCTCAAGTGAGACCCCTGACAGATTTCATGTAGGTCAGTGAACAGCTGTGAGGTGCAACGAGCTCACTCACTGCCCTAGTGGGCCCAGGACGAACCAGGGGATCTAGAGAGTAATTATCTCATTACCTCCTCCAGCTTAGGAGACTGGTCTTGAGCAGGTGTTTGGATTGTCTCTCAAAATGCCCAACTAAATGCAGTAATTTTGCCAGGATGTTTGGAGGCTTTCAAGGTCAGATCAATCATAAGGACTGCAGAAGAAATTTCTGTGCGTAGAAATCTCTAAAAGAATCAACATTTCTTCACTTCCCTTTTCTCTGAACACACAACCTGAAAATTTTACTAAATATTTCATCTATAAAGAACAGGAAAAGAAATGTAGCCTCACACAAGTTCTATTTTTTTATTGTAGCAGGGAATATGGGAAAATCTGTGTATGAGTGGACAAGAAATATTTAGGTATTAGCTACAAGAGGTGCACCAATGATTAAAAGGTTACATTTACACCCTCTGAACAAATACATTGCCAACGAACTTCTTTCAGGGCATCTTGAAAACATTTACAATAATCCCAGGTATCATCTGCTAAGACTGGCACACAGCACAGCCACAAGATTTGTGCAGTGCCCAACACCACCTCTGAAAAACACCTGCCCAAGAGCTTACCTGGGAAGAGCTCACAATTCTTCTCTTGTCTTTGCACCAGTCCATACAGAGAACTTTGTTTCCATGGCCCTTCAGGGTCCTCCTGGTCTTCATCACAAACTGTCCCAGTGCCTCCACACGCTCTGCCACCTGATGAACTGCAAACAGCTGATGGTTAGAGAGCCCTTCATCAAAGCTCTGGTTATGATTAATGCCCTTGCAGGAATTAATCCATGAAGTTTGAGTCCATGGTGCAAGCCAATGAGCTCTGCTTGTTCAACACCAAGGTGGGCAGCATATGAATATATATATATATGGACATATTCCCCAGATAAAGACAAGGATGAATTCACACAGGGCTTGAATTCCTGGCAGCTGAAGTTCTTGCAGACCATCTCACCCAAGTGTAACTGAAAAACAGATTAGCCCTTTGCCCCTCCTGCTGGGAAATCCTCGGCTGAAGGGGCACAGACAGTTGTTCTGGATGTGACTCCCAGCCACAGCTGCTCTCAGCCCGGTGCTGGTGCTGCAGTGGCACACAGGTACTGGCCACTGGCACTGGTGACTCTGCTGTGCCATCCCTTCTGGTGGCCAGGAGCAGCACGGGCCAGGACACAGCTCTGAGTGGGCAGGACAATGCACATTTGCTCTAAGAGTGCACTACCCAACTTTCCAACAATCACTGTGGACATCAAGGACTTCATGGGATGTCCCTTCTACAAAAGAGGGAAACAGAGGGCAGGCAAGCAACTTTCCTGAGCAGCATTTTCTGGTGGAGAAGCCAGTTCTTTTGGGTCTCCTTTAATAGCAGCACTTTCAGCTGATATTCTTAAAACCCCAACAAATTTACATTTCTATTTGTACAAACTGACTTTGACATAAAATTCATGCAGCTGACACAACTAAAAGGTGTCTGATATAGCCCTGATGCCTCAGGCTGGGGTCACCTGTGCATGTCTGGGAGAAAGTGTCATCTGAGGAAACCTATTTGCTCTGCTCCAGCATGTTCATCCAGCGTGGAGCTGAGCAGGGCCCTGATGTGTCTCAGCACCCAGGGGCAGCTCTTCACACAGAGGGAGAGTGAGATGAGATCCTGAGGCTGGAGACTCTGGCACCAGAATTAAGAATTACTCTGTCTAGGGAAGAGCTGATAGGATCCAGCACTCTCTGTGTTGTGTGGCTGTCTACACCAAAACCTGAGATGATCCAGCTGCTGCTGGCTGTGGGGGCCATGCCTGAGTCAGACCTTCTGAAATAAATGGAGAAGCTCACATGCTTTAATGAGCTGGTGGAGGAAATCTTAAGCTTTTTACTGCCCTGCTGGAGACTGAGCTCCACATCCCCCTTGGCAGGTGGTGCTTTGGAGCTGCCTTGCCACTTCACCCTTCACCAATTTTCTGGGGCTGCAAGAAAGCTCAGGGGCTGGGAGGGGCAGTGACAGCGAGACAGCAGGCATCCTCCACTCAGAGATCATTTCCTGGCACAGGCTCAGCAAAGCAATTTCTGCCCAAGGCAGAGACTGATTTCCAGTGGATTACCTTTTCAAGAGTTCTCTTTCAAAGCCACCAGCCCCACGGGCTGTGCCAGAACAGTGCTCTCACCTGCAATCTCTGCTCAGCCAGTCTCCCTGAGCCAGGGGACAAGTGCTGTCCACCATTCCTCACAATTTGTCCCTAAGTCGGAAGCAGGTTTCTGAGAAAGTACTGTATAAACCCACTAAGGAAAAGATACATTCCCCCTACTCTTGCCCACAGAAATATGCCAAATGACCCGATCAAAAGACATGAAAACACAGGACAGGAGGTTATTATGGCAGCTGGAAAGATGCTTGTGTCCAGAACATATCTGAAAAAACAAATGCTTCACAGACAATGGACAAACTGTTTCCATTATGTCAGCGCAGCTGAGACTCTGAAATTGTCTGGTTTAGCCTCACTGATTCTCCGAGGACACTTATCTCCAACCACAGCCATAATAATCCTGCTCCCGCCCAGCACAGGTTTGAGAGTCAGATCATTATTTTTAAGTGTTCTCCAATATTGTTCAAAGATAGTCGAAAATCATGCACTCAGACAAGCAGATCAGCTAAAGCCAGTAAATAGCTTGAGTGGTTTTACAGAGGTCCAGATAAAACTGCCTATTTTTCTTAAAAATATTGTTTGGCCTGAACAGGAGGTGTGGACTTGATACTCCTGGGTCTTTGATCTTTTCTGTGTTGGGTCTAATGGTCTCTCTGGCCTTAAAAGTTAATGGATTGCACAAACAGAACAAACTTTTATTTACAGCTAAAATTTTAAGTTCTTGAACTGACTCTTTAAAATTATAAGACTGCAAATCAAATAGCATGTTTGGCATTTCCTTTTTCTATCCACATTTTTGAGAGCTGCTGTTCAGAACCAACTGAACAAATAAGGGCAATCCTATTTCAGCCATCAGCTGTTTGTTTTGGGAACCACAGAGGGAAAGTCATGATCTGAGCAAAAAATGCAAAAGATACAATTTTAGATTCGGGGAAAAAAACACCCAAACCAAGCAACCAACCAACCAAGCAACCAACCAACCAACCAGGCAAAACCCAGGAATTATGCCTTATTCTGAAACCTACAAACTCTGCACAAATAGTACTTGGGAATAATTTATGGGTAAAAAAGCTCTGATACAGAATCAATGATATAAAATATCATAAGAGAGCATTGTTCTACAGCAGCATGACACTTTTGTCTTAGAAATCCTTTCATGGTCATGCAATCACAGCTTTACAGTGGAAGTTTACAGATTTCACACATGACAAAGAATATCCTATGGCTATCGAGGTCACTCACAGTTACAGTATCACTGCAACCACAGGTAAAACTCTGTGAGCAAAAATGGGTTTAAGAATGTGCTTTAGAGGTCTGTTAAACAAAGGCCCTGCTGCTTCTGATATAGAAATGACACTGGAGGAATATGGTGATTTATGGTACTGCTTCTGTACGAGGGCATCTCTGTTTATCTAACCATTCTGATTAACAGGACATTCATATAACATATGATTGTCTAACTTAGACAAGAGAATGCTCTATTGGTTCCAGAATATATATTTTTTTTATTTTAATCCTTCCCAACCTGAAATTCAAAAGTGTTTGTCAGTCCTCATTCTTACAGAACACTAAGAACTAAGTCACTGGATACAGGCTCAGATTCCTTTCCAATGTTTGGGGCATCAAAAAACACAAAAGAAAAGTTTTACTGACCCACTAATATTTCTAATAGAGTGAGCTACATGATTTCAGAGGGAAACAGTAACTTACATGTTTTTCTAGAAGGACAAAAACACTACCAAAAGCAAAAAAACGCTACCCTGCAATGTACCAATGTAATTATAAAATGAAATAATAATAATAAAAGGATTCTTCATATCTCAAAACTTGTGAATGCCTATTTGAAAAGCTCCCTAAATGTCAGGTTAGCTTCTTTTTCCTGCATGGGGAAGGGGACTGGGGGAAGGCAGGGCTGAGGTCTGTCCATCCATTTGTGTTGGGTTATCCCCGGATCCCGAAGCTGCAGCTGATAGGGGCGAGTTACACACGGACAGCTCCAGCAGTGACTCACCCGCACCTCTGAATCAGCGCCGCATCCCTGGCACTCGTGTCCCCGGCGGGAGGGGGGCAGAGGAGCTGCTTTTGGGAACGATGCTCCTTTTTAAGCCCTTCCACACCTCGGGTGAAGCCCCGGCCTCGTTACAGCAAATTCCCATCAACTTCCCCACGGCCGGGGTCCATCCCGGCCCCTGGCAGGACATCCAAGCGCTGCGGGTGGATCCCGGGCAGCACTGAGGGGATCCCGGGCAGCACTGAGGGGATCCAGGCTGCAC
>VZTN01008443.1:285922-327292 GCA_013400515.1 Erpornis zantholeuca
TCCTGCCTGCTCCAGCATCCCTGCTCCTGCCCGCTCCAGCATCCCCAGTCCTGCCCGCTCCAGCATCCCCTCTCCTGCCCATTCCAGCATCCCCAGTCCTGCCTGCTCCAGCATCCCTGCTCCTGCCCGCTACAGTATCCCCGCTCCTGCCCGCTCCAGCATTCCCTGTCCAGCCTCTCCAGCATCCCTGCTCCTGCCTGCTCCAGCATCCCTTGCCCAGTCCGCTACAGCATCCCCAGTCCTGCCTGTTCCAGCATCCCCTGCCCAGCCTGCTCTGGCATCCCAGTGGTCTCCCAGCTGGGACCAGCCTCACCTCCTGCCCTGCTCCTACACATATCCCAAGCCCTCTTCACAGCCCCAAGGCTTCATTTCCCCAGAAGCACATGCCAATTGCTGTTTCTGCTTCATACCTAAGCTTGTTTGTACAAGTTGCACACTCTGTAGGGAAAAGAAGGAAAAAACAGCCCCTGGCATTTTAAAATACCAGATTGGGAAGACAGGTCTTGTCCAGGTTTATCAAGTCCCATCTTAGCTCCATCATTCCCTGATACTCCTGTGGGTAGGGGGGACTGGGAGAATCAGCCATGCAGGTCTCTGGCCCAGTTCCTGTGCCAGCAGGGGATGAAAACTCTTCTCTCTACTATGCTTTGAATTCCTAACTTCTAAATGTGGTGTTATCAGGGTTTCTTTCCTTTTTTTTTCTCTCTCCTTTAGAGAAGCTACCCCTTTCTCCTGCTCTCACGTTAGAGTCTGTGGTGTTCCCCGCCGTTGAAACAGAGCAATTTCCAAAAGCCCAAAGTGGGAATAAATAGCCCTCCACTTTGGTGTGGTGTGAGCCCTGGGGCTCAGCTCTTTGGGTTCTGCTCATGTGAACGTGTGCTGGGCACAGGGAGCAGCTGATGCTTCCAGAGAAGGAACCGTCACACATAGCTTTTTGTTCCCTGGGAGTTCCTTGAAAATGTCAGCTTCTTATTACAGAATTGCCCTTGATCTGCAAGGAGTAACTCTGTGCGTATTGACTCCCATTGTCTCCCTTTAGCCAGAAAATAGACGATCCAGTGGCTATTGTTCAGCCTGGGGATGTGCCAAGATTGGGAAGGGAGATAGGAAAATGCTCGTTTGCAGCTGTTGTTTGGGCACATCCTGGACAAAGTGTGGGTCTCAAAGAAAATAAAAGTCCCTTCCCACACTGGGCTTAGAAGCAGTGTTGCTGCCCAGCTGGGATGCACAGGCAGAACTGCTGAGCTCTTCACCACCCTCCGGGAGCTGAGCTGCCCTGGTCATGTCCACAAGGTCCCTTCGGTCAGTGGCTCTGCAGGCAGAAGCTGGGCTACTTCCCTGCAGAGTCAAATGCTGTGGGTGTGTTTCCAGTCTCCTCATTGTCCACAGAAACTGGTGTGACCTAACCCTGGTGGCCACGCAGGCAACCCTGAACTCATCCATCCAGTTACCTTCAGAATGTAAATGTAGGCAAATGCAGGCAGTAGAAGCTATGGGTTCACATACTGCTGGATAAAGGAACGTCCTTCAAAGCCCCCCAGAGTAACCAGCACATTGGAAATGCCTTCCAGCACAAACTGTGCCAAGGAAATAAAAATTCATTTTTAAAGTTAATACCAAAAGAACAAGAAGAAAACCCCCAAGAAACCCAAAGATCTTTTAGCAGGAAAGTGTCAGAAAGCTTCTTCCAGTGTCTTATCTTCAGGTCTGAAAAATTAAACCTACTTATATTAAACTCAATAATGCAGCTGTGTCCTGAGGGGCTAGCAGAGGAAGATTCTGAAGAAGAAACTTCATTTTTGAAGGATTCTAATCTATAACAAATGCCTTATTTCTGACACCTGATAAGTGTGAAGAGAAGTTAAATCCAACGAAAGGTGTAGGAAATTTCTTTGCCTTGATAGGAAGGCATCAGCTCTCAGGAATCTGGCATAGATAACACCCATGTGTCAGACTGTCGGCATAGTTCTAACAGTGAAAATCCAGTCTTGCCTTGCTGATGTGAACAGTCTCACTGCCTTGTGGAATGGGATTAAAAAGTATACAAAGAACAGCACAGAAGGTGAGAGCCTTTGGGAACCGTACATGTGCAGGCTGCTCCATGATACTAATCCTGAGATGATGGGGTCAGCAGAGCCATGAGGTAACAAGGAAACCTCTGCTCAACAGAGGGAGCTGTAGAAGTGTGTGACATAAAACGTGAATTTCACTGGCTGAATAATTTTTTTTTTTTTTTTAAGTATTTAGTTCATCTGAGCAGTTCCTGCTTAACCACCCATGCCATCATTAGCTACCCATGCCAAAATCCAGCTTAGAGTAAGGCCAGTTGGGAGCTCTAAATAAAAAGAACCAGGGCTGAATTAATTTAGACAATAGCATAGTACTTCATCAAAGAGTGCCACACGTGGCAGATACACCAGACTGCAGTGATGGGGATCCATGGAAAATCCATGGAGCAAGTGGGTCCTGTTCTGGTCATAAGGACACTGAAGGATCTAACAGTGTATAATGAATTGTTGCCTCCTTCAAAAGTTAGGCCTTTAAAATAAGTTTTCACTCTCACTAAATCACCAGCTGATCTCTTTTAAATATGTAAGTTAATTTACTAACAGTTTTGTGGTAGTGAAACTAAACCAGCAAACACTGATGGAGTTTCTACTGATTAGCACCAAACTCCAAAGCAGGCAAAACCCTAGAGGAAGAAGATTATTTTGTCTAAAAGGCAAACAATTGAAGTGGGATGATGTCAACATTGGGAATCAGCAATTTCTAATTCTGTTATGCTTCAAGATATGTTGTTTCTGGCTGATGGAAATGCATGTGTGTGTCTGCTGGACCGAAATGAGAAGTTGCATGGGCAGATTGGGGAATTGCAAAAGATCAGCCAGGCAGACACCACAAAGTGCACGAGCATCCACAAACACGACTATGGCAAATCATATATTGTGCACTTTGATATAAGCCCAAGCATACCCACAGCTCTGAAAAAAAAAACAATTTAAAAAGTCAAGGTTGGAATTTCCCTACTCATGGGTATTTCTGTGGTAGTGCAAAGAGCTCTCTGTGTTCTGAATATTAGCTTTTAAAATCTTTTAGAAAATATAAAGCAAGCTAAAAGCCAGATCCACCAGAAAGCCCCAGATCCCACTGCAGTGCTAATAGGAATCCTAACAGGCTGTTAGGTACTGACTCAATTCTTCCTGAAGTCTCAGCCTGCTTCCACCTGCCAGCTGTTCCAGATGCTGAGAGTTTGACATCCATAAAGCCACAACAGGGAGAAAGCTCCAGGAACTGTAAATAACAAACAGCCAGTTTCCTGCAATTCCAGCATGCATTTATCAAGTCATGCAAAAATTTACCAACTAAATAGCTGGCAGGGCTGTTGGCCAAGAAGGACCTGAACAAAGCAGCAATTTCAAAGTCAGGAGAAGCAAATGAACTGGGAAGGGACTGTCTTTTGTCTTGCAGTCATTACAATTTCCTCCTAAACAATGTAACACACGAGAATGTGCTGTGCCAGCCAGTAAACTGTGCACATGTACCACCTACACCACCAAACCAGTGCTCTCCTCTGCCTCCACAACAGCCTTGTGTAAACACAGCTTGCTAAGCCTTCTGGACATCATTTCATCTGACACTCAAATACAACAAACTGCTGGACCCTGCTCAGTCAGGGTAGAGAACACGTCTGGGGAGGAAACAGTGATGGATGCCTTCTCCAGCTGATAATGCACAATGGTTTAGGAGGATAAAAGAAAGCTACTGCAAGCTGGACAGCAAAATTCTTAAGTTTACAAAAGGAGTTTTGGAGGCCAGCTCTTCAATAGCCACACAGGTTCATGACCTTAGCTGGGTATTTCACCTCAAAAAACCCCACTGTGGTGTCTCTAGAACAGTGCTCCCTACCAGGAGAGTGGGATTCACCTCACCAATAATTGCTGGAGATTAGAAAGACTCTAGCAGAAGATATTTCACTGCTCTGCAGCTTTTCCCCACCTTTTCCTCACTGTAGAGCTTCCAGCAGTGCACAGAGCACAGGAGGGAACCTGGTCACAGCAGGATATGTGGGCACGAAGGAGTTCTGACAGCACTGCTCTGGTGACAGACTAGGTGAATGTCATATCCCCAGTCTCTAGGAAATGAGCTTATTGTGATGATTTAATTTTATTTTTTTTTTGTTAGGTTCTTTTAAAGGCAAATGGGAAACACTCAAGATCATGGGCCAAGCAGAGCACACATGTACCTCGGAGAAGACTTTAGATGGGCACATGACATTTTACCACAGGGAAAAAGCTCCTGTGGTAAACAGCTCACAGCCATTTTCCAATCAATGATCATAAAATCTATCCTTGAACCCTGGGCCCCCTCTCTTGTAGCTTTGTGGAAACACCAGGTATCTGCAGAGGCGTTTGTCTGGCACTCTGTGGGCCTAGCAGTGCTTATTTGCTGTCCAGAAAAGCCCAGCTGAAGAGCCCACCAGCACACTGCACCCTGTTTTTGGCAGGCTGTCCCTGCTGTGGCTGCTGGGATCGGTCACATACCATTTCCACACATAGTGAGCAGTAGCTGCGTTGCTCTGATTTGACAGAAACTGGCCTCAGGGGCTTGTCTTTGGAGCACTTGTCGCAGGGACCAAACACAATTGCCAGAAAGGTCTGGTCCATCTTGGTGCTTCACGAGAGCTGAAAGAGAAGGAGGAGGAAAGTGTGCACTGCAGTCCAGCACGAAGCTGCTGTGGCAGCTAAGGCAGCCCAGGCTGTACAGAGACATCTGTGGGCTGGATAATCTCTCTCTGGGACTAATCTCCCAAGCTGGATGAGCTGTCACTATATACAAGAGAGTCACATGCTCTGCAGTCTTTTTTTATGAAGAAAAACATAAAGCAAAACATATATATACACACACTATTATAACATGTGCACGTGTGTGGATTTGCTACGTGTGGGAAAGTACTTTTAATTTGCACTTAGCCACTGTCAGCAGACAATAACCAGAAATCCACAGCAGCAGCTGGACTTCTGAGAAACCTCCACTGATCAATAAATTTTGTTTTTCTGCTGCATTATAAAATAGTCATTATTATGCATTATTTTTAAAGCTGAAAAGATGACCTAGGATTTGGTCAGCAGCAGCTACAAAATGTCATGAACTGCATGCTGCTTGAGCAGAAACTGATGCTTCAAGCACACTGACAGCTGGGTCATTACAAATTCACTTTTGTTCTCAAGCCAGGCATCTCTAACATCAAAGCACTATCACCAACAGAGTATTAAAAACTACTCGAGAGTCAGACAAACAAAGGAGAATAATATTGCAGTGTCATTTTTCTCTGTACATTTTTCATAGGGAAAATGGGACCTTTCACCTCTTCTTAAAATTGGAGTTTTAACATTATTTAGACTTGTACATAAATAATGAATTTATGGTAAACAATCATAAGTAGTTATTGCAACACTTAAATGGAACAAAAGAAATACAGTGACCTCTGAAGATTCTAGAGTTTGTCTGGATGGATGTTATACAAAAATCAAACCAAACTGTGCTCTGTGTACCTCTCTCCATTCTGCTGTTCATTCTTACCTATTCCAGTGGACTATTTGAAAAGTGGGAAAAAAACCCCAGAAGCCCTGCCCACTCTTAAGTCAATAAAAGTTTTGCTGTTGTCTCCAGGGGATGCATGACTTCATCCCAAAACATGTGGGAAGAAATCTGTCCTGGAAGGAACCCTAGTGTAATAATTTAAAATTTGCATGGAGCTCTCAGTCAGCTCTGTGCAGCCAAGGAGGTTTTCATTCCATTTGATGGGAAGCAGCAATTATGGCCTGAGGCTTTTAATGGATTCTTGTGCAGATGTGAGCCCAGAGGCTGCCACCCTTCCCAGGGAGCTGCTCTGCACAGGAATTGCTCAGTGCTGGGAGGTGACTGCAGCACCTGGGCTCAGCTCTCCCAGATCCCTAAACCTGGGCATCCACAGCTGAATAATCTGTAATTCCAAGGTTCTTGGGATCAGTGGTTCCCTGAGGAAACACTGATCTTACCTGAACAAAGTATCATCACTAACTCGAGAGACTTTTGATGAGGATCTGTTTGGCTTGGGATAAATACTCAAGAATTAATCTTTGAAAAAGTCTGAGAATTTGCTGGAGTAAGGTACAGGGAGAATCGTGCCTGTTGTATTTCACTTCAGATGAGATTATGACATGTTACAAAATTCTGCTACAAGAGAAGCCATCAGAATTTCTGAATAATTAAAAAGAGTATTACACCTGAGATAGTATACTAATCCATCACTATGACAATTTTATAAAGATATTTAAAGAATAAAGGTCTAAACCCATTACAACTTCTAGCCTGAAATTTTAACCACACTAGGTTTTTAATGTTACACTAGAAATTTAAAAATGGTAGAATGGTGAATCATTAGGAAACGTGTTATTACAGAAAAGTTCTGTACAATGAATCTTGTTGATAAATTAAAAAAAATTACCCACCTTTTCAGAGAGCAAGGACCTGGAGATTCTCAAGATGACTAAACAAGCTCTGTGCAGCTAAGACAGAGAGACAATCTTCCTATTAATTCTACTTAAAGGTATTTAAAGCTCAGCCTCTCCAGTTGCATCACCTCAGATCAGTTACATACTGATGATTACTGAGGATGAAGAGTTGATTTTAACCTCTTTTAGAACACAGAATAAAGAACAAAAACCATTAGGCAACTCAGACCTTACTTTTCCATTCCATACAGCAGGGGTTTTTTATGGTTTATTTATAAACAACTATTTGCTTGTTAACATATATTAAAGTTGAAATACACTGTGGAGTTGACTGACAACTGATTTTTCCAGATATCAAGCTGGCATTCTGACAAATAGCACTGTCAATGTTAAGTTTCTCTCATGTTCTTAAAAAAATGTACAAGTCAAACAAACTGATTAGTGTTCAAGCTGCTTCTTCCTTGGTTATAATTTTATGGTTCTCCTATTCTAAGACAATAAATTTAAAATCAATGGGATTAAAAACTGCTGGTTTTCTTGCTCTCTTTGAAAACATTTTTGGGAAATTTATGAAAACATGTCTGAAAAATTTTAAAATGCTGAGGGTCACATCTAGTATGAAGACTCTGGCAGTCACTGAAAGCCATTAGATGGTTGCATTTGGTAGTCTAGAGGATCTGAGATAAAATGAGGGGGAAAAAAATGGAATTAAGTCTCAGCCCAGCAGAAATTTGGGTAGAAGCAACGAGTCCTGACCTTTTTTTTATTAGAATATTAGGGAGCACAGGACTGAAAGGACAGCTTTGCTGCTGAGCTCTGTTCCCAGAAACTGCAGGAGTCACACGTCCAAGCACATCCAAAGATGCCAAAAGCATCTTACACATCTCTCCATAAACCATTTCAGTGCTTTCCCTCTGCAGCAAGGATCACCATTCAGCATTTTCCCATCTGAGTGAAATGGCTTTCTCCTTTAGCACCACTCTAGGAAAGCCTCAGTGATGCCTCCTTCATGTGTCTGCCTGCACTAAAACTGCTCCTTAGCATCCGAAGAACAGCAGAGAACAAAAAGAACTCTGCACTTAAGTTCTGGCTGAAGGCATTCATGTTGGCAAAAGCAAGGTAAGTTTCTGAGAGCACACAGCAAACCTGATCGTTTTCAGCTTTGTTTTAAAAACAAACCTTGTTGTTGGCACACACAGCACTAACAGCACTCTCCTCACAAACCTCTCCAAGGAACAAAGCATAACTTGTCAGAACAGCTTTCCTTGATGGAGTTTCTGCTGCAGGAGCCCACGTGCTGTGAGGCTTCTCTGTGCTGTGGGTGCCAGGGTGGGCAGGGATTCTCCTCACCTCAGCCCAGGTAACACAGCTCCAGCAGCTGCAAAAAAAGCCTGGGCACAACTCCCAGCAGCCAAAGTTGCTTGCATTAAACTATTTCCAGAAATTCAGGAGGAGCCAAGGACAGCACACAATGCTGACAGGAAGATAACACAATGTTAGAGCAAAGCAACTGAATTAAATAAATGTTCATGGTGCAATACAGGACTGACAGTACTCACTAATGTTCACATAGTTCCAAGTAACTTCTTTCAAACGATTCCATACTGAAAATATAACTATTGCATCACACAAAGAGCTATGAATTGATTTAAAAGCTCCTTTATTTAACACATTAAAATACCAGTCTACATACATGTGTGATCTTTTGTACAGCTTTTCTTGTTATTGAACAAATCACAAATTTTTTCCTTCATATATTTGGAATATATCTCTGTGGATATCATGAGGAATATGACATGGTACATGGGAAGCACCAAGAACACTTAATAGCAAGAATGATTCCCTGTTTATACTTACAGATTTTTTGTGAAATTAAACAAGAAGTACTAACACTGTAGTAATAATAATAAAAAAAAAATCAAAGAAATTGTTCCTTAAATTAATTAATTATAACCCTTTAACTATTTCAGAGCTTTAGTACTTGATTTTAATAGCTATGGCTAACAGAGTAGCTAGAAGCCAGCATTATTTACTGGGGAATTTCTAAGGACAGTCACTGTTGTGAGGTGAATGCTGTTTCTGCTGTTGTTCTGACAGGGTCCAGAACTGAAGTTATTGTTTTACTCCCTGACCACAGGGAGAAGGCTGAACAAAGCAAAAAGGAGACCAGTTTTGCATTTAAGGATCCTGCAACTGAAATTAAGGAAGTAAAGGTGAAATGTAAGGAATTAAGCTGGGTTTATCAGTAACCCCAGATCACAGCCACTGCATCTGCTCCTATTCAGCCTCTGGAGTGGAGGAGGGAAACCAGCAAAACAAGAAAGGCAGAAAGGCTATGTGTGGATTCTCAGAGTATGCTCTGAAATACCCTGCACTGCACATGGCACCAAAGCAGGAGATGACTCCTGTCTTTTAGAGAACCGAGCTCGTCATTCAAACCTGGGCCATTACATGAATTTTACACCCAACTTTTCTATGACCATAACTGATACCGAATCCAAACTTGTCACTGCCGAGAGCAAAACTGATCCCTGTCTCCAGGAAGAGCACCTGAGTCCTTGCTCTGGCGCAGAGGGCCTGAGCTGCAGTGCCAAGCACTCGGGGAGCTGAGCCAGCCCGCCTGCAAAATGCCAAGGTGGGTTTGCACCAGCCATCCTCTGAGAGGGACCTCAGCTCCCCTGCCCACAGAAAGGGGAAAGCCAGCCTCAAACAGAGCCAGTACATCGAGGCAAAGAATAGAATTGCCTTGGAAAGACAAAATCCCCTCTCATTACATGAAGTGAAGGCAAGGAAAATTGTGGAGTAACATCTATCACATGGCAGTCTGCCCCTCCGAGTGGTGCTGACAGGGCAGCAATGCAAATCTGTCAGATAAATGCTGTTCTTGTCAGGTTTGGACTTAAAACTGTATGGCAAGCTTTGTGCCCAGGTGGTGATATAAAGTTGTCCTTGTAGGACTGAAATGAAGGGAGAAGAGTAAGAAAAGGGAGAAGGAAATAAGTCAAAATTACTCCAACTGTTCAAGTCTTGACTGAAGAGCCATTTTTTAACAGCTTAATTTGCTGCACCCTGCCATACTATCCACCAGCTGCTGAAATGCACCATGAAAGCCTGCTGTCTTTATAGAGTCTCTGAGGAAATACCAATTCAGTGGTTTTGTTAAACCCTTGTGAGAAAGCCAAGTTTGAAGCTGCTGGGGGCTTGTATCAGCTCCAAGGCATGTGGGGAGGGGGTGAAAGGAAACGTCACTTGAAAGAGGTACTTGGTATCCAGCATCAGCTGAGGAATGTCCTCACGGTTGTTCAGCAGAGCCTGAAATCAGAGCACAAGGAGTGTGAAAACATGGAATTAAGAACCAAAGCAAAACCAGCACGTTGTTCCCTCCCCACTGCAAACCTTGCTTTTACATCACATTAAGCAGATTTGTTTGCATCACTTTCAAGTGTCTAGAAGATGAGCAACTTAGCAATAATATGATGTAAATGTCAAGTACAGCTACAAAGCATCAAAACTCACGTGGATGAAGTATCCTGGAAGCTGAATATTGGCAAGAGCAGCTGCAGCTCTTACCTGGACCTTGCGAACAAACGATGGAGTCACTCTCTTCTCAAAGTCGTCTATCGGAGTGTACGAGTTCAGGATCTTAACTATCTGCTCAAATCACAAAAGACTATTTTAGTGTGTCATAAAAAGGGAGAAGACAAAAAGAAGAAAGCATTATTATGACATTCTTGCTGATATTTAATTAAAGTTTCAGTAAAACATTTTACAGTAAAGAGAGGATTTTGACTTGTCACCTACTGAGTTGTTACACATAGGATGATTGCTATGAGTCATTTCCAGAGGTGCCAGCAGGATCAAGGAGATGTAGGAAAAGCTGAATTGACTAAGGGAAGCAATAAAAAACCCCTGTGACATACTTAAAAAAAAAACATTGTGGAGCACAAATGTGGGATACAACAAAGCAGGGAAGCATTCACCACGGGAGCAGTTAAAATCCTCAAAACAATCAGGAATAAGGAGCTAAAATTTCACTTCAACAAGTGAAGATGTGAAATGCTGAGGAATGCTACTTTTATGAAATGAAAGTCCAGTGGCTTTTTGCAACAAATTATTTTAGACAGGTAAGATTCTGCAGTCAGTGCTGCCAGAAGAAAACAGATGGTTCATTACCTGCACAGTAGAAAGAGATGTGCAGTGTTCACATATTTCCTTGGCATCGTCATCTGTGATCTTTTTAACCTGAAGGAGCCAGGCTGCTTGAGACAGGGGCTCCAAAGTTTCTTTGGCATGGCTGCTTTGAAGATTCTTATCCTTAAGCCATTCTTCCAAGTAGCTGATATTACATCTGGGTTGAACCACGAACAAAGAACAGAAATGTCAGGTTCCCCTTGACAAGGAAGTTACTTTGAAGACTGCTGAAGAAGAAATACTCATCTAATGCAGTGTTCAAATTAATACATTTTAAGTTAAAAACAATACCTGCAGATTACAAAAATCAAACAACTAATAGCTTAAAATTGAACTAAAAATGAAATCCTTTGAATATTTCAATTTTTATTGTTTCTTCATTTTTTATTTCTTAAGGCTTGGCTAATAGAAAGTGAGTTCTTCATTTAGCTGTTGTTTACAGAAGATTACTAATATATACTGGCATTGTCTACTGCACTGTATGCCATTAAAACATTTATTTACAACTGAGCATGTACAGGCAATGAGAATTATCTTTGTTGTTACAAAGCAGGGCCAGGCTCATAACTGATGACCAATTTTCTCCTGATAATGTTCCCAGATGGGCCAAGATGTCACTGATTTTCCTCCACCTGAGTCTGCAGACTAATGGAAAACAAATGCACTGTTTCTTGTGCAAAACAGGAGCACGTGTCCTTGCTGCTTGCAACAAGAGGATGATGCTCAAATCTGCACCCTCCCAGGCTCTGTCCCAGCGCCTCTCTCGTCACACAGCACCAAACATGCAAGTCAGCTTTTGTGTCTGTGCCAGCCCTGAGACACTGCACCTGTTCACTACAGCAAGGAAGAATTAAAAATACTGTTGGTCACATCACGGATGAGCTAGCATGGAAAGAATCCCAACCACGTCTGACTTTAAACTTCAGACTGTAATTTTCTCTGCTTTTTCCTCCTCCACTGGTGTTTCCATGAAAAGAACAATTTGTCATGTTGAGAGAGCTCAGCCCATAATACGAATATTTACTTTTTCAAAAGAAGTAAGAACAACTGGCTGCTTCCAGCAGAATAGTGACAGAATATCACAGGACATTACATACAAGTGTTAAAAATTCTTTCTTGGGCTTGTTGAGCCTTTACTGGCTTTACCTTATCTGCATTCCTTTTCGACAGGAGCACATGTCCTTGCGGAGGAAGAGACTATTGAGGGTGACAGCTCCAATCAGAAAGAAAAGCTGCTTCACTGCCTGCTTTAGGAGCTCAGAGTCCAAGCCATTCTGACACATAGTGCTGTAAAAATAGCTGAGCTGCTGCAGGATAGAGGTCATTGTGTAGGTGTCCGTGTCGTCTATGCTCGAGGAGCGTTTACGGAACCCCGTAGGTTTCAGGCCAGAAATTCCTTGCAGACTTTCATATTCCAGCATGCCTGGTACTGAAATACAACAGGAAATAACTGGTAAGACCAAAACTCCCGAGGCTCCTCTCAGTTACATTAATTATTGAACAAAACCTACTTTCAGGATATTTTAGAAGTTAAATGATGTAGGAAAAATAAGGTACCGACAAAGGCTTCTGGAGCACACGATTTTTAAAAAGCCTTTTATTTTTGCATGATGTTGCTCAGATTCAGAGTGTTACCCCACACCAGGAAGTTTTGAGGAAAAAGTCTGGGAAGATACCATTTGGTGAAATTTGTGTATGTAGAAACACACATGCAAGAACACCTATGTATAAATACCAGCAGAAAGGAGTCTGTCCCCTCTCTGCCTCCCTGCATAACTTTTATTTACAAGCTCATTTGCTTATTTATTTACACTTCACAAGCTACATTTAGGCCTGCTGGGATTGCTGCTGCCTTACCAATCATGTGCTGGATGTTGCTCTCCATGACAATAATGAATTGGTGATAAATCCGAATGGCCAAATCGCTGAGAATTTGTCTGTATTCTGAGAGATCAAAATGCTTCAGACAGTTCTTATTCTGACGTGGAGTGTTAAACTTGGTGAATTCCTACAAGTGAGTTGTAAATATAATTAGAAATCACATAACATGGTCATTATAAATTGTTGCTGCAAAGCTTTGGAGTTACTCATTCCATCTCTGGCTGAAAAGTGTCTCAGGAGGAGTCAAAGCTACATCTAATTTCAATTGGTGCTTCCTGTACTTAATTTCCCAGTTTATGCTGACGTTTGCTCTGCTCCTAAAGCCAAAGGAAAGACATGCAGAGATGTCAATGAACTTTGGAGCAATTCCTAGACCTCTTATAACAGAAAGCAAACTCTCCCTGTTCTACTCACCTCCCACACCAAAAACAAAACAAAAAAATTCAAACAAACAAACAAAAAGAACAAAACCAAAAAAAAAAGGCAAAAAAAAGGCAAAAAAAAAATCCAACAGTGTAGTTGTTTCAACTTTGATGGCAAACAAAAAAAATTCACATTGTATTGCTGCAAAGGGATATTATTTTTGGACTTTTCATTAGAAAAGTTCTGACTTCGAAAGTCAACTCCGCACCCTGACCCCTGTGAGGTGTTGAATATTCATGAGACTCTAGATTGAAGGTCAGTTCTGGACTCAGAGCTCTCCCGACTGCTGCAGCCCTGATTTCAGAGTGTTGGTGACAAAGTGCAATGGTTTGGGTTCCACTCTCCCCCTGTGGCCACGAGAGGCAGCGTCCCCAGCCCCAGCTCAGGCCACCAAAATCTGGGAAACCTCATTAAAACACAGGAAGAGCTTCCAAATGAAAAGAATTAAAAGAACTTAGAATGTCAGGATGAGATTTAGCTTAAACAAGACAGTGAAATAAGGGAAAAACCTGGACATTTTATTGTTTTGCTCCTTTCCTGAGGTTTTCTCCTATTTTGGCAGCAGTAGGTATTTGAATGCTCCTGATTAGAAAATAGTAAAGCTGTTTTATATATACACACAGCCAGGTATCTGAAGTCCAGCTCAAATTAAACTCGTGTGGAATAATTCAAATTAAGTATCAGTTTCCATGTCCTGTCTTTAACCTACTTTAGCACTTTGATGTTCCCTTCATTTGCCTTGATCCATTAGTTCCATACTTTAGTTCTTATTATTTGTATAAGACACATAACAGCACTGCAGAGTGAAGTGAACATGTAAATACCTGTAAGGAACACTGGTGAATAGTTATTAATTAATGCTGTTTTCAATTCCAATTAAGATCTGTCAACAGTAATGAAACTATTTTAAGAAACCAATCCTACCTCTTCCCCGCTGTACTGCTTCAGACAGTTCAGAAAATAATATGTGTTGGAAAGCCAAAAGGACAACATCTCAAAGTCTTCTGAGTGTTCCTGAAAATGGCAAGTAAAGCAGCCTTACTATGGCATTGTCTCATGAAGTTAATTCAGTAATTAAACTTAAGACCATCAGAGCATTGGGAGAACAGATCATCTCTAAGGTGCTGGCTGAACAAATCCTGCTGTGTTTTCAGGCTAACACACAGCAAAGATCCCTCTTTTGTTTGGTAAATATTGCTTAAGTGTTCTTACATGACAGACAGGATAAACAATAAGCCTGAACAAACAGTTTTACAATTCCTATGGATATGTAGTGTGATGCAGGGCTTCTGCAAAGGGGTGTGGACAGCACCTGCACTCACAAATGACACTGAACTACATAAAACAAGTTTCTCTAATGGATAAACTGTGCTATAGATTTGTTTGTGTACAAACTATAGGCGTTCTTTGTACAAAATATTCAACTGCACACACCACAGTCCATTCCTGCCTGTGCTTCCTGCCTGTGTCTGGGCTTTCATTCCATTATAAATCCATAACAAAGCATTCACAGAGCTGAATTTGTTATGTATACAGCACAGCAATTTTTGTTTATGATTTAATTTTGTATGCTGGTTGCCAATTTGATTTTAATCGTTTGGGTTCCAGTGCTGCAGTACCAATGACATGAATGAATTACACCAGCAGCCAAGCAGTGCAAAAACCTCTTCAGATTCCACTACCTGCTTGCTGCCAGACACAGTAACCTTCACTTCTGTCCCTCTGACTTGCACCAGTGCTGGGAGCACCTCACCTAATTAGCTACTCATTGTAAAATGTAACATACTTGAAATGATCTTGTCAACAAGATCTTCAGATAAAAACAATTTATGTCAACGCATTCTGTGGATTCAGTGTTCAGCACAGCAGAGCCCAGACTTTACAGGGATGCTACTACAAACCTCAAACAGAGTGTCACTAATGATTATCATTCCTTTATAGGACTATCAGCAAATGGAGGTGTTGGATCCCCCAGGTACCACTGCATCTTGTAAACCTCGTGTTAAAGATCAAAAAGTACAGTATAATACAATCAATCTCCTACCTTAACAACCTGCTTGATACCATCAATGGCCACGTTCATGAAAGACTTCAGCATGTCAGCATCGTTCAGGTAATCTGCATACCTCACACACATGAAGAGGATGTGAGCTGGAAGGCCAGGGATCATGTTAACCACAACTCCACGTGGCTTTAACTCTGCACAGAGGAGAGTCATCTGGTTTATTATGGAAAAATTCAATTATTCAGTGTATCATTCTGAAAAAGACAAGCACCATACTGTTCCTTTCTGCAGTCACTTGATAACTCATTTTCTGGTGAATTCCTTGTTTCTGAAAACTTCTGTAGCAGTACTGCTCACATATGAGTATTATTTACATTTTTCTGAGGGGCAGGAGAGCACTGTAGCGAATTCTAAGGTCCAGCATGGGCTATGCCAGGCAGGACAACTTCAAAAAGCAAATTACATTTAAATACCCTCTGGATGCCCCACCCAATTCCAGCACTGCTTAAGGACACACCTTTGTTAACAAAAATATAAACATTCACAAGGCTGAAGAAGCTGAGAAGAAAAGGTAGCTGTTGTTAATTTAATAATGGTACCAATGTACATGGAAAAATTGTCAAATTTAGTATTAATTGTAAACTAATGAAAAAAGCTGGTTTGGCAGCAAGATTGAAATTGTGAAGGAGCTCAGATGAAGGACAGGACCCTTGTACAAGAGAAACATGAAGCACAGCTCCTTTCAGTGAGGGGATGAAAATGGGAGGCACAGGCAGGAGAGTAACCACACGTGGATATAAACATTGTGACTTACAGACTGAGCAGATGGCCAGGAAGAAAGGAAATTCAAGTCCCTGGTGTGCTCTTGAGATTTTATAGCTTTGCAGGTGGATAAATGGTGAGAAAGGTAACAGAGCCAGTATCAGTCAGAGTCAGAGATACTATTTCTACACAGAGAAAGCATTTCTGCACTTGAAATGTCTGGCAGTGGAAAGAGAGCAACAGAGAGCCTCCAAACTGGTGGTGAGAGAGGGGAAAAGACAACTTTGAATATAAATGAAACATGGTCCCTTGGGGTTTTTGTTACAGTGCTCTGAATATTGCTGATGACTCCTAAAATCCCAAGTTTTACTGCCATATTTTACTGCCATACCAAGGATCAGGTTTTGAATGATCCTTTCTTCATCCTCTTTTTTGTACTCCATCATCCCAATGTACTCTTTGGGCGCAGTTGGCACATGGGCTTCAGCTGTCAAACACAAGAGCTCTGTTACTGCCAGCCAGTGGCAAAGCTGATGTTAGAACAAACTTCTGGAGAAAAGCACTTTTCTCTCTCATACAGAGAGTACAGGCCCTGCTCACACTAATGCTCTTGGCTCCAAGCATTGTGAGTTAAGCAACATTTATGTTATTCATGAATGGATGCAGTGGGATTGCTGCAGGAGTAAGAACAATAACCAGCAGCAGTACCCCTCTGTATGAGACACCTCTGCAGTGATTCTAAGAGCATCCTTTAGTGCAGAATTACTTTATGTCTGACAGAGTTTGTGTAGGGTGTGTATTAACTCCTGCTGGCAGGACCTTATCCCTCTGCCTTCATCTTTACCACACAGTCCATGTCCCCTCTGTGCCTGTTATTTAGCTGGGAAAAAAACCAAACAAACCACGAAAGAAGTTTTATGTAATTTGTGTTTATGATTAAACATTTTTCTGAGGTTTTAAATTTCTAACCCCACCCCAAACTTCACCTTTTAAAAATATGTATTTTTATTCAGACAGACACTGAGATTTCAAAGCTATTAAGCAAAATAAACCACATAACAATATCTTACCTTTTTCAATAGTCTTGGTCAGGGTTTTGATCTGATCCTCTAATTTTTTTATTATTCTGTCTTTCATGTCTAGTTTTTCTTCAAGATCCTGTAATAATTGAAGTCAGTGAGTTCAGAGTAAATACAATTAAAATATGTTTTCTACCACTCCATGTTATTGCCACAATTAAAGCACACTGTGATGTGCTTTTACTTATATTTGATGGAAGAAACACCTCCATATCTTTTTTCTCCCTCAGTTAATTGAAGAAACATCCTATCCATACCACAAAATCATTATTTCATTCTTTTTATCCTGCACTTCAGGTACAGTTTCTTAATGACAATTTCATTTCCTCACCATGTTTTCCACAGCAAGTCGAGTTGTCACTTGCTTTATCTTGCTTTGTACTTCATCCTGGACTTCATCTTGCATCAAACCATTGCTCAGCCCCTCAGTTCCTTGGGTTGTGTCCTTCAGATTCTCTTTTTCTTTTATGCCTACTTCATTCTGGGCCTCAGTAGTTCTAAAAATAGATAAGAAGTTTTGTCTCTTAATCTTTTGTGAAAGCACCATCAGATCATACTTGTTCATTAGTTATTAACTGCAAACAACTCTAAGGCAAATCTCAGTTTGAATGCAATACTTTTAAGAGTCTAAGTGACTCTTTTACCACAGCTTATAGTGACATTTCTTAAATTAAAAAAAAAATAAATTAAAAATTACCGTTTTTGTGTCCTGTCCCGCTCTAGCTCATAGTGCAGCCGATTCGACATCTCTTCCATTTTTGTTCAGTAATAAATAGCAACAAAACCCAAAACAAAACAGAAACAACAAAATCAAAGGTATTTACTCTTCAGCAGTAGTATTCAGTAAATCTTTCTTGCACTCAGAATTTTGTTTCATCTGTTGAAGTGGAATGTCCTGCCAGGTAATGTATCACAGGAATATGTGACTGCTCCACAACCACGCAGAAAATTGTATGGGATGAAGAATTTTGATACCAATAACTTCTTGCAGTGAAACTACACATAAATTTTTACATCATTTGCTTAGGAAGACACTGCAGTTAGACTCCAGACCCTCAGCAAAGTGAGCTTTCCTAAACTGAGAAGAACTTTTCCCTCTGTCTCCCACTCTGAGTTTTGCAGCATTTCCTTAAGCCCACCCCACAGCCTTAAGTTCCAAACCATCTTTCCTTTTTATGACTGTTTCCAAAGCACATATTCCATTCCACTTATTCTTAGCAGAGCCCTACTGAATACATTTGGAGACTTCCAAACCATGGAACTGAACACCCTCAAAAAGGCAAAAAAAGCACATATTTGCATGTATCTTATTCTTGAAGAAGAGATGATACAAGACTTTTTTTGCCATTGTGTTTCTTTCATTTTACTAGTAAGAAAGTAAGTGATAAGGCAATGAAGATGTCGTGGAATATTCCTTCAGCTTTTCAAAGTTCAGTTCCAGGGAATTCCTCATGTTCTTCCCAAACAGCTGAAAGTCTGGGGCCCACAGTGGTACTTTACCTTTCAACTTCACAGTCTGCTCCTGAAGACGGTTTTCAAGATCTAATTTTTGATTTTCAAGCTCAGCAACTTGCTGCTTAAGATCTGGGATTGCCTTTTAGAGAGAAAAAGGAGATTTGTGTATTTCAGCATCTTCCTTCTTTCCAAATCCCTGCAAGAGTTCCTAAGTCACCTCACGACCATCAGCTGCAAATAGTCCAAACCAGGGAGAGGCTCAGGGGGGTTGTGCTGCCTGCTCTGGCCACTCTTAAGAACTAAATACTGAGCTGATCAAACTGTTGGACTGTCCCAATATTACCACTGTTCTGTTCTGTAATTTCTAAAGGAAATTACATTACGGCTTTAATTTCCCCAGTTCAATTAACAGTGAAAAGAAAACCCTCAATATGCCATAAAACAATTAAAAAAATATTATAAATAACTTTTCCTTATATTTTCAATTTTTTTTACTCTGTTTTGAAAGCATTTTTCGATTATTTTTCAGAGAAAAGATATGGCATGTGCTGTCTTCTGGAACAAGGCCAGCTCCTGGTGTCAGACAGCTCTGCCCAGCACCACTCAGGCTGCAGCTTGTTTTGGCATGTGCAGCTGCCCTCTGCTGGGGACAGCCTCAGAACTCTGAGGAGGCTTCAGAGGAAAGCCTCACATCAGGTTCATGCACATGAAAAGGCACAAAGTCTGTGTGAGGCTGCCCCAGCAAGCTGGAGGCTCAGACAGTAAATGTGGCTGATTCTTTACAGACCACCCCAGCACTGTGGATGTGCCACCTCAGACCACCCCATCCGAGCCCTGAGATTTCAAGGACATGACCACAGTGTTCTGAATGTCACAAACACATCTGGGCTGTACTCCCACACCTGGACCTCACCAGATTTTCTGAGGTCAGCCTGCTAACTTCGAGCCGAATGCCATCATTTATGTCGTTCTCCTCTCGGAATAATTTCTGTAGATGATTAATATCTTGGCTAAGATGTTCAACTTTAAAGTTCAGGCCTTCAATCTCCTTCTCATATATTTCTTTCTGAGACTGGAAATGGCTTTCCAAGACTCTGTCAAAACAAAAGGGAGAAAGAACATGGCAGATGTAGAATGACCTTGATGAAATGGGTCAAAATTAATACAAAATGAAAACAAAGCACTGTGATTAACACTGAGATATTCCATTACATCACCTGTGCATTGAAGGAGTTGAAAGTTATGCATGGTATCTCAGAGGAAACACATTTCCCTGACTGACATATACACACTTACCTCATTGGCTTGGTAGAAGTTTATTCAAGTTGATTTTAAACTTCTCAGCCCATGGTATAAAGTAGGGTTTGTTCACTTCCTGAACAGAAGTTCAGTATTGCACTGTGAAATTAGTTACCCACTGATCTTTCAAGTTATTTTCTAGATCACAGCTTGGAGTTATGGAAACACTGAAGAACTGAACTGACCTCGTGGCTTTTTTCAAGCCCTCGTAAGCAAACCACAGCTCTCCATCCTCATTTAAGTGTTCCAGATCCTCTGTAGAGAGTCTAGAATACAAGGCAGAACCATTAGTGGGCAGCTGAACACAATGCAAATCTTAAGCTTTTTTGAAGAGACCTCAGAACAAAATTACCTGCTTCGTACATCTTCAAAATCATAACTTTCAAGAAGCTGCTTTGTAACTTCTGACATCTTTTCTGAAAAAAACACACCACAGAGTTTATAAAATTGTTTTCTCTGCATGTTTCATTACAGAGATCAAACCAACCTCTCCCTAAATCTACAAGGTTCTTTCCTGGTACTCAGTAAATATATGTGATTCACCCCAAGAATACAATGAGGGACTTGGTTCTCCTTTGGGAGATGCAGGAGCCCCAGGCTGATGTACTGATGTACAAAACACTCTTTGTTTGCTAAACACATCAGACTTTCAGTGCAAAGTTACATCCTTCGAGTTGTACAGGTATTTATCCTCTGGTGCTGGGCTACAACATTAAATGCTGCAAACACAGGTTGGCTCTAAGACATTGTTACCATTACAGAGTTCACAGCAGTGGTGGCTTCTGAAGTACATTTTTCAAAGAGAACCCAACCCAGCAAGTTACTGAAGCACATCTGACATTATTGGACCTAGGACAAAGGACAGGGTGAATGAAAAGCAGGTAATGTGTTGTTTGTACATTTTTGGGTCACAAGGAGGTACTTGTTAAACTCTGAGCGAAGTTTAAATTCTAGGTGAAGATTAAATCATTAGTATTTAATTCTAAACACAAAGGAGGAATGTCTGAAATCAGAGTTTCCTCAAAGGGGTACCCCAGATCTCAGCATTCACCACTCTGTGAACTCTGTGCACAGGCATGAAGGGAATGGAAGCACTGAGGGATGGCAAAGGGAACTGGAGTTGTGCCAGAGCTGACAAAGGAGATCACTCTAACCTGGCCTGGCTCACCCTGGGAGCTCTCTGCACTCTCTGGGATGCAGCTTACCCCTCAATTCTCGCTTCTGGGCATGGGCCTGCTTCTCAACATCCAACTTCTGTGTCTGAAGCAGCTCAATTTCCTTCTGCAGCTCAGGTATTTTCTGAATCAGACAGAAATCACAGACTGAGACAAGGAGTGAGTGACAAGGGCTGAGTATCAGTTAAACCTCAATTATAATTAAGAACAAGCCAATATGGTAAAAGGTTAAAATGTGTTGTGTTTAAAGCATCTGGTTCTCAGGCATCAGAGCTGAACATAAATGTGATGTACTGAAAAAAAATTATGTTTGTGCCATGGAACTGACTCAGAGAAAAAATGTGACTTTACAAAAAAGCACTATTTTAAGGCTCAATTTATAAACTACATGTATGAAAAATCCCCTGAGAAATGAATACTTTCCCAGAAAAAAGGAAGCAAAAAAGATCTATATATTTAAATTAATAAATATCCACGCACAATTAACTCTTGAAAACAGGCACTTGTTTCTGTGAGCAGTACCTTGCATTGCTACATGAAAACAATGTGATGTAGTGATGTATCAAACACAGCTTTTTAACTACAACTTCTTCTAAAACTGCACTGGAGATAAAAAAAATTAGCAAAGGTATATCTATAAACAAAGCATGCACATTCTCCAAGTGCTCCAGCTAGCAAAGACTCCAAAATGAAGTGAGTCATGCTTCACCTGGGCTTGTTTTGTAAGCTGTCCTACTTCCATTTTCAAGCCATCCTGAATGATCATTTCTTGCTGAATTTGTTGCTGTAGCTGAGTTTTTTCTTCTTTCAGAATCTTAATTTCTCCCTTGAGCAATTCAATCTCCTTTTCATAGTCCTGCTTCTGGTTTTGGAAATTTTTCTCAAGGATCCTGAAGAACACAATGAAAAGGTAATTTTATTCACCTACACTCCTAAGTGAAAGAGTAGGCTTCGTTTTAGTTTTAATTTGAAGGATGTGCTCCATTGAAGAACACTTAAATGAACTACAATTACTTGGAAACGCTGTTTGACATCCTCAGAACCCACCCACATCATGGATGGCAACAGGAGAACACCCCTAGATTTCCTTACATACAACATAATCATACTGGGATGGAATTCAAGGCAAAACTGAGTTTTTCCCACTAAAGTCTAACTCTGTAACTCTGTGAGTTAGCCCTCCTGAGCAGCTTTGCACTGCATCCATGGGCACAGCAAGAGGAATCCCTGTGTCCCTCTCAGCAAAACACTGCAGGAAGCTTCCCCTGCTGCACTGGACTGGCTTCCAGCACCAGACAGGTCATGAGCAAAGCAGAAAAACTGCCAAAAGAAGTCCTCCTAATAGAGTCTGAAGTTACTGGCAGCTGAAATTAGACTGAGCTGGAGGAGCACAGAGCTTCCAGCCCTCAGGAGCAGGGGCTGATTGCTTTCTCTGCACTTCAGAGAACAGCATTTCTCTGCTGCTGGAGGTTCTCTGTCCTGTGCTGGAGCTACTGGGAAATAAACACTCAATCCAAGGAAAGCATGCTGCAAAGCAGCACCCATTTGTTGATAAATAACAGGAATTTTACTGCAAGCTAAATACCTAAGGGGGAGGAAAAAGCAGTTCTTTCCTTTATATTTTAACCAAATGTCCTTTACAAACACTGCCTTTGCCTCATGCTGAACCTTTCAGCTGTGTCCTTCCACATTCACTGCACAGCAGCTCTGACTGGTGTGGCCATCAGCTCTCTTCCAGCCCTGACCAAATCCTGAGAACATCTCAGAAGAAACCAAAGTATGACCAGAGTTGCCTTTCCATTCTCAGAAAGACATGTGAAAGGACAGGAAACTGCAAAAGAACAGTCTCAGTACAATTTCCTGCATGTGACTCACCCAAAAACAAGAATGAGCTTTTCCTAAACTCTGCACAAAGTACTTCAGTACCAGCAGTAATGCCCAAGGACATGGACAGATTCGTCAGTGATGTCAGCATAATACATGCACAGGAGGAGAAAGAAAGGCAGGGAAAGAGAAGACAGAAATGCTGTTTCAAAGAAACAAAATTCAGATTACATACATTCGCTGGTTTGCTTCTTTTTGTACATCCCTGAAGAGTTGCTGTGTGAGGTCATTCATTTTCTCTGTCAAAAAATATTTTAATATTTCGAAGACCTTCATGCAATTGTGTACTTTCATAAAAAAGCATGACCACAATGAGAAGTTTTGTTTTAACAAGTAATCCTTAACATATTCTGAGGCTGAAATTACTCCCTCAAGTGCCAAAAATTATCACAGTACATTTTACAAGTAATTCTATAGAAACAAAAAGATTTTGAAGCACCAAATTGTTATTGATCTAAAGCATATTTGATCTCATGTGCTGCCTGTGTCCTTTGAAATTAGGTTCCTAAAAGCAGTTGTATTAGAGGAACCAAGGATGAAGCTTCACTTTGAGGGAATCCATGTGTATGAAAAAGGAAATGTAACAGAAGAGCTTCTGCTACTGAAAGAAGAAATTTAATTTAACTATTAAATAAAAAGCATTTGCACACTTGCACTACACATTCTAAGCAAGAGAAGGACCAACTTTCAATTTACTACAATTGCAGCATTTACATTGCTTTTATTAGAATAAAAGTAATTTACTTTTGCTGAAAACTTGGCTGTACCCCACTACAACTCCTTTTAGTTTTTGTACCTTTCATTTCCTCCGTTTTCTCTTGGAGCTTTACTTCTAAGGTTTCCTTCTGCTCTTGTAATTCTTTATTCTGATTCTCAAGTTTTATGATTTTCTGTACACACAAGAAGCAAGAAAAATACACAAATTTCAAAGGAGGAAGAAATAGGTCACAGAAGATCTTACATTTTAACAAGCACATGGGGACTCTCCTCCTTCCCTTCTGCCTCCCCCAAAAAGGTAGTTACTTAGAAACTCTCAAATCATGCATTTGTCAAATCCAGTAACTGAAAACATGATTTAAAAACAAAAGCACACAGATGGCCATTACAATTTACCTGCTCACTGTCCTCTCTGTATTTTTTCCCTTTCTCTTCATATGTTCTCTTTTGAGCAGTTAATTTCTCGAGTTCTGATTCAAGTTTCTGGATTGTATCCACGTCATTCATATGAGCTGAAGCCAGACTGGTCAATCGTTCCAGCAAACCATGATTTTCTTTACTCTACAAGGAGCAGGACAGGATGAAAGAGAACAAAAAATGCACTGCAACTGTTCCACAGAATCTCAAAGGGAACACCTGACCCACTTCTGCTCACTATCCCATACCAGCCATGACTATTTCAACCCAGGACTGTTTCCATCAATTAGATTAAAACTACCATTTTAAAGATGATTTGGCCGGAATGCTCTCAAAAATAAGCTGCAAAATAAACATAATGTTGAACTGCCACAGGTTACAAAACGTGTTGCACCAGAGCAGTTACCTCACTCATCCTTCATCCTAACACAAGTAACCCCACCCAGAGATTGGATGGGCTTAGGAAACAGCAAAAAACCCCCAAAAAGTTAATTGCAGACTCTTCTCATTTGCATAATTAACAAAATTATAAAGAAAATATATATAAATATATATATATATTGTATATAATGAAAATATAAGGAGACCCTAGAGGAAGCTTTGTGGCTGTAGGAAGCCTAGCACCTTATCCTGGAGTGCCATAACCCTTACATACTCTCCTGCCTTCTCGATTCAACACCTCTGACTAGGAATGATTAAAAAATGAGTACAAACCAGAAGCTGCCTGCTTCCCCTCACCTGTTCCTCTATCCTTCTCTGGAGCTGCTGGACTCTGTAGGAGAGCTGGATGTTGAGCACAAACCTGCGGACGCTCTGGAACCTGCGCCTGGCCAGCCAGGCCCGGGCGTGCTTCTGCAGGACCACAGCCTTCTGCTCCTCACGCATCTGCAGGGCACAGCACCCACCCCTGTCAGCAGCCACCTCGCTCAGGGCCATGCCAAAAGTTTTAACTCTTGTGTTTTTCCAAATCCTGTACTGCCAGTGTGACTCTGAAGTTTTCTGTAGCTTGTTAAGTGCTGTTCTCTGTGCTAAGATAGACATAACAAAACCTCTAACTTGCCCTTCAAGGACACCCAGAACAAGAACTGTAAACCTTCATCTTGAGAAGAAGGGAGCAAACTGAAAGAAATCACATCATTAACTGGGTTCTAGTTAGTAAATTTATGTTCTTATAAAAGTGTGATGATAACCTGTCATTGTCCATTTTGAAATCCACAGAGGCAGGACCCTCTAGAGACCAAAGTGTGCACCTGAAAGCCTTTCAAATAAATACCACCTTTTTTCCTTTATTCCTGTCTAGCCTCTGTTTCTACGTAGCCATTTAAGGAATCAGGGGTGCTGGGGACCCCAACAGCTCCTGGCCTGGCTCTCTTCCTTCTTTCAGTGTCCCATGTCCCGAAAAGATGAAACAAAGCTTCTTTCTGCTATTTCAAGGTTTATTTATTTTTTCTTATCAAAGCCCCAGAGGCACAGGCTGTGCTGTGGCCTCCAGGAACACAAGGGCAGAATGCAATGGCTACCCAAAGCAGGGAGCTTTTATATCTACTATCAGCCAGTTAGGAAATTTTATGTATCTTATTTTGCTGCAAACACCAGTAAATCTCAATTTTATTGATATGTCTCTTCTACTTTAAATGCCCTCCACCAACCAACACACCACAGGAACTTGTGTCAGAGAAGAAAGGAAGAGAAGGAGAAGAAAGAAGAAGGAGAAGAAGAGCACAAGATGTTTCCAGTTACTGAAATAAAATGTTTGATAGGCTGTACCTTCCGATACTTTTTTCTTGCCAGAAATCCTCTTGTGTAAGCTTGGATTGTCACAGCAGCCACGTGGATGAGCTGGCAGAGCCTGCGGACCAGGTAACCCCGGCAGTGCTTCTGGATAATTATAGCTGCCCATGTTTGCTTCAGATTTCTTGCAGTTATAGCTTGCCTTAATTCAAAAGACAATAAAATTTACTTAGCTCACGTGAGATTTCTCATGCTCATTCCCTTGGTCAGTCAAATTACATACACACGCACAGAAAAAAGAGAAGATATTGAAACCAGGCATCCACTATCAAAAACAGAGCTTGTTCTTCAAGCAAAGTGAGAGAGAGGGGAACCATCCACAACTCAGAAATCTGCCCACAAGCAGTTGCTCTGATGGTCTCTCCATGAAAGCCTCCCAGCCTATGCAGAGCCATCTTTCAGTCTACTTTGAATGACTGCTGCACTCTCTCTGCCATAGTTTGTCCATACTAATTCATAGACCCCTGATTTCTTCTCTGGCTCTGAAGCCCAGCAGAAAGCCCAAGACAACAACTGGGTCATGTATCATCAGCTAAGGACTGAGCTGACAGGCAGACAGGGAATCTGGCAGACAGCACTGGGAACCTGCTGGAGTACTTGGATCAGCTGAGAAACTCCAACACTTTCAAGTTCATAATTACAATCAAGAGGGAATGGAAATGCAACCTGAACTGCTCTTTCATAAAAGCTACACTCTGGGCATTATCTGGACCTTCTCCATGCCTGGAGGTGATGCCTTAGGTTTTAGCTTTTATATTTTTCAAATCCTGTACTGCTAGTGTGACTCTCAAGTTTTCTGTGGCTGTTCAGTGCTGTTCTCTGTGCTAAGATAGACAGAACAAAACCTCTCACTTGCTCTCCAAGGACACTCAGAACAAGAACTGTAAACCTTCATCTTGGGGAGAGGGGGGCAAGCTTGGGCAAATTCCATCCTTGCCTGGCTCCTGCTTGGGGAATTGATGCTGAGATCCAAGTGGGAAGAACTCGTGAGCTGTCCTTGTCCATGTTGGGATGCACTGAGGCAGGAGCCTCTGGAGCCCAGAGTGTGCACCTGAAAGCCTTTCTAATAAATATCACCTTTTTGCCTTTATTCCTGTCTGCTCTCTGTTTGCAGGGAGGCATTTAAGGCACCAGGCAGAGCCCGAGGGGCAGCTCAGGGTGACAGCAGTACCTGACTGTGCGCTGCCCTCGGAAGTATTGCTGCAGGGTGAGCGCTGCTCTCCTCATGTGCAGGAACCTCCTGCGCTGCAGCCAGCCCCTCACCCTCCTCTGCAGCAGCATGCACGCCTGCCTCAGCCTGTCCGAGCGCAGCTTCTCCAGGTAAGCCACCTGGCCTGCTCTGAAAAAAATCTTCGTTCTCCCAAACTGATACTGGTTGTGATCCTGAAAAAGAAAAACACTAGGTACATTTCAGTTTTTAGGGTTTTTTTGGGTTTTTTTTTTTGTAGATGAGATATTCTCTTCCTTTTATACACTGTCACTTCAGGCAAACTCTTCTTCAAGATATGATCTTCCTAAGTAAGAATATCCTCTCTGCCTTCTTTGTAGGGGGGAAAAACCCACTTAGCAGGAAAGACACAGAACTACACCAGACATTGTGCACTCATGATGTCAAATTAAAGGGAGGCTCTGGACTTATTAACAACGAGGCCTTAAAAGCAACCTCTTCACCTCCTCCTACAGGTCTGCTCCCCTGGGCTCAGCAGCACCTTTTGATGCACATTTCCAGCCTGGAACCAGCGAGCTGTGGGAGCAAACACTGGGGCTGAGGCTGCATTTGAGTGCCAGCTCTCCCCCTTGGCCATGCCTGTGTTTGGTGCCACACATCCCTGGGTCTGAACTCAGTCCTCACATCCTGGCTCGACTGGGACCAGCCCCACCACCACCACAGCCTCACCTAACTAACAGAAGCAACGTGGAGAACAGCACATTTTTGAACAGCTCTCCAATATTCTGCATTCCACCACCAAAATCCCTCCTGTGCTTGGAACACTCGACAAATGCATGCCATTTGCTGCTCACTGGTTTATAAATATGGAATCTCTTCCATTTTGCAGGTGACACTATTAGGCACAGAGTGGTTAAATTCCCTGTGGCCACACCATGACTGTCACAGCACAAAGTCACTGATCCACAAAACTGTGTACAGCACAGGCAACCAGGAAAAACAGGAATAATGGAAGTACCTTTCCTGTCTGAGGAGAGGCAAGAGAGACCTTTTATTACTAATGGGTGCTGTAAGACATCTGTTGGTGCAGACAAACCGACCTGGATCAGCCGCTGCAGAACAGTCTTGCAGATCTGCTTCTTGTCATTTAGGGAGAGCTCCTGCTGCGTCATAAGAATGCTGTAACGGCTGAAAAACTCAATGTAAGTCCACCTGGAAAATGAGAGGTTAACAAATTAAATTAATTGAACAGCCAGCTGGGTGTTTCCTGCACAGAGAGGCCCACTGCTGTCCCTACCTGGATGGGTAGCTCTGTGCACTAATCCGAATAGTTTCCAGAACGCCACATGCTCGCAGCTGCTGAGCAACTCTTTTGGAATCAAACCTGAAAAAAGAGCAGTGTTACACTTTACATTTCTGCTGGGTTTGGCATGCTGTAATAATTAGAACCATTCTACCAAGTGGATTTGTGTTTCTGCTCACAGGACACAAAGCCTCCTGCTTCTTACATAGTCTTACTCCATACAACATATTAAAAAAAAAAAAAGAAAAAAGAAGTGGGTTTTCTGTTTCTTCTTCAAAATCAAAGGAAGAATATTTATTTCTCTCATGAAAATTCCCATTTCCTTTCAGTATTAACTGTGAAGTTCATAGCAGCAAGTAGTAAAGAATAGTTCCCCTCTCCACACAAAACATACACAGAAATAAACCCCCTCAGCAACCCATTAGGAAGAAACTCTCTGGTGTTCTTTGGCCCATTCATCATGAATAAACCAGGATGTGCTCACTGATACCTGGGTTCAACATGACAAGCACAAGGCATGGCAAAGCCCTTCCAGCTCAGCACCAGAGCTGCTCTGCCCACAGGGCACCAGCAGGGTCAGCTCAGCACCAGCCAGGAGATCCCCGTGGCTGGCAGATCCACTGCTCTTCCAGAAGCTCATGGTGCACTCTTCTAGTCCAGTTCTGACATGTTTTTGCATTATCCAAGCTATTTCTGCCCTCACTGCAGAATATGAGAGCTCACTGAGACTGAGACAGGACCATCAGTAATGTCCTTTGCATGGAAAGGTTTTGTCTGGCTGCAAGAAAATGAACTAACATACTTAAAAGATTTAATTTAGAACCAGATTTGGCCTCTCTCCTCCTACTCATAGGTGATAAAAGCTTTAATTTAGTTTTCAGTGTGCTGCCTTCCAGCTGGAAGTTGCAGAACTGAAACCAGAGTGCTTCCACAGGTCTGCCCACAAGAGAGACCAGCAGCTGCCCCAGAGTTAACTCCTACTCACAGGTTAGTGGTCATCAGTCTGGGCACAGGGATTGTGAAAATTACCTGCCACATGTGATTGCATTAAAACATTAAAATCATTAAAAAATCGTGGAAAAATCCAGGGCTAGGTTCACACTCCCTCTGACCTTTAAAGCTCTTTTAAATATTTCTGCAGTCAAAAGGGAAGTCCACAATGAAAATAACAGAGGTTTTTATTCTCTAAATATGAAGTGGGGTTAATCCATACTGTCTAAGGGCAAACACACCTATACATAATATTGATCAACTTAAACCAAAGGTGGACAATGTTTACCCTAAAAATGTTCTGACAAATACACAAGCACTTGTATCTAACTTGAAAAATATAAGCTTAAAGAATTTTTAAGGTAACAATAATGATACTTAATTATTCTATTTTTGTCTCTATTCTATTCTATCTTTGTAGGAAGACATTTATTTTAAATTCAGCTCTCTGGAAAGGAAAAATACATTCTGAATGAGAAGTTTCTCAGCAGTAAGAATTGAGCTTGCTGACACAGTGCTACAACAGTGAAAGAGAGAACAGAGCTGAGCAGCACCAACATACTCACTCAAAAGGCAACTTGTCATCGTTTGGCTTTATGCACCTCACGTAGTGAGGAGTGGTTGCATTGAGGGTCACCATGAGCAGAGACAAGGAATTCCGGAACTGGAAAACACCAGACACAAGAGTTTTGCCAATGAAACATTCCCAGGCAAAAGTCAAAGCTTAGTCTTTTAATTGTTTGCTAGGTTTTGGCTGGGCATTGGGAGATATTCTTAGTGTTTAAAGACAGGAAATTGAAGAGTTTGGCTGTACCCAACACCTCCTATATATAAAATAAACACACCTGCTTATAGCCAGCCCTGGAGCACTTCTTGTGTCCACAGACTGGACAGAGCCCCATGGACAGAGCCAGGATCTGCTCTCAGACTGCAGAAAGCTGAGAGATTTCCCAGCAAGCACAGACACCAGGGCACAGCAGCTCTGTCAGTACCTTACTGCCCACAGTGGTCCGGAGCTGTTTGTTGGGTGCCTTCACCACAGGTCTGGCAGATTTGATGTTTATAGCTGGACTGAAAGGTGGAACGGACACTGGACTGTCTTGGAAAAAATTTGCACACAGATGAAACTAAAAGTGTGGTGAAAGAACCAGAGTTAAACACTGTGTAACTGCAGCAATGTTCTAATCTAAATCACATTTACTACCACAAAAAATTCAAGCCCCTCAATACTCAGGCCAGGCATTACAGGACTTTGGATTTAAGCCACACACAAATGCCAACTGCAGAAGGAATTGCAGTGGTTCTGAGTCTGTTGTGAAGCACTTACACATTTCACACACAAAACTCTGCAGCTGTGAAAGCAGCCTGCAAAAGCTGTTTCAGTGTAAGCAAATATGGACACAAACACAGAGCAGAGCTAAAAATAAGAGTGCTTAAGGCTGTATTTTCACGATATGCAATTTAAATTAAGAATATATTTTCAGGTGAGATGAAGTTAGCTTCTTAAGAGTAATCCCCAAGTCTCAAGGCTGTAGACTTCAAAGGGACAAGCAGGTGGGGAGTGGCAGGCACACACAGGACACCTGATGTTTTCCTTGC
This sequence comes from Erpornis zantholeuca, assembly GCA_013400515.1. NCBI lineage: Eukaryota > Metazoa > Chordata > Aves > Passeriformes > Timaliidae > Erpornis > Erpornis zantholeuca. The sequence continues at coordinate 316,556 of VZTN01008443.1, forward strand.
CCTGGCACCCTCTTAATCTCTTTTGAAGAATAAACAAAGGCAGTTGTTAACAATAAACCACCTATCAAAGCTGCATGTAATGACTACAGGAAAAAAAAAGGTTTTCAGTTACAAGGATTACAAAATGCTCTTCTGGAGAAATATTAAAAAAAACCTCCAACATAACTAGCAAAGTAAATGCACATATATGAAGTTGAACACTCTGCCTTTTTATCCTGTATATTATTTGATGTTAAAAATATACAGTTGCATAATAATAGTAAAATTAAGATATTCAACCTATCAAAAATTCTTTACATCAGAACAAATATTTTAAAATCAGACCTGAATTAATTCCACCAAAATCAGGTATTCAGAAAATTAATCATTACTGTTTGTTCACAAACCTTGCTCTCTTTCATGATTTCAATCAACACTTCGTGTACTGTATCTCTGTTTTTTTCCAGAAATCCTTCAGATTTATATTCTACCTGTGCAAACAGATGAAATCATTACCTTCTCAGCAACACAGAAACAGTTGGCAAAACAACAATTTTTACTCTCCCAGCTGTGGCAGCCAAGAGCTCTTTGTAAGTCCTGAACACGAGGGCTGAAGCTCTGCTTTTCCCAGTTCCATTATCTCAGGATTACATATATGCACACTGCAAATTTAGCAGCAGAACAAACTGCCAGAATCCAAATCCTTCTGCCTTCATTAAGAATTTCTTTCCTCCTTTCTTCATAATTCTATGATTTCAAACCAAAACCAAGAAAGGAATACTTCATCTGTAATGTAAATAACTGAGATGTCTATGAGCTAGGACTGTAACTGTTCTATCTACACATTCTATTATTTTTCTGCTTTTTTATCTTGATGATTTATGCTCTCAAATTCATTATCTTAAGCACTTCTTACATCTAAGTGGCATGTCACAGCCAGCAGTACCAATAAATAAATAGCACTATGTATTGAAGATCGATTTTATGGAAGTTCCAAATAAGTGTGGTTAATATTCCCTATTTCCTACATTTGGTTTTTTTTTCTGAATGAGCCACAGCTAGGGGAAAACTCTCCTGGGCTGTTCCCACTCTACCTTATCAGCAAAGTGTTGAATGATGAAAGAAGTGTTTGACATCCTTGGCTTTTCGAAGAGGGCGTTTTTATTGACGAAATTATTGTACAGCTTTTGAAGCCAGTTTTCGTCTTTTCCATGAGGCAGCTGCGAAAATGAGAAGGGAATTCTCTTTAACAAACTCAGGAGGGCTGTTAGAGGCAGCAGAGCTGCTGGCTGCCAATAAACACTGAATAAAACCCCTTCAGTGCACTGCAAGGCCTGGGAGTTAGTAACAGGTTAATAACAACTTTTGTCTCTTCAGAGTCACCAGTGGCTCCCCGTGGAAAATCATCCCAGGAAAGAAAGTTGGATTAACCCACAAGTTTTGTATCGAAATCAGTGACTTGTGGAACAACTTGATGTAAAAAATACTGGTGGGAGACACCCCTGGAGACTCCAAATTCCTGCTCAGAGCAAGACTAGCAGCAGCAAAGCAGAAAGTGTAAAGGGAAGAGGTTCTTAATTCTCTAAGGGGAAAACAGACTAAGTCCTTTACATTCCAAACTGCCAAACAGAGGGCAAACATTCATGCTCCTTTTCTGAGGAAACTGCTCTATTTCCCATTGAAAAGGAGAAAATACAGATTACAAGCCCCACTTGTAAGAATCTATAAAGGTGGTGTTTTTCTTTTCATGAGCTCTAAATGCAAGAATTTTAAAATTACCAAGCATTCTTCATCCAGAAGTTCTAAAATTCCCATTTTAGCTTCAATCAGGTCAATGACAGGCTGGTTGTCATAAAAGTCTATTAAAGTCCAGGGGATATCTTCTTTCATATATTCTTCTTGTTCAAGTTTAAAGACGTGCTGGGTTTGCAAAAATTATGAAAATATGAAGAAGGTTACAATTAAGGAAGAAAAATACAGTGTGTGCATGTGCATAGTTGTATAAATAAGATAGAAAAAAATATACTTTGAAGTATATTACATGTCTTGTAAGAAAATAAACTCAAAAATTTTCATTTATATATGTATGTGTGTACCTACATATAAAAGCAAAATATTTTTATTTATTACTGGATAGTCATTATCCAGAAATATCCCTTACTCAAGCACAAACAGCACTTACTAATGTCAACCCTGAAGCAAAATAAGATAAAGAACTATAACAAAAAAAGAACATACCAGGTTAAATTGCTGCTGTAGCTTTTCATTAGCATAATTGATACAAAATTGTTCAAAACTGTTCACATCAAATGTCTCAAATCTGAAACACAATTGAAATAAGAAAAAAAAAAATCCTTTGACATCAAAATCAAATGGTAGCATCCCCCTCATGTTTCTAAGAAAATTAACTAACTCTAAGACTAATGAAGATGCTTCTGTAGAAGACACAACAAAGCTAAAAAATCCAGAGTTAAATCTAAAAGTATCACATCAGAAGTTATATTTAAACCTCGTTCACAAAACATTGATAGCAGCTGAGCATTTCCCCTGACCTGGGAGCTAAAGAACTGACATGACCTTTCAGTAAAAGCAGCCCCTCCAAAGCCACTGCCAGCACAAAAAGTGCCTCTTCTACCTCCCCTGCCTGCTCCCAGAGCCATGCTCACCCATAAATATCCAGAACCCCAATGAAGGTGTGCTGTCTGCCAGGGAACTGCAGGGCTTGGTTAATTCTCTCCACAATGAAGTCGAACAAATGGGAGTAGATCTTCTTGGCCAGAGCATCCCTGGCGTTGGCAGCCTGTGCCCTCCCCATGGGCTTGGTCACTGCCTCGGAGCTGGTGAGGATCCTGCGGTGGCACAGCCACCAGGCCACCTGCCCACAGCTCAGACCCAGCAGCTCGCAGAAGATGCTGAGGTGTTTGTCTTCTGCCTTCAGAGGAGATCAATAAATACCATTAGGATACATTTAGTGCTTTGACTGATGTCTAGAGAGTGAGGCCCTTGCACCCATGCCTTAGGGTTTAACTTTTCTCTGTTCCCAGCCCTGCCCTGCCCAGTGTCACTCTGCAGTTCCCTGGAGCTCAGTCAGTGCTGTTCTCTCATGCTCACACACACACAACAAAGCCTCTCCAGCTCTCCAAGGACACCCAGACCCTCCTAGGCCCAACAGCTGCAAACCACAAGCTTGGGGACAGGGGGGCAAGCTTGGGCAAATTCCATCCTTGCCTGGGTCCTGCTTGGGGAATTGATGCTGAGATCCAAGTGGGAAGAACTCGGGAGCTGTCCTTGTCCATGCTGGGATGCACTGAGGCAGGAGCCTCTGGAGCCCAGAGTGTACCTCTGAAGGCCTTTCCAACCAATCCCTCCTTGATTCCTTTATTCCTGCCTGCTCTCTGTTCCTAGGGAGCCATTTAAGGCATCAGTGCCATTGACATCAAATTATGACTTTTATTTCTAGCTAGATGAGGGGCTGTGTTTACATCTTCATCTGGCAAAACAGCAAGATGGGCTAAAGAAAATAATACTGGATAGAACTCCTGATACAGGAGAGAAAAACTTGGACTGGATGAGATGCTTTGGATTAAGACACTAAAGAAAGTTGCTTTAGTCTATTTTTAGGTGCTCCTGCTTTTTAGACTTGCACTGCTTGCTGGGACACATTCTGAGCAGCTCTGACCACACTCTGTTTCCTGCAGAGAGTTCCAGAATGGATTTTCCAACAGCTGTGGATGAATTGGGCATGGGGCACTCTCAGCCACATTGTGCCTTTGGTTGAGACTCTGTGAACGTGGGCACTGAGGAGCATCTGTGTGAACACTCACTGTGATTCCACACAGAGGGAGATGGAGAAACCAAGCAAGTACACAACACCAGGTTCAGTGCTGCTCTGAGCCCCAGATATGAGAGAAGCTATTGCCAAAGCACTTCTGGCATAAAACAGAATGCAAAATGTTGGTATCTGAATGAGCTACTTCCTTACACTGATGGATGATCTTTCATCTCCAACAGCTGCTATTTCCACATTGCCCAAGTGCAGGATTGCTGCCAGCATTTTAAAAACATCCATCTGAAAATCCCCCTTCAGACCTAAAAAAAAACATTCCTGGATTATTTGCCATACTCAGAAACAGCACAATTAATTAAAGCAGAACAATGCTGGGTTCCTTGCTGTGCTGTGCAGCCAAGGACTGCACAGCATCTCTGCAGAGAACCACACAAATCCTCTGCCAATTTTCTGCCTGTCTGATCTGATGACAGATTGGGAGGAAGTTCCTGAACCTCCCCAGGTGCCAGCTCAGGTCTGACTGAGCTCTTACCCAAGCCATGGAGGGGCAAAGAAGCTTCCAACTCCCCTTCTGTCACAGCAGTTTAAGGGCCAAGAAGGCTCCAGCCCCCAGTGCTTCTGACCAGTAACAATTAACACCAATTGCTAATCACTCCTGGCCAGCACTTTGAAAACAGACTAGGAAATAAACTATCTTGGTAATTACTACAAACAGTTTGGGTGTTTCAGAAACAATCCACCTTTGCCCATTTAAAGGAAAAAAACAAACATCTACAGAAAGTGTATCCCCAAGAGTTTACCCAGCAAGGCAAATGTCTTCTGAGTCTCCACCATATTTGCTCTGTCATCAATTCCTTCTATTACAGTGCTGCCACCCATTCGTGTGTAGTGAAATTCTTCTGCACTTCCTGTCAATAAGAAGCAGATCTTGTAATCCTGCAAAAATTAGGGGCTGGGGAGAGCTGCTTGTTAAAACTCAATAACACAAAAAAATTAAAGGTGCTGTCAGATGACAGAGTTTGAGTGACAAGCTGGAGGTCCTCTTTTTTCCTGAGGGAAATCCATGTGCCCACCTCAGTTAAACTGACACAAATTAGTATTCATAATTCCAAGATATCTTAGTACTCCATCTAACTAACAAACAGGAATGGAGAGTAAATATGTACCTAAATTCTGCTGCTCCCAGCCTCTCTGTACATAAATGAATCAAGTCCCTAAGCTGACATGGCATCTGTCACTAAAGTATGAGAATAAGATTTTCAAAGACACTCAGGTACTTGATTGTGCATTATTTGGGTTATCTGGGATTTGCTACCAAGATCAAACCCAGCAGGATTAACATCTGATGACTCAAAACACAGGTCCTGCCTTAAGGCTGAGATTTATTCTGTAATGCACTGAACATCCTAGGACTCAAAAACTCAGCCTTAAAAAGCTGCACTGCAGAAGTGAAGAGCAGGTTATTTTCTTGAGACCTACCCAATTTAAGATGTTCATATTCAGGCTGCATAGCAGATGCACACAACTGATAAAATATGTGGTAGTTCCTTTCATTCTCTGACTGCGAAATAAAGCAAAGAGCAACATTACAGAAAAAAATAATTAACAACAAAATGAAGAAACAAACAGGAAAACCCTTGATACTCAACACTGTTGTAAATTGATAATGATAACTGAAGGCTAAATTCTGCTGCAACACAGTTTAGCAAAGAAGTTGTTTATTATTAAAATGGCACATCTTAGACTTCAGCTAGAGGTTCGAAAGTGATACATCCAAGTATACTTTATTTCCATTGCCAGTATGCTGAGTTCTTTCCCCAAGGATGTTAGGAATTTCTTCAGCTTGAACAACCATCTCCTAATGAGAACTGTAACCCAAAGATGTGCAGGAGTGTCAGCTGGAACACTGCCCTGTGGGAACTCAAAGAACTCCATTTCCAAACCATCCTTCAGGGCAGAACTATTTTTCAGTGTACTTAAAAAGTTACAATATTACTAAAAAAGAAACCTTTGTAAAAGCAGTTTTATAAAATTAATGCCTTCTCTGGTATATTATCACAATTATGCCATGACACTGTACTGAGTCATGTGAAACAAGCCCTGTCCTTATAAATTTTCAGCCAGTTTTTTACTGAGATTCTCTCTGTCCTGTTCCTTTCCAGCTACAATTGGCTTCTGTTACTGCTGTGACCACAAGTTACAGATTTATCAAATATTTCTTGCACTTATCTCAGGGAATTGTCCCTGAGAAGCTTCCTGCACTTAACATAAGGAAGAACAGGCAATAATATCACTTCTTATAATAAATAATATTAGCTCCTGTTAAAAAATAAATCAAAAGCTGACTGGATACCTATTTAGAATTTCACATATTTTCTATATAGAACTAGTACAGTGTATCAGTAGCTATACTGCCATTGAGTATTTCAGACTTTATTTTACCCACCTGAAAGACAACCCTGGACTTCTCAAGCAGGTATGTTCTCATGTTAGCTCCAATGATTTGGTAGCTCTGATCAAAACTGATTTCAGTGTATTTTCCAAACCGACTGCTGTTATCATTCCGTGTGGTCTTGGCATTGCCCACAGCCTACAGAAATTATAAACTGTTACAATCTGATGTACTTGTGTCCCTCATAAAAACAACTTTGCCAAAACCTGAGTCAGCTACAAGTTTCTGAAGTCAGAGGTGCTCAGGGATCAATGCCAGCACTGAGCTGTGTTACTGAAATTTTGAAGCCCAAAACTGAAGACAAGGCTCAGGTCAGTGCTACATAAACTGAGAGCCAGACAAGCTCTGCTCCTCCACCATAAGGGTCTGATTAATAAAAACAAGAAACTTGTTCAATATTGTTACATCATTATCTAATGAGGAGGTCGAACAACACTCTGGAGGCAAATGAGCACCTCCAAAGGGCCACAGGTAAATGAGAGTGAGGTGTTGCTGAGGCTGAGCACCTCCTTCCATCAGTGACATTCAGAGGGTGACCTCCTCAGGAAATATGTCACTAGATGAAGCACCCCTGAAGATTTCAAACAAAATTTCCCAGAAGCTCTCAGAATTCTTCCCTTGATGAGGGCAGACCTGGCAGACACTCTCCACAGCTCACCTCAGTTATTGGATTGGATGCCAACACTTTATCCTCCACGTGGGCATTGCTGCTGGACCTACTCACGGTGGCAAAGTATCTCATGGTGTACCTGGCAGACACAGTCTTCCCAGCTCCTGACTCCCCACTGACTATAATAGACTGATTTTTGTCATTTCTGAAACCAAACAATCAGGCAGTTTATATCAGACATGTCCCAAGTGCATGAATAAATGCAGGAATTATGAATATGAAATATGAAACAGTGTTTGAAGTCACAGCTCTGCCCAACTCTCACATATCAGCTCCATCTTTCACCTCCTCCTACTCCTCCTCACCTGTCACCTCTAGGCTGAGGTCACTGCCATGCACTAAGTCAGTGTGCTAGACTTAGTGTGCTGCCCCTCACCAAGAATTAAAATAGTTCTGAGTTCCAGCAATTCCTCAGCTGGTTAAGGAATTCCTCAGCTGGTTAAGGAATTCCTTCCCCTCCAACCAGGCTTCAAAGGTATTCCTAACAGCCAATGGCACAAAGGCAGTAAAACTAAATTACAATTAACACTGACTGCCACTGGCATTCAAGTGTTATCTATGGACAATAACTAACATACTGAACCTTGCCATTTGCTTGTATGCCTCTTCTGCCACAGCAAATATGTGTGGATCCATGTCCCCCATGTTTTGCCCACTATATGCATGGATAATTGCATCTCCATATATTGGCAGCTCCTTATAGGGGTTTATTGCAACCAAAATTATTCCTACAACCAAGCACACAAAACAGAAATAAAACACAGGTTAGTTATGTGAAATTCCTGGTTTGGACAAGTTAAAATAATACAAAGTAGAAATGTTTTCTAGGTAGAAGATACTGATGAACAAGCAAGTCTATGCTCATATATAAAAGCAGTTAACAGGAGTTAAAATACACCTCAGGAAAAAGTTACACACATCAATACTGATGCAAACTGAACCAAGATTCATGCTTCTTTGAAAAGCTTTGTAAAAAACTCTTCATTTCATTTAGCTTACCACTGTAGGTGTAGATAAGCTTGGACTCCACGAAGCGGATTTTAAGGTTGTGCAGAACAGCAGGTTCATGGAGATAACTGAGAGCAGTGAGGTCATTCTCACCAACAAGGATGTCAGGGTTACGGAGTGGGGGCAGAGCAGCTGCACCAACAGGGTAATGCACTTCCTGCCAACGAAAATTACTTGAAATGTAATAAAATGCATTATGTTGCATAAATAGAAACTCATCCACCTTGACATGAGGTCACAGAGTTGAGGGAGCCCTGTCTGATCCTCTGTCTCATTGATGCCATGCATCCCACTGAACTGGGGGCTCTTTGCTGCTTATTATGAAAAAGAAAGCCTCATTCTCTTTATTTACAGTATTTTGTGTTGAAACCTGTAAAAATGGGGCCCAGTTTTAGCTCTCTAAACACACACATTTCTAGTACAGAGAGGAATAACAGATCAGCTGCAACTGAATGAAAGTGAAGACCTGCTCAGAACTCAGCTCTGTAACTGTTCTTGCTTGCACCTCCTCCATTTTCTTTACAGAAAGTTTAAAACTCACTTCTGTTTCTTCCAACAAATCCATTCAATCATACCTTTAATACTTGTCTTTATGGAGCAGGAATGTGGAAATACAGAAATGCTTTCTAAGTATTAAATCTGTAAACAACTTGGATACTAAAATTAACAATTAAAATTACATAAAGCAACAAAAAAAGCAACACCTGGCTCTGTGAGAGAGAACTCATGCCTCTCCTGCACTTCTCATTTCCTTCAACTTAAGATGAGTTTCAGGAATTGTTTCCAAAGAAATCTTGAGGTATATTTTCCATACTAATGTTATACAGACAGAGGAATTGCACTCCTCATATTTTTGGGCAGCTGATGTGTATTGTACCAATTTCAACAGGATTAAAAAAAAAAAAAAAGGAAATATGCACAATTTATTTAGATCCCAGAACAGTCAGGCCTATGTTTCCACACAAACATATCTCAGCAAACCCCACAATAACTCAGGCTTTTCTCCTTACAGTTCCATCTTCTAACTGCACATGGAGAAAAAGGTCTCCAGCTTTGTAGTTTTTTGTGATTTCTGCAGACTGCCAAACTTCTTCATTATCAGGGATCCAAACCCTATTGTACTGCAACAGAAAACAAGGTAATAGTTAGTTAAGCTATGACCATAATTATCATAATTCCAGCCTAGCATGAAAAAACACCTTTCAAACATCACCCAAAAGCTGAACTGAATGCTGAGACTTTGGGGGATTATTATCAGCAGGATTTTTTTTTGTGTGTGTGTGGTTTTGTTGTTTTTTATCAAAGAAAACAAAAAAGAAAGCAGACTGATTAATTTCAGACATGCATATTCTGCTCCTGTTCAGGGCAGAGTCTGCAGAACAACACAGCATGCAGGAAGGTGAGCAAGGGCCAGACCTGCCAGGCTCCTCAAACCCTCTAACACTGAACAAAGAATGAAATACACTCAGGGGAGAGACCTGGTTTCTGGGAGATTTCACATGAGCAAGTACCAGGGAAAGCATCTCATTTACCAGAATTCAGACAATCACTTCCCTGAATTCAAGTGCAGGACCCTGACCTTAGAATGCATTTTGCCACAGGCACACACAGCCAAGGAAGGGAACTGTGCAGAGTCTTTCTTTTAATGGGACTGAAGAGCAACCTCCAAACATCTTTCCCCAGCCTAGAAGCTATCCAGAAGCACAAAGGTATTTTCTAAACCACCCCAAACCACTATAATGGCAATGTTTTCATCTACCTGACCAAGGAACAAAAGCCCAGCTCCACAAGTATCTATTTAATGGCCACATGAAAGACATGGCTAAATCAGCTTTGTGTTTGAGTTTTCCATGAGTATCTATATATCTGTAAATTGTTATTTCTATCATCCCTACACTATGCTGATCTCCTGGCTTACAAAATGTGCTTGTTAAATTGAATTCTTTGTTTGCTGTTATCCTGTGTGAGTTAAAATATCACCACCAAACAGCCTCAGGGGCACACAGTGTGTTCCCATGTAAGAAAATGAACTGCACTGAGTCAAGGACGAGAAAGGGAGGGAGAAGAATGCGACAGAAGCACAGATTCTTCAGGAAAGGCCCCTGGGGTTGCGGGAGCCTCCATTGGCAAATGCAGCCAGCCTAGAGCCGGCTGTCTCCAAACCCTGCCTCGCAGGTAAACAGAGGGAGTTTGCTCATTTCCGTGTCAGGTTACACCCGCTCTGCTTCCCCTTCACCTGCCCGACACAAACCCTGGCCGAACCACGTTCGTTCTTCCAGAGGCTCCGAGAGCGGCACCAGCACCAGGCTCGGTGGGAGCAGCTGCTGCTGCGAGAGATGAGGCACAGGTTTGTAAATCGCCAACATATCCATGTTGGTTTTGTTATTTAAGGCTAAGCAAACAGAACCGGTACGTCACAGCGCTCCGGTGGCTACAGGAGAAGTGGGGAAAGTTGTGCAGAAGTTTCGGCAGGCGCCTTAAGGAGAAGCAATCCTTGTTTTAGGGCCAAGCTCTGCGCGCACATCTGTGTTTGCCGAGCGGAACGCGCGGCGCTCCGAGCCCGAGTGCAGGGGCAGGGCAGCCGAACCTTCCTTCCCCTCGCCGAGCCGCTGCCTAGGAGAGCGAGACCTGCTCCCGGAGCCTCCCCGGGGAGCGTTTCTCTCCCCTGGGAGAAGCGAGTCCCCACGGTGCCCTGCCCGACCCCTGCCCAGCCCCGCTCACCTGCGTGTAGAGCTCGGCCAGCGCCATGGGGCAGCAGCCGCGGCTCGGACGAGGTTCCGCAGGTGCCCGCGGTCCGGCCCGGCCCTGCCCCGGGGCGTGGGGAGCAGCCCTGCCCCGGCT